>CM019752.1:39562081-40010547 GCA_009761765.1 Phenacoccus solenopsis
GACACCAAAACGGACGATTTTCACATCCCAAGTAATTTTTCACCATCGATCAGTTAGTATACGAAAAATCGAAACATCGCGCATCATACGAAACGAAACGCGAGACTGTGGTAATAAATGACCCGAAGACGTCCGCAAGAAGAAATTTTTATAACAGAATCGGGCGCGGACTCGCGAGTACCAAGCCGTAATGAGAAATACGATGGGTTTTTCTTTTCATCTGGATTCGCTTGGCCGTGATTAATGTACGAAAACGTGAATAGGTGAAGATTATTTTTGTTAAAAGTGGTTTCGCAGGTTGAAGAGCGAATACACGCTTTCGCCGGCTAATAGAATGGCGAACAAAAGCGCAAAGTTTCTTATTAATAAAAGTGTCGTACTTTAAGTATAAAATAGGCCGGTGAAGTTGGCCGCGCGCGAATACGTCGGAAGGGCGCCGACATCGACCCGTATCGAGGGTAGGATTCGGAGCAGATGATTGATTACGTGTAATTGAATTCTACCGACCGAATAAGAAATAAATGCGAGCTTCACCTCGCGTTTAGTTCTCAATTTCGAAGACGTCGGCTCCGCGCTATCGGCAAGATGAGCATTTTTTTCTCTCTTCGGAGTTCGTTAAACCACTTTTCATTCGTTGGTCATGGCTGGTTTTCCTTTCGCAGGAATTGGAGAGGCCGAAATTCGAGCAAAGGTTTTGCGTGAAATTAAATACACTTAGGTAATGTTTGCGCGACGCGTACGCCAACAACCAAGAAATTTTCCGTTTTGTCATTAAAACTCGTCGTACCGGAATGAATTCTCGCCTTCGGATATATATGGATACGTCAGATCGTATCGTCGATTATAGCTTAGCCGCCGTTAATAATCGCACGCCCGTTCGGTGCTTTTACAACGCCTGAAATTCACTTTCCTCTCTGTTCCTCAGTTTAACCAACATTACGCTTCTTTTTCTTTCAACATCATTATGACTGTCTGTTCCTGTCACATGTGGTAATATCGTTTGAATTTTCTTCAATCTTCTCTAACATGCGGCTACGAATATACCACAAAACGACACCTGAAAATTTTAGAGAGCCAATAATTTTTTCTACTTTCTTCGACAAGCATGTGGCGCTAGATGTTGGATTTTTATTAGACAATTAGGAGTATATTAAGTTTTAGTTTTTAGACTCTTGGAGAAATTGAACAATATGTTTTTATTTACTTACAACTTTGTTCGATATTTATTAGTAAATGAATATATATTTGAATTAGTTTCATAATATTGCAAAAATGTTGATTATTGTTTAACTTTTAACATTTATGATGGTTGTCGTTGTGTTTGACTGTCATAAATGATAATCCCTCTTACCAGGTCCACAGGACCTCGCTTGGAGATGAGTTCTTTTTTCGAAATTTCTTTATTTAGAGGAATTGTTGTTGATGGTGATATTTTTAATTTTTAATTTTATTGAGGAAACTGATACTTATAATAATTATATCTTATCAAATGTACCCTCCAATGAGCTTGTGACAGTTACAGCTACAGATGTAATTTTAGATAATACAATACTTGAAAAAGAAAAGAATTTTTGGTTATCTCATCAAAAATGCTGATTTTTTGAAAAATTGTGTGAAATTATTGTTTTTCTATAGTTATTTGAACATAAAATAAGTATTAGATGAAAAAAATTAAATTACATAAGGCCATGTTTTGTATGATACTTGATATTCGAAATAAACGGAGTTGATAGAATTTTTTTTTTTAGAAAATTAATTTATTTATGCAAAAAAAATTAGTTATTTGAATAATTTTCTTTAAAGTAGTGTGATTAATAAAGTCTGCTTTTAAAATACTCTAATATCTTTTAATTTCTCTAACATTTTAGTATTAAGTTTTTCTTTTACTATAATGTTACAGAGTTGGAGCAAAAATCTCTATTTGTAGCCGTTCTCGCATCATTAAAATCGTCAAAAATCCAAAAAGCGTGAAAGAATTAATTATAAAAACGAGTGAAAAGGTCAACACAACGAATAATATTGAATATACACTCTTTGAATTAAAAAAAAAAAAAAAAAAAAAAAAAAACAGATTTCAAGTCACTTATAATGGGATACCTGGCAACTACTAATTTAATTGATGATGAATTCTTTGAAAATGTATTTAAAGTAATAATTAACGAACTGCCCTCATCGAAGAAAAATGACTTACTACAGCTGATATTACAGCTAAATACACCGAAGTTAAATTTTGAAGATATTTTTCAAGAATAATAATCTATATCTCAGTGTTACTTAATAATTTCGTTCAGTGCAATTCCTTAGTTTTGAATTACTCATTGTAAATTTATTTTCTCAAATTTTATTTTGTAAGTTTTTCATTCACTAATAATAGTTTTTCATTTTCCAGAAAAAACGCAGCCACTGCCTACTGATAGCTCAGACGAAAGCAGTGTTGGAACAACAGTTCGCGAACAAGAACGAAAACGCAGAAAAACGGTGATTTTTAAAGAACGGAAACGGGAACAAGAACGAGAACTTTGATTTGTTGAGAACGAGATCAGGAACGAGAACGCGAACATCCATCTTTTGAGAACGGAAATGGGAACAGGAACGGGAACAGATAAATTGTAACATAAGAACGAACAAACGAACGAACAAAGAACAAAATTTTCGGTTTTGGTTTCTGTTCTTCTGATTTATAGTTGTTGCTTTCACAGTACACAAACGAGGTTGTATGTTTGTAAAAATGATATTTTTTCTAAAAATTTAAGCGTATTCTCTCCCGCGTATTTTTACCACATTCTGTACATGTTGAGTGTAGTAGTCTACTTCAAATCTTCAATGTTCTGTACCTATGTTAGTTACCTTACTATATTTAAAAATTTTTAAAAGTAAAAATGAAATCTGGTAAAACTTATAACTTTAATGATGTTCAAAATAAGTTCAAAGCCGATGCAATTAGAAAGTTATTTTGAACTGTGAAAACCAAAGTTGGTTCAACTTCAAGCTGGAAAATGAGACCGTATGGTTCTTTTGAAACAGGTTGAAGAAAATAATTCTGTTAATGCTAAGCAATGTAATAGAGTCCTCAGTGTAAGTAATTAAATTATATTAATTATAAATAAACGTGTGTAGGTGCAATAATTGATCAACCATCCTTGAGAAACATAGATAATTTTTGTCTCCTTGATTAATTCTAACCCTAGATTTTGATGTTCATTCTATTTTGTACCTACATGAAACTAAATGGAATCAAAAATTAATTATTTATTATAATTATAGGATCTCCATCTTGGTAATATAGAGCGACAGGTCAGAACAGTTCACCCAGACGAATATAATTTCATAATTGAACGTACGAAGAAGTTCCGTGAAACAGTGGCAATACCTTATATTTCATCAGAACTTTCAGAACCAATAAACAAAAAGCCGCGTATTGCTCAAAGTACTTTGCTGCTAGAGATAACAATTTCAATGAGCTTCGAAGAACTAAAGACTGCAGTAATCGAATTAATCACAGTGAATGGATTACCATTAAAAAAATGAACAAACCAAAGATAATATTCGCGAAATAAAATAATAAATTGTAAATACTAATCACAGACGGTACTGATTAAAAAAAAATCCAAGAACGAGAACGAAGAACGGAAACAAGAACGGGAACGCTCAGTCAAAAGATCGAGAACGAACAAACAGAGAACGAACGTGTTGATCGTTTTCATGTTTTGAATCAGGTAAATTAAAGATTACAAAATAGAACGAGGCTAAACCATCTTCGGCGAGATCGTCTGTAAAATAATTGATCAGAGTGATTCTTTACTTCAGCGTAATTACTTAATTGGTTACTCATTCGGCATCAACCGATTTCTTTGTGCGTACGTCCGCAAAAACGTCCATGCCATATGTGGTGGTATTTCGCTCGGAAGGTTCGATGCACTAGTAGTGTAAAGGTTTCGACCGACTATCAAAAGGTCCGAAGTTCGAACCACGGCTAGGGCGCGAATTTTTCGAGCTGAAATTTTTATATAATTATTGCAATCTAGATGCTTGTGTGATTTTCTCCGTTCCTATTCAACTTAGGCAAATTACTTGATTGAAATATGATGACCAAAGTGTCCAACTTCGCATGACCTTTTAACATGCTTTTTTCAACATTGAAGTTCGAAAAATATAATTTTTTCAAGAAAAAATCACAAGTAAGTAACTCTTGAATTTAAATTTTTACAAACAACTTCAGAAAAATGTAATTGGAAAAAAAAGAAAAAACTAAATATACTTGATTCTTTAATTTGATTTTTTAACAAAAAATCATAAGTATCACAAGTGTGAATGTGATTTTCAATTTTAGAAAAATGCACGACTTTTAAGTTAATCTCAGTCAAAATACCTGATTTTGCAGTACCCGTATGACCTCTTTTGAAAATGCCTGACTTTGCAGTACCTGCATGACTGTTAGATACCCTGATAAAGCTTCATCATCCGGACTGCGGAGTCATTTCAATGTTATCAAAATTAAAAGCCAAGCTCCACTAATTCTCGAGAAAGATTCACAACCCAAAGCTAAATAATTCACATTGAAGTTTCTTCTTTAAGCATTCAAGACAGCATAGGTTTTTCTGTTACAGCAAAAAACATAAAAACAAAAATATTCACCACAAACAAACATCATTTCACCCAATAGCACGCTTAAGCGAACATATGGAGAATTACCTGTCAAGAGGGTCGAATTACGAATTAAAGTGAAACTTTACGGGCATCAAATCTTAAATGTGAATGAAACAACCTTTTGACATCGAAAACCATTCGCAGGGACCAAATGCGAGCGTAGAAATTTGCGTTCATCCGATAGCGAAAATAATTACCGGCTTTAAATTCCGCGTCATTCTTCGATAGCACGCCTAACCAAAACGTCTAGACGGAAGGTTTTACGGCGATAAACAAGCTCTATGACGTTTCGGCGTACCGAGTAAACCGTATTAAAACCTTACCGCGAGAAGATCCGACCGGCGTAATTTATGTACTGTCGGATAAAGTAAATTAAAGAAAATGACTGGGTTTGGCTCGAAACAGAAATGGAAATAACCGTTTCACGTTTCACGGTATACAGCGTTAGTCGCGCGGTAACCGTTTCGTACGTATAAAGGGTCCGATGAGGAAATTTATAAGCGCACCGAATATAGTAATGTCGACCAATTAAGAGAGTAACTATTACGGAGTAAAGGCTCTTTAAGGAAATTTGTTTCGTAAATTAATGTAGTATACCTTTCACAGCGTATAATACAGTTTACATTAAACGATTAAATTCTTAAAACTTTAAGCCTACTAGGTCCTTACTGTTATACGAGCTTCTTTCTAGCGCGCCTGTCGTATTCACGGTGAGCCTACTGTAGGTCGCGTTTTAACTTATTAGAGTACCAGAATTTGATTGAATTCATCTCTGTTCTCTCTTGCGGTAAATACGAATGTCTAAGATTCCAGTGAACTCGTTTGAACGAGTTCTGCGTTCTACTTTGTCGACACGTATATTTTCAACCTTGACGTTTCCTTCCTTTGATTTGGCATCTTTTTCAGTTGAAGATTGACTTTTCTTTATAAATACCACGACGTGTGATATCTTAAGTTAAACACGACGTGCGTTAATTTTCATAAAAGCAAATAAAAACAGCACTTTTTTCTACACGATATGAAGATCAAAAACAAAATTGTTACACTGACGTACGAACTCAACATCAGTTATCTATTTTTTTTTTTTTTTTTTTTTTTTTTGAGATTCAAACAGTTCAAGTCTTCTATTTGCACGTCCAAAAAAAAAGCTACAGCTCCCAATAAATCTAAAAAAACCGAAATTTCGGTTAATACCTAAGGCGAAATTAAATATCGATTTTTTAATTAGTATTTCGAGAAAATCGCGCTAGGCTTTTTCGACTTTCCATTCCGCCTTAAAATTTAAATAGGCTTCGTAGCTGCGAAAAAAAAAACACATTTTCTCGTTTACTCCAACGCTGTCTTTTTTAATAACGTTTCTATTCCACTAATTAGAAATAACTGGTTAAGAAATTTCGTTTACTTAAGCCTTTCAGGTTTTTTCTTCTTCTTCGAAGGCGTTATTGTAGTTTCGAGAGAAAAATACACCGACCTCGAAAACAATTTACGAAACTGAGTTGTTTTTATTAAAATTTCGTATTATTGTTTAAACGATGGATTTCAATTTAATTGCTACTCGACGCGCTTTCCAAATTCGATCTGGTTAGCTTTTTCCCAGCCTATCTTCGCGTAACGTTTTTGAGGAAATAAGGCTGAAGCGATTTCAGCCAACGTGTATAGCAGATAACGAGCTCGACTAGCGTGACGAAAATAATACGTATAAGGGCGGGCAAAAACTACGCGCGAAAACGTTAATAAAGTCGCCGAATCGTTGCACCGGAATACCCGATAGCGAAATCGCAGCTATTAAGGTGATGACGAGGTTTAAAATTTGTTCAACCGAAGGTACGAATGATAATAATTATACTCGCGAATCATTTAAAATACCTAATAACTAGGTAACTTTAATTCGTCGATTTTGTAATGTTGGTCTGTACCATATATACTAGTTCGCCGAAACCTGAACGATGATATCTTCAAGGCAAAAGGATATGCAATTTTATTACCATCGTATTTACGGCAAACCAGATAGGCAATTGGTAACATTCGTATTTGGTAATTTCGTTCATTGAAGTCGTTATTCACTTGTTTTTAGCTGAGTTTTTACAACAATAACGATAGCTAGTACAACCTACAGGATTTGGGAAGGGGGGGTTGTGGGAGGATGGCGTCTTCAAATCTCTGCGTTTCAGATCATTTGTAATCATCTGGTAAATGTCCAACTCTTGGATAAAAACGTTGTCTTAGGCAGAGATATGCTTTTATCATTTCGTACAATAAACGAATTATGTTTTTATTAAACAAGTATCAAAAGGTACTTCAAACGTGGCATAACGTTACTTAATATTTTACACCTCAAAATTGTATATAGTGAGTATTTCTTCGAAATGGTGTATATTCCAACATGGTATACATTTTTTTTCCCACCCGTGGCTTGGTGAGGAACTCTTCATCAAAACGCGCAGAGGCACTTTTTTTGTTTTTTCGATAAAATTTAAAATGGCGGATCACTCAAATTTTGAGAGGGGCTGGAGAAGGGGCAAATCGCTCAAATTTTTCGTTTTTGATCTCATATGAAAAAGTGAGTTGCGGACATCAACATTGCCAAATTTGAGCTTACTAAGTATATTCTAAGGTACTAAGTATATTCTGATGGGAGTTGGAGCAAAAAACGGCTTTTTGAGGAAGTTTCAAGTTAAAAAATTTCTTGAATCATCCATATCTCTTCACCAAATCAACTTAGAAAGGTCAAACTTTGTGTGTGAGGTTAGTTGGTGATCAGAATATGAACTCTTGAATTTGGATCAAAGTAAATCCAAAATGGCGGATTATCAAAATTTGAGTAGAGCTTGAGGAGCCTAAGGTTGGTAAAAATGTAATTAATATGAACTCGTATAATTATTGGCGAAAAGAAGTATACTATATATCTAATTCATCTCCATACATGATGTTGGAGGAGAGAAGAAGGAGGTTTACAAAAGTAAAATGTGGCGGGGGTACACGAGAGGTCGAAAATTTTTATTGTAATGTCATATGATAAAATGAGCTCAAGTGACTAACTCGAATTTTAGCTTTCCAAGTGAATTTGGAGGGGAGTTTGAGAAAAAAATGGCCTTTGGAGGGGAAATTGCCGTAGGCAGTGTTGCCAACTTAGCATCCCGGATGCTAGATTTAGCATAATTTGGTTTTTCAAGATTCTTAAATTTCAAATTTGGAATCTAGCATCTTTGGTTAGCATAATGGATTTCTAATCTAGCATAATCGAATAATTTTAGCATCTTTCCCTTCTTTTCTTGTAATTCACAAAATACATTCCTAATTTCAGTAACGCAATCTATTGTGTGAAAGTTGAGAACTGATAAGTCCTGATGAAGTTTTTATGATTCTCAATGCTTCACCCTTCACTACACTACTTGCTTTGCTTATCTGCGAATATTTATAATAAAGAGACGAATACAGACATGCCTACTCCTTTGGAAGTAGAAGAAATTTTGGAAAACGAATGTTCTGAAATTTTACCTTTTGTTAGATGCAATGAATGATTAAATTGTTTATGAATTCATGAATTTTTATTATATTTTTAGTTATCGTATTGAGAATTACTTCCTGTTTTTTTAGCTTGCTCACGGTATTGTTGGTCTGATTTTTAATTTGTTTTTAACTTTTTATCTATAAGTGAACTTACCACATACCAAAATGTTACTTTGTTTTAACAAATTACCTTGTTCCTTTATAAATAATTGAAACTGAAATAAATGTTCGCTTTTCTACAAAATTGATTCATTTCAACGCGTTCGAGTTTTCAAAGTTAAAACTGAAATTTATAAACTCCATGCTGAGATAGATTCTAAATTTTTGATTTAGAATCCTTTTAGCATCTTTACTTAGCCTCCATTCAACATTTTAACATCTTATATTTGGCGTAATTTTTAATTTTTTTTTTTAAATTCAAACTGCATAGAGATCAAAAAAGTCAGATATTTCGTTTAGCATCCAATTTCGCACCTTTTTTTGGCATTTAGCATCCATATAGCATCTTTCTAATTTGTTTTGGCATCCAGTGAAAAAAAATTATGGCAACACTGGCCGTAGGAAATTTCATGAATCGCCCATATCTCGTCACCAAATGGCTCTAGAATGGTCAAACTTCGTGTGTAAGATTAGTTAATGACCAGAATATGATTAGGATTAGAAGATAATTTAAGACGCCTCAAATAGCTATAATTTCAGAGATATGTGGATTGCATTACGCGACAATAGGCAGAAACGAAATGAGGCGCCATAAACTTGTTGAGTGATCTTATTTTTGTTTTAAAGAAAAACTAGTAATAAATGAAATCATTCGCGTTATTTCAATAATTTCAAAGACAAGCTAGAGAAATTTGTTCAGTTTGATCGGTACTGGTTTCTTAGGCCTAAATTACATTAGAAACTTGATGTAGTTAAACAATACTGCATAATCCAGTTCATGCGTTCATATGATTATTTCGTGGTAAAAAATACTGGAATCATCAAATACCCAGTCTCTCGCATCCCTCGAATCGGTTCTACCATTATGTTTGGAAGGATGTGACCCAAGTCTCATTACTGCCCCACGACGTTTCGGCAATAGCACTATTTTCGACATGGTTCGGTGCTTCTTTGAAGAATTTTTATCTGAAGAAAAATTCTCTGATTTGAAGTTTGCAAAATGCTTGGAAAGCATGAAATGGTATAACCAGTTTGCTGTAGTCAGTGTAACCTATGGATTATTTTCACATAAGGTGGAATCGTATGAAGACTGTATCGAAGCCTGCCGCAGTACATTGTATAATACTTTCAAGAAATATCGACCCAGATGTGAAAGTCTGAGTGATGAAAACTTTGAGAATGGGTTCGTGTAGAAAAGAACCTAGAGAAATCACCTATCGAATTTTGAAATATCATTTTTTTAATTGACTGCGAGCGTGAATATTTCAACTTTGAAAGACCATGTTTACTTCTGATTGCTGAATTCGATCGGATTTTTAGGAGGGCTATGTATTCTGTAGAAAGCGATATTCTGAATAATATTGTTGCTTTTTATTGCAACATGGTTGGTGAAGCTTCAAAACCGGCTAACCATCAAAATCGACCCATCCAATAATTACTGCACCAAATACGATTATCACGACCCGCACTGCAGCAAGGTTCGAAATCGAGAACACATTTGAACATAACGTCGACCTAAGAAATAAGATGAAATTTCCATCGAATACCGCGAAACAATAGAATACCGCATACCATTTCCAATTATAACGATGGAATTTGATCTAATACCACGCACAAATCAGGCTGACGTACGAAATTACCGAAATGCGCACTCGCTTTGTGACACAAGGGCTTCGAAAATTCCAATAAAGAACCCGGATGGGTTCTCGAGTCGAATAAAAAATAATACATCGTACATCTGTGCAAACAATGACAATCGGATAAAGCTGTACGACCGCAGTTGTTAAAAAAGTGCAAAAAAAAATTCCGTATTGAAATAAAGTCGTCAGCGTTCGAAAGAAATACATCGGAAAATCGACCTTTAGAGAAAATATCCACAAGACACTTGTTGTAAAGGGTATAATAATAAACTTCCATAGGCTCTTTATTCTTCCATCCAAAGTACCCAAAGGAATTACGTAACGTTCGAGCATCGCTGAAAAAAAGATTCGCCAAATAAAAACATAATCTCGGAGCCAAACCATTTTGACGAACCGCATGTGCAAAACATACCTCACCTCGAAAGCTTTTACCGCCTAGATACGGCCGTTTCTCCTATTAAACTTCTACTTCAAATATTCCTCGTATTCTACATACACGCTGGGTCAATCAGTGCTGATATGTTTTTCAAGTGGTCTTTATTCATGGTATCTTTCTGTGGCACCACATCCATTAGCGCACGCCGTTATAATTCTAATATTGATAATACGTAATCGTTGGTTAAAATACAACATAATTTGATATAGCTACACGTCCAATTTCCTTGACGACACTAAGCAATTTTTACAATCAGCATGCAGAATTTTTTTGGTTTCGACTTATAGCTTTATTCAAAAGCGTTCGCAGGACGTACACGTCATCTCAATTAACTACCCATTTTTTCCTTTCCCTTTCATGCCCACTCGTTTCTACGAGTCCGTTGTTCGGTGAACCAGACAAATCCGCCATTTTTATCGCAAGTCTGTGTAGATGTACGCTATACGAACGTCGGCTAACCAGCGAGTTATTACCAGCGTACTTTGGAAACGCGCTATAAAACAGAAAAAGATCAGTTTGCCTAGCGGCTCCATTATGCGCTTAAACAACGTCCGCTTATAAAAATCTTCCGCGTTGAGGGTGTTTTTCCGCTCAAACAATAGGGTACTTTTCCTCGTCGTATTTTTTTTTTCGACGACCACCGCCGCAACGTCCCTATTTAGTAAACTAAACCATAAACAAAAGAGACTGTCGTCGACAAATGAACAATAAAATCCCAGATATTCGACCTGCGTGCCGCGTGCGTCTCTTCGCGACGCGATATTTATTTTACGTGCCTTTTAATAGTGGTGGTCCGTTTTTGGGACTCGAATCCGCAATATTATAATTCCTATGACGCCGAGTGTGATTAATTAATTCGAAGCGACGGTGCGAATAGACCAGGAGTATCCAACGTCGCGGGGAGGGAATTTGATGACTTTTACGCGAACTTAATTTGTACTTGGGATATTTTTTGGGGAAGAGGTAGCATTTTATATTGTATTTTTTTTTCACGTTTCATTGTAGTCGGTATTATGAAGAGTGATATCGGATTAAGAAGATTTTAAGAGGGAAAAATTAAAAATTCACAGCACGCAACAGGTCACGAATAGAGCAACTACAGACGAGCAGGGAAACACGTTATCGTGGTTCCAAAAAAATAACCAAAATTCTTCAAATTCAGTCATATGAAATTATATAATTTAAAACAGAATTTTTTTTGATAGGCCCACTCAAAAAAGATATCTCTGTGTGTACACCATCGCTGATAGATATCCTGTTTCTATTCGTGTATAGCCAACAGATATGCGAAAACACTATTCTAAGCTTATACATACCTTACGAACTGCTATAGATAAACTTTGAAGTTGAGCTAGAGCTAATGTCGAAGATACATCAATATTTTTTGCTAATTGACAAAAAATACTGATAAATATTTCGGAATAACTTGAGCTTAACTTGAGAGTATATCAATTTGCCACCTAGGCGTGCAAATAAAAATGAATATAATTTTCCTAATTCCTCTTCAAATTCAAATTTTCAAAAATGATTAACATAATTGGCTAACTTGAAAGCATCTTTCAACTAAAGCTCAAACGTAAAATTTCTTAACCGAATTTCAGCACGATATGAAGGCTATTACAGATTAAGAAAGAATCTACATTATTTGCTCCTCCCTTGTAGCCCTAGCGGATATGGATTAAAATCGTTCAAATTTTGAAAAAGGGTTTTCATGTTAATACAAGAAAGTACACTTTTTGTCTTTTTTAATCACCTCAAAATGACTTCTCACTTGAATTTTGAGAGGAAATGAACGAAGTTGAAATAACTCAAAATTTTTATTTGGGGTCTCGCATGAAAGAATGAATCGACGACAACAAACAGTGACAAATTCATAGATTTCCAGTCGCGAGGTTAAATTCATTTTGTCGCTCTGGCATACAATTGCATGTATTTTTGCATAACTAATGAAACCTTCCCCTGCCCACCTTTGAAAAAATACTACTATTACGGTGTGAGGAATAAACATTGATTCAATACTCCTTTTTTTTTCATATACTTTATATATTGTAGAAAGAAGTTCCAATTAATCATTACACAATTGAATAAATTCCAATAAAAAAAGGGGAAAAAACAACAACAACAAAAGAGCTTACACAGAAAATAAAAAAACTTCTACATATATAAAATTTTGATAGTCCCAGCTCCTATGCCCAATTGTCGCGCGAGCGGGGTAGGGGATTACAAATTAAAAAGTAAAGCATTTGCTTCCTCTCGAGTGCAAGCCCGTAACTAGCTCGTCATTTCAGGATAGGCTGACCAATTCTTGGTGGAGGCTTTTATTCTTTTTTTGCTCGCTCTTTCGTATTAAATACGAAATTTTACAAGTGAGAGGGTTCAAATTTTTTTACAGGGCGTTCAGCCTCTCTAGTCTCCTCCGCAGCTATGCATCCGCTTGGAGGTAATTAAAACAAAAAAAATTCATAGATGTTTCCTTGATTTGAGGAGCGAAGATTACATGTAAATATTAGGCAAATAAAATTTCTTGCTTAAAAAAAAAAACAAAACAAAACAAAAATAAAACCAAAATATTCAAAATTCTACTCGACTAATTTTTTGATTTTTCTTTTTATAAAAGAAAATGAAAAATAAAAATACCTTCAAGATAGTAAATATTTTTTTAAATCGAGAAAAATCCATTCAAAAATCTAATTTGAAGGTTTTTATAGTTTTTTAGACTCGCGTGAATGAAATACACAATTATACATTTATTAGATTCTAAAATAAAATATTATAAAAATGGAAATAGCCTGAGTAGGTATCAACATTCTATTGTATTATTTAAAAACATGAAAAAAGTTCATAACAGGAAAAAAAAAGTACTTCAAAATTCAAAAAAAAAAGGCAAGGTCTACGAAATAATGTAATCTTAATTTTTTTCAATTTTTTTTTTATCCTTCCTTTGAAATATTTTGCCATCCCAGAATTGCGGCCAATGCCTATGCCCAAATCCATCACTCACAATAACGTATCTAAATTTAAGCTCCCTAGTTGCATATGGAAAGAAATAAAAGCAAAAAATATCTTCCATATTTCTTCACAAAAGCAATGTACGTAGAAAAGTCAAACTTGGAATGTGGGGTCAATAAGGAACCAAAATATGACCCTTTAAATTGGCTCGCAATGGATCCAAAATGATGAATGGTCAAAATCTGAGGACAGCTTGAAGAATCTCAAATAGGTAAAACTTCATGAATATGGACTCATATAAATACTGGGGATAAAAATTACATTACCCAAATTTATTTTGTGACGAAATGTTGGACGGGAGAAGGAGTGGTTATCGTGGTGAAAACACAGTGAGAGCAAACGAAAAATAAAAAATTTCAATTATGGTGTCAAATAATTAAGTGAGCCCAAATATCTTACATATTCTATTGTAGTTTCTTGAATCAATTTGGAGGGAGTTGGAGAGAAAAACAGCTAAAAATCAGCTCGGAAATTTCATGAATTATTGTTCATATCTACTCACCACATCGACCCAGAAAAGTCAAACTTAGTATCTGAGGTTAATTAAGGACCAGAATATGACTCTTTGAATTATAATTAAAATGGATCCAAAATGGCGAATAATCAAAAGTTCATAAAGGCTTGAGAAGCCTTGAATAGTTCAAGTTAAAAAAATCTGAGCTTATTTTATTTTTGTGACTAAGAAGTAAATTAGGCAGTTTCGGTAGAAATAAGCGGGGGTTTTCAGAGTTGGTACTGGGAGTTATCACGTCTATAAAAAAGTTAGCAACATTATTTGCATATTTGCACAAGTTTCAATTCACGAGTAATGTTGCATAACTGCTTAGAGAGTAGAGAAGACATTCCAAGCTAATTATAATTAAATCTTCAAAAGCATATGTTACGAGTCCTAGAAGCGCAATTCATAAGCATATCCTAGTTATATATAATACTCCTATAACTAAACCTTCCAAGAAGCCAATCATCCTGTACCTACTAAACCCAACAAACACAAAGAAATTCGGCTCCATTAATATGACATAGCTGCTTACGATACTTTTTTCATTAGTTTCATGAATTTTCATCTCTATTGATTGTATTTTTCAATTTTTCGCAAATATATTTAGAAAATGGGATCACCAACGAGCCACTAGCATTTCTACACGCGTCTAATTTACAACTACATCGAATCATCAAACCCATCGAACGAGAAAAGAATCTATATTGCTGAGTCTCGAATATGGACGGTTGGTTAGTAAATTTTTCCTATCTAGATTATAAATGGTCATTGGGGTACGATGATCGTTAATGAAACCGAGTGTATAAATTTAAACGAAAAAATTCATGAATAATGCAGCGACTTTCGCGTTATTCTAACTCTTTTCGATATATAATGATCGCGAACTATAAATTCCTAATAGTCTTCAACCATCGACATGGTAAATTTCCCTACCGATTAAATTGCAACACCGATGAAGCGGGTATTTGCGAATTCAAACGCATGATTTCATCTAACGAATTTTCTAAAACTGACCAAATCATATAGGAAACCATCTCGAGCATATTTTCCGTCCTTATCTGCATACTATTACGTAGAATTCGTGAAATGTAAATGGCTAGCGTGTCATGGTGGCATTTTAAACAAACGACGACAATAGTTACGAGCTGACATGTCTGTATAGTCATTAGGTTTTATCATTATAATACGTTATTATTGTACACGTATACGGAAAAGGCATCAGCTGAAAACTGTATATCGCACCACGTAACGTAGAACAGCGCGCGTAACACGAAAACCAGCAGTCGAAACGAAATCTAAGCGTTTACAAGACGATAGGGTACGTTATGTTAATATTTTATTATATTATACATCCCCCGTTTAATCCCAATTGAACGCGTAACTTACCGAGTAAACAACACTACCGGGATACACACAATTCGAACACGTCGAGTGTTTCCAACCATCGAATAAATGATTCGCTTTGATTATCTTGTCGCCGCTACGTCTTTCGCGTCGGTTTTAAATATCGATACGAATTTCCGCCTCAATCGTCTATGAATATTGATGGCTTACCACTTTTCCATAGTTCACCTACTCAATTATAGCCAATTTTAGGTATGGCTAAACCGCAAACTGTCTTTTGTCATTGTATTTTATTGTGAAAAGTCAACACCCGAAGAGGCTAGAACATTACTTCAATATGCGTGTACCTTTTCGCAGCACCATTCGATTACCTGGACGCAACTGAGGCGGTAATAATGTCCCATAATCTTCGTTAAGCATCTGTGCCGAATAACTGCTTATTAAATTTGCTTTCATTCAATGATTTTAGATGATTTTTTAGCGAGATTAACCCTTCTATCGTATCTTGGTGGTCGAACAGACCCTAAGTCCCATCTTTAGTATCTTGGTGGTCAAAATGACCCCAAATTCTGTTTTTAATTTCTTGGTGTTCGAAATGACCCCAAATTCCGTCTTTAGTATCTTGGTGGTTGAAACGACCCTAAATTCCATCTTCAGTATCTTGGTGGTTGAAACGACCTTAAATTCCATCTTTAATATCTTGGTGGTCGAAACGACCCCAAATTCTGTCTTTTGTATCTTGGTGATTGAAACGACCACAAATTCTATCTTTAGTATCTTGGTGGTTAAAACAACCCCAAATTCCATCTTTAGTATTCTTGGTGGTCAAAACGACCCCAAATCCCATCTATAGTATTTTTGTAGTTGGAAGCACCACTTCATAATAAAAAATACCAGAAAAAATAGAAAAACTCTTATAATTACAAAACAAAATAGCTCAGACTTGAGTTTCTAAAAAAAAATTAAAACAATAAAAAATACATCAATCATAAAGCAATTATTCTCGAAATAGCAAAAACATTTAAAATGATGAAGTAAGTTAAAAAGTTCTTTTTCCTTCTCTCTATTTTCAACTAAGTCATTCTCCTTCTCGTTCTCTCAATAAATTTTCATCAACACTTTTAATTTTAGAATATAAAACCTCATGTCAGAATTTTTGGTTCTTTCAACCATTAAGATACTAGATGGTATCTCTGGTCTTTTCAACTACAAAAATACTATACATGAGATTTGAGGTCGTTTTAACCACCAAGATACTATAGATGGAATAAGACGGAATTTGGGGTCGTTTTGACCACAAGATACTAAAGATGGAATTTGGGGTTGTTTTAACCACCAAGATACTAAAGACAGAATTTGGGGTCGTTTCAACCACCAAGATACTAAAGACAGAATTTGTGGTCGTTTCGATCACCGAGATACACAAGACAGAATTTGGGGTCGTTTTGACCACCAAGATACTAAATATAGAATCTGGAGTCGTTTCAACCACCAAGATACTGAAGACAGAATTTGGCGTCGTTTCGACCACCAAGATACTATAGACGTTATATTGCCAAAATACCAACAAAGGGTTATAATTGTTGAAAAGCATTAGGAAAAACACGATATTTTAGAAACTAAGCAGTTTTGGATAAAATATTAGAAGTTTTTCGAGAGGTTTGGGAAGATTTGGTTCCTATTTCATCCTTATCATCAACTTTTCCTCTTTCAATTACTTCACTATTCAATGACCCATTCCTACCTTTTCTCGGTGTTCAACTGTACAGGGTGAGAAAGATACAGAGAATCTAAACTTTTTTTCGATACTTTTCATTTGTTCATTGATTAACAAAAGATTTTATCAATAAAGGCCATTACTTGGAGGGTGAAAGACATAAAAATTTATTTGGCATTTTTCCTATCCAATGTACGTCGAACAAAGAATTTTACAAGAAAAAAAAAGTGTGCAATAAAATCGGATTTGGACCACTACCTATGTGGAATGAATTAACGAGTATGATAAGCTAATTATGTATTCACGATTGTACCTTGATACTTTGATTGAAGTCCGCAAACTTTTGTGATATATTCACGAATATGAACTTACCTAGAACAAAAAGAAAAACAATTTTTGATTAATTAACGTAAAGTGACTTATGAATTATCTTTATTCCAAGCACATCATCATATGAAGAATCAATATCTACGTCTGTTCAATATGACATTATCAGTTCAAGAATTACCCATAAATGCGATGTAAATACGAGAGTCTTAAAACTAATTTAAAACATCGATATACTATCTAGAATTCCTCATCAACTAGTGAATTATTCTCCAGTTCCGTAAATTATATAAATAATAGATAAGTCATTCCAATGCATTCTATTCATAGGCCATCTCTCAACTCATTAAACAAAAACGAGGTAAATAAGGTGTACGTAAATATGACTGTTTATTCTGAGAAAAAATGAACGTAAACGTTCGGTTTTTAATGAAATCAATGATTTATAAAGCCCTAAAAACAGACATCAATTAAAAATGTTTCAACAAATTTCAAGCCAAAAAATTTTTCAAATTGAAACGATTAGGTATTTGCAGAATACGTTAGAATAGTCCAACTTTTCAATATTCTATTCATCTTGAGAAAAACAAATATTGAAAAAACAGTCATGTGATTCATGATTTTTTACTAATCGGTCACAGGTGACATATAATCTCGATCACAATACCATGAAAACATGAGACACACAACGAACGCGCATGCCTTATGGGTAGTCAATTTTTTGTTGAGTCATCAGGCAGTACTCGTAAATTAGAAGAAAATACGACACATAAACTTTTTGCTTATCCGCAAAATTGAAGGAGCAACAGCTGATTGAAACTAGTAGTTCAACATAGCTCCTTCAATTTCATAGATACTCAAAACTTCTATATGCCATTTTTTGTTCTACTTTTCGAGTACCATCCATTATGCACGTGAAAAAAAATTTCGAGTTGTGTCATGTTTTCACACAACCCCCCCCCCTTCCTCCAAAAGAAAGATTATGCGAATTTCAAAAATTTTTATAAAAAGTCGTGTGCAAAAATTACCAATCAGTAGAATTCGAACATATGCAAATTTTCGAGACTTTCTGGCTTGTCCCCTTACAGAAATACAAAATTTTTGTTTATGAGCTTTTTTCTAACACTTCATGAAAACCATCTACATCATGTAAAAAATTTTCAATTTCATCAAAATGTTGATACTCACACGTTCTTAATAATAACATCACTTGTACAGCACCACCTATCGAAAAAAGGGGGTTCGACCAAGCGCACTCGGTACAGTGTAATGTTGACCACAAGTTTATATAGCATTCGTTTCGATGCCTTATATCAGCCATGGTCAGTGAAAATGAATATAGTGTATAAAAGCAGATTATATCATTTGTTGCCCACTAAGAATTCTCAAGAGTATACGTGTTTCTTTGTGATTATTTTAAGAGTGATAAGGAACATTGAAATTAAAGAAGGCAATATTATGTCAACATTCACAGTGATTACTGCAAAATTTCAATCAGCAATGTTTCCTCATCACTCTTGGAATGAAGTCGCAAAGAAAAAAGTATTTTTGAAAATTTTTAGCGGCCAGCAAATGATGTAACCTGTGCACTCCACCTATTTTAGTGGCCGATAAAAAAAATTATTATTTAACACGGTATTATTATTTCCACCACAAGCAACATAGTTGCAGCAACATACGCTAGTAGTTTGAATCCCACCTTAACATTCACGTCAAACAGCAAACAAACCTGTGGATAGTGATGACCACACTTAACGTAAATTTCTAAAAGAGCCTTAAATCAACTATATCGTCATTTCAATTCGTTTCTCGACAAGTCGCCAAAAGATTGGTGGCCAACCGCAAGCTTTTCCCTTTCAACTAGTAATTTCGTGAAACCGTACGCACCAATGAATTCCATCAAAGTAATTGCAAAAGCCTTTTGCCTCGACTAATTTACGTATCACGTATATTCAACTCGTCGCATGTGCAATGCGCTTTTTGACTTTTACCAGCGAGAGAAAAAATAAAACTGTAAGCATCCACGCTGCATTACTGGAGTTGAGTTTTTATTGGTGACTTGATACAGTATGACCGAATGATCTTTACACCTCTACAGCTTGCTGTCGAACTGAAAATTTATTTTTCTCGAAACCCAATGTAAAATTTAGTAAGAAATACTGACCAAATTCCATTCTTTAATACAAACGTTCATGGAAAACTATTGAAAGAAAAGAGATTTTAATTTGGCCTCAAACTGTCAGGAAGCAATGATCACTTGGTCACACTATAGTGTACATCTTTGACTTTACAATCATGATATGAACCGCGTTACCACATTCAAATCGCCGATGACCAGCATCATAATACTACTGAGTGTACTCATAACAACGATGGCGAGCATCATGATACTACTGAGCATGCCCATAACAACGATGACCAGCATCCAAATACCCTTGAGCCTACTGGAATTATTATAAACAATAAACGAACGAGAGCCAGAAAAGGGCAAGCAAAAGTAAGCGAATGGGCAATTTTCAAAAATCAAGCTTTGAGGGAAAAGGGTTTGCCATATAAAGGGGTAAATCGAAAAGAAGAGAAAGTACAGTACAAGACTCCTCGACCAGCGAGACAAATGAAAGAGCCATGTAACTGCGTTCTTAGTAAAAAAAATACAGTTATCAAATGTTTAGAATTTACTGAAGAGGAAAGACAGCAAATTTTCAATAATTTTTGGAAATTGAGTTGGAAAGAAAAAAAAATGTATGTAAAATTACTCATTGAGCACTATTTGCCAAAAGATAAAAAAAATTGTAAGAAAGCTCAGTCTAGGAGGCATACTACGAACTTTTTCCATTTAAAAAAAGAAGATGGTGGTTTAATACGAGTTTGCAAAAAGATGTTTTTAAACACGTTGGGAATCAATGAGTGGACAGCTTTAAATTGGTCGAAAGAAAAAAAATCGCTGCAAGTAACTACTCAACTCAAAACTAAAAAAAACAAAGAACGATTTGAACGTCGAACATCTTTAGCTCGTGACTTTTTAAACGCCTTGCAAAAGGTACCCTCGCATTATTGCAGACAATCCACATCTATGGTTTATATAGAAACTTTATGGTTATCGAAACAGGAGGTATATCGTGCATATATAGAGTACTGTACCGAAAAAAAAGAGGAGCCATACAAATTCAAAAAATTTAATAACATCATGGATGAGATGAAAATTGGAATATTCAAACCTAGAAAAGATCAGTGTGATACCTGTGTTTCACACACTAATGGAAACCTACCAGATGAAACATGGAATGTTCATATTAAAAATAAAAACGAAGCACGAGAGGAAAAAGATAAGGATAAGAAGGATCCAAATTCGAAAGTTTTCACGATGGATCTTCAAGCAGTATTAGTATGTCCTCGTATGAAAGCTTCAGCTCTTTATTACCGAACCAAACTGATGGTTCATAATTTTACCATTTATGATTTGAAAACGAAAGAAGGTTATTGTTTCGCGTGGAATCAATCTGAAGGCAATGTAACTGCTATAGTGCGGTCCACGAAACTAGACCCTCCTGATAAGCATTTTGTTGCCATATCTATTATTAATAATCATGGAGATAAAAATATGGTAGCCATCTGTTTTTTGGTTGAAAAAAATGTAATTATTTAAGAACGTGCGAAATCGTTCTCTTTTTTTACCCAACATATGATCATTAAAATGAATGATGAGCGAACCTTTGATGCGAATCACAATTCGATTTGATAAAATAGCTGGTTAATTTTAAGAGATTTGGCAACATCTTTCTTATGAACGCAAAAATTTTGTTTTTTGTGTGTACACGTAAGGGTATAGTTTCGTGGACCGCACTATAATGAATTTACTATTATAATTTGTGATTTTATCAAAAATTTAAACCTGGAAAGTGGTGAATCGGTTATATTTTTCAGCGACGGCTGTAATTATCAAAATCGGAATACTACCTTAGCGAACGGATTGATAAATTTGGTAATGCTCTTAAATATTACAATAATCCAAAAATACTTGGAAAAGGGACACACTCAGATGGAGTGTGATGCGATGCATGCAAATATCGAAAAAAAATTGAAAAATATCGACATAACTCTACCAAGTGGTTATATAACTGCCTTCAAACAAGCCAGACATTCACAGCCATATATCGTACGGGAATTGGATCATACATTTTTTTTAAATTATCAAGATACGATTACGTACTATAGTAGCATTCGACCGGGAAAAAAAGTAGGAGATCCTCAAGTACATGATTTGAGGGCTTTGAAATATCTTCCAGATGGTACTATTCAGTTTAAACTCCACCACCGTGATGAATGGCAAGTTTTACGTCAGCGCTTTAGAAGAAGCACTTCTAGCCCAATTCATACTAAAGAAATTTCAAAATTATATAAAAATACGATTCCGATCAAAAAATCAAAATTTAATCATCTCATGGAAATGCAAGAAGTTTTACCACGCGATGTACGCCCATTTTATAATAATTTAAGATTTGAGTAGGTACCTACTCTATTGATGTTATTTTACGAATAAAAATTGAAACTCTTTTCAATGAAACTTATTCATCTATTGCATCCATTATCAGCCAAAAATTCTTACTTTTATTTTGGAACGACTTGCATTATGTATAATAATTAAATTAGGCCCCTCATGCCCTATACATAATGTAAATTAATAAGCAAATAAAATGAAGAAATGAAAATATTAAATAAAAAACCACGTAAGTATTACAAAAAAAAATAATAACAAGGAAAGAAACCACGTAAGTCTGGAAATTCATTAATAATTTGAGAAATATAGTAATAATAATAAAAATGTTGGTACTATTTCATTTCTATTCGTTACTAACATCGATTTGAACCATTTAGAACAAATGAAAGCCAGGTGTGATTTTTTAAATTAGTTTTTTACCTTTCCTGAAAAATTTACATATTTGGACTTACGTGGTTTTTGAAGAAAAGCGTCGATATGTAGATAGAAATTATTATTCTTGTTTTTATTAACAGTCTTCATCATTCGGATTTTGTAATACTTGCCAAATGCAATGTAATACACTTATCTTGTTCTTGACGATTTCGTTGTCTTATTTTAGCATCGATAGATTTTGAATAAATAAAAAATCTTCTCTCTTTACCTCTCCTTTCCTGAATGAGATAGGCTGTGTAATAGCTACGGTATTTATTAAAAACTCACCTAAAAAGAAAAGCATTCGTAAAAATACACGCTTTCGCGAACAAAACCATCGTACGAATTCTATGGAAAATAAAAATATCGGAGTACCGCATCGAGTGATTAAAAAAATGAATTTTAAACCTGTATTCGTTTCTCAACCGAGAGACCAACATAATCTCTCTAATGTATAGTGATTATGCTAAGTGGTCTAATTTTTCGTACGACAAAGCTACGATTAAGTTTAAAGGTAGCGTCGCTTATAAGGGTAGCGAGTATTAAGTAATGTAACGCAGACAAATGCTTCCGGTTATACTAGCTGGCTAATTAATGCGGCATGCTCGGACCAAGAAACGAGAAAAACACTCGACGACGTAATTTCATAGAATCAGTGTTTAAACAAAACGTTAATTTTTCAAATCTAAATCTTTCTTTTTTCCGCGGTTTCAAACCGTACGCCAAAACTTTCGGCAAGAAAAGCGCATAATTTATACGGTTTCGTGAACTCGGTGGTTGTAATGTATTTGCAAAGTTCTACACGTTCACGTCTCTCCGACGAACGTGTTCGCGTTCGTCGTGATCCCGATACAACGGTTTGTGGCAACTTACCAACATTATACATTTTATAATACGTGAACGAGCTCCACCGAAGGTTTCCTTATTTCTACACAACAGGTTTCCAATTTCAACGTGATCGAATAAATATTAACAAGCGTTCGACGAGTACTCTTCTACTATTACTTTTTTTCCAAACAAATCAAGCACATTTTTACACATCGTATTCGTGCACGTGGATACAACAGAAAAAAACGAATTTTCGTATTCTATTTTACCAAATTCTCGTCTTTCGTATACGCCGCCGCTAAATATAAATCTGCTCGGTCGCATTTCATATGCGAAAATAAATTATTTTCGATGTAAATTTCGCTCAACAAAACGCGCCATAATTCAAAATTTAGAGAACGAGAAAATTTCGTCCCAACTTTAAATTGGAACAAAAACGGCAACAATTTAACTCGCGCAAAGTTTTCGCCTTCGTTACGAAAAAATAAACACGAACGTCGCTCGCTTTTCATAATATACCGAATTTTCGGAGACCGAGACGCGACTTTAACGCTTTGGTTGCGGTTTTTCTCGCTCGCTTTTTCTCTCCTTCATCGTCTCCAACTTCAGTACGAGCGTACTATGTACTACGTATCATTCGTTTTTTTTCCCCTTCGCAATACGCGTGGTTAATATCGCATATTGCTTTTTTCCTAGGAACGATTGCAGTACCAGGCGGAATAATGTCACTTATAAGGCGAGAAATGCGCAACGAAATTTCCAGTTTCATTTTTATTTTCCGCAAGTACGTTGATATACGAGTAGGAGTAAATGAAAATTCGAGAATAGACTTGAATTTACCATAAGTTATAAACTAAATTATCGATGATTCCGAGAGATGTACTTTACCAAATAATGCTGCATAGCATTAGCAACTGATAACTTCATTTGGAATTTTAAACTGGAGAGGGGCAAATGACTAAAATTTTTTGTTTTTTATCTCATACAAAAAAATGAGTCACAGACACTAACATATCCAAATGGCAGCTTTCTAACTACATTCGGGAGGAAATGGAGCAAAAAAAGGCTGTCAAAGTGTAACGGGCGGTTTTTTACCTTTTTTCTCATTTGCTTATGAGCGAACGAAAGGTAGTTCGTTCGTAGGTAAATGAGAAAAAATCGTACGTCATCGAACTAAATAAATTTTCATTCTAAAATAAATCATTTATAACAAAACTAAATTTCAAAAATATTTCGATCTAAAACAAAATTAATTTATGAATAAAATTTTCATTACTTTTTATTTCGAAAACTAAAATTTTTGCTCGCCTCAGATTGGCAACTCTGTCGGCGACGAGCGGTGACGACGCTAAATTTACGTCATTTGGCCACTTTATAAAAGTTACACTATTATTATTAAAATCATTACGTAATTAAACAATTTCGGAATTTCTTACATATCAAAATCTATTTAATGGGGGGGTTTACATCATATTTAAATATTTATTTTCGTCGAAGACGTACGAACCTCTAAAATTTTTGTAAATATGTACGATTTTATATTACTCGCTGACAAAGTGTGTCAGCGAGTAGTATATATATTATGTTTAGATTTAATTAGATATTGGCTTTTATTCTCGGTTGACACATAGCCGCATATGTATTATATCAATACATTATTTTCAACGAACCGAAAAATTATTTCTTTTCTTTTTTCGGGTTGTTGAGAAAATTTTTTGACGTGAGCTGCCCTCCGTGCGCTCTACGATATTTTTTAAAATTTTTTTTTATTTGGAAGGGAACATACGACCATCGGGCGACACAGGCGCTTCGAAGGGGAAATACCCACACTCACCTAAAAGGTAATTCACCTTATTAACAATAAATATTATCACGCTGGGCGGCCAGAGGGGCCTCCTTAGCGTTTAAAAAACTAATAATAAATTTTGACTCGCGGGCTGCCGATGGCGTTGGCGCTTCGCAGAGTATAAAACAAAAAAATCTACGAGTACGTCGGGCTGCCGCGAGAGCGCTCGGGCGTTTAAAGTTTTTTTTTATTATTTTTATTTTTTTTTTGTCAATTTTCTCTTAGTCTCTTAGAAAGATGAACGACTAAGAGAAACATCCTTTTAACGTTCGGTTAGGTGGAATGGGTAGGCATGGGATGATCTAACTCAAATGTTAAATAAATTTTTTTTTTTTTAAATTCTCGTAGTGGCAAGATAACTCGTCGGTGCATCCGCGATGCCTAGCGAGTTAACTTCGTCCATCTACGGGGTTCGGTGCCGAGCTGAGAACGACTCGGATTAAAATACGGGCAGACCGTTGGATCACCGATGAATATGTACGCCGCGCCGTAAAACGGTGAATCGCGCGTTACAAAAGGAAGGTTTTGAGTAATGAAATTTTTTTGAATCTACTATACCTCCTCATCAAATCCACCTAGAAAGGTCCAACTTTGTGTGTAAGGGTAGTTAGTGACCAGAATATGGCCTTTTGAATATGGGCCAAAATAGATTCAAAATAGCGGATTATCAAAATGTGAGTACAGCTTGAGGAGCCTTAAGTTGGTAAAAATGTAATTAATATGAAATCATACCAATATTGGAGATGAAAAGTATTCTCAAATTCACCTTCACACATAATTTCGGAGAGGAGATGAAGTGTTATAACCTCAAAATGGGGTGGAGGTACATGAGAGGTCGAAATTTTTTTATTGCGGTATAATAATATTATAAAATGAGCTCATGAGACTATAAACTATTCTGATTTTAGCTTTCAAAATGAATTTGTAATTCGTTTAAATAACATCAAAAATATTTCAAACAGGGAAAGGGGCATACTTACAAAGTTTTTAGACGAGATTTATTGTTTTATCGTGCAATTAGCTCTGATTATAAGTTTCTAATTTGTTATAAATACGTTAAAAAGAATATTATGAATTTTATTATGAATATATTTTTCAAATAAAATTTATTCAAATACCTGGATTCAACGAGTTCTGCTCTGATTTCCACAAAATTGTCTACAAATTCACTGAATTCGTTAACCGTTTGGTTCAAAACAACAATCTACGTATAAATGTAAAGCTTTCATATCGTGTTACTAACATAAAAGAGAGATTGGCAAAAGAAATGATAATCTCTTCGTCCAGTTTCAAAATGACAGTAAAAAGATAACCTTTCATATATGTTCTCTCGTTATCTAAATAATTACCAAGTTTCATAAGAGTATTTTACTACTCGTAGTTTTCAGAATATTTTGAATAACGTCGAGATACATGTAATCTCATGAAAATTTTTCGCAAATATTCTTATGCATTCACTCTCGATGTCGTGTTTCTTCATACATTAAAGGTATTCCTTAGCGTTATAAAAGCTAAATGGATTTTAAAGCTAGCTAAATTCAACTCTAGAAAGAATCTTTTATCAATCAATACTCCTATACCAGCTAAACCTGCATACGTAGATCACTCTAGAAACAAAATCAACTTTTTATAAAATATCTAGTTACCTACCAGTACACCGGCCGCTCATGGGCGGACTGGCTAACCGGGATACCGGGAAATTTCCGGGTGCGCCCTGATATTTATTTGCGCTTTTTGCGCCTCAATTTTAAAGTCGCATTACCCAAACGCCCTGAGAGTTTGAAAAGTTTTGATTTACATTCCTTATAATTCAGTTCAGTTAAATCGCCGATTTCTGAGATTGCCATACATTATTAGACAATGAGTTTTGCTACTGAAATTAATTCTGACGTGATAATAACAAAATTGCGCTAAAAAGTAAAAAGTCAAGGAGTTGACTGAATTTTTAGTAGGTTGATTTTTTTTAGCTGCGTTTTCAACTTAAAAACGATAGTTATTACAGCCTACTTGATTAGGGAAGGGAGGGTGGGGGGAGGCTGGGGTCTTCAAATCTTTGCGTTTCAAACCATTTGTAATCATCTGGCAAATGTCCAACTTTTTGGGGTATGTATATACCCTGTGTCCCATTGATCTTCGACCCCCTCAGCGCAAAAATCTCAAGTACTTAAATGGTAATATTTTAAATTCGTTGTGTGGTAACAATAATTCAAATGTTACCATGCAGCGAATCCAAAATACTTTTATTAAAACCACTAGATAAAGATTTTTCGCTGAGGGGCTCGAAGATCAATGGGACACACGGTATATTTCCCCCACGCGTAACGCGGGCGGGAATACATGAAATTTCCTCAAAACTTGGTGTGAGACTTTACTTAAAAATCTAACAAAACGAGTTATTTTGTTTTTTCGAAAAAGTTCAAAATCGCGGATCACTCAAATTTTGAGGGGAGCTGAAGAAAGGGTTAATCCCTCAACTTTTTTGTTTTTGATATCATATGAAAGAGTGAGTCACGTACACCAACATATCTAAATTTCAGCTTCTTAAGTGCATTTTGAGGGAACTTAGAGCAAAAACCGTTTTTTTTTAAGGAAATTTTATTTTTTGTGGCCGCGCATAGGGCTGGCGGGTATTGATGATATTCGCTCAAATTTTGGTGAGAGACTCTTTTTAAAATACAACAAAACTACTTTTCTTTTTTTTTTTTTTGAAAAAATTCAAAATGGCAGACCTCTCAAATTTTGTGGAGTGCTGGAGAAAGGACAAATACCTCAATTTTTTGTTTTTGATTCGATATGAAAAAGTGAGTCACGGACACTAACATATCCAAATTTCAGCTTCCAAAGTCCATTTGAAGAGGAGTTGGAGCAAAAAACGTCTTTTTGAGGAAGTTTTAAGTTTTGAAATTTCTTGAATCTTCCATATCTCATCATCATATCAACCTTGAAATGTCAAACTTTGTGTGTGAGGTTAGTTGGTGACTACAATACGAGCTCTTGAATTTGGCCCAAAATGGATCCAAAATGGCGAATTATCAAAATTTGAGTAGAGCGTGAGGAGCCTTAGATTGGTAAAAATCTAATTAATATGAACTCATACGATTATTGGGAATAAGAAGCCAAATTTTTCAACGGTTTGGAATGAGTTGTTTTCTATTTTGCATTTTCGAGCGATAAACTAATTATTTCACTCGTTCGAGCCTTCATAATGAAAACGAATGAAAAATTTTAATTCACTACATTGACCCGATGATATGCGTAACATTCCACTTGTTGTTTAATCGCTCTACTTGGATGGGTTACTGCCGACTATTCGAGTCCTACATCAAAGAGGCCAGTATAAAAGGTTCGGATTTCGTTTTTACCTTTAGATGTATTAGAGGCTGATGGAATGAAAATAAAGTACCGAAATCGAGTCAGTTTATATTCGCCCCTGTATAGGAAGAAGTATAGGACTAAAGGTGAAAAAAATTCTATCAAATAGGTTCCCCCGAAACATTCGCACGCATTATTCCCTTCCTCGTTTTTCGCATAGGCAAACAAAACGCTAAGTATTACCATACGCGAACATATCGTTCGCTGAAATAAAACCGCAACGCAAGTACGCCAAGCCTTTTTATTATTAACAATTTTACTATTATTATCATAATTAGGTGGCGTTTCAAATCGATTTTTCAACATCAAAAATTCCCATTTTGTAACAACGCTCGTTTTCGGAAAAGCGAAATTCTCGCCTCAACGTCGCAAATATGTCTGCAGATGGGACGCGATGATCGTAAATATTTCGCGGATTGGAGGCGAATTTCATTAAAAATGTACGGGTCGTTGTATGCGCGCATTTAGGAGTATAACCCCGACAAAGATGAACCCACGTCGACGTTTGAATAATTAAAGTACGCTTGTTACAGAGGAGCCTGCGAGATTAATGTGTACCAGAGGGTATAGACTATGTAGTCTTGAAATAACTAATATGTACGTTGATTCGTACGTGTTATTACGAGCATATGTGCCACGTTTCAGAGATATGCGGATCTTTGATAAGTCTTCCACTTCAATCTTGTTATTTTGGCGAAGAAAATATAAACGATTATCGATAAAAATGTATTTTAAAAATTGGTGTATTCGTATTTTTCATAATTTTTTGAAGTAAATAGTTCTCTACTCGTGGATATTCTTCATTTTGCAACAAATTAATTCAACGATTAAAAAAAATATAGACGCTTGATTAGGAGCACAATTTCTTTGAATTTTAAAAATTCAAATTATTTCAATTTTTGAAAAAATTAATTTCAATCCGTCACAACGCTTCCAATTAAGAAGAATCAATTCGCATTTTTATACAAACCTAACTTCAAAAAATCCACAATATAAAAAACGAAAAAAAAAAAAAAACTTAAAACTCTAGAAGGTAAAATTCCAACACGATCTAGAAAAATCGAATTATTTATTTCAAATTCATAACCGTACACTTCGCTACGACACAGTAGGCTCGACATGCCGAACAAACGGTTTCTTATTTCAAACACGTGTTTTCTAATTCGTCGTAAACGTCCCGGAAAGAGAAAAAGGTTACGTAAATGTAACCCTTTTCCCGTGCCGCTCGTATTTCAGTTCGTCCGCTCCGACGAAATCCGTATTCTTCAGGACGCACACCCTCTTCCCAAGCGATACTTGAAATTGGCCGATTTCCTATATTCTCGTTTCATTCGTCGACTTTTCGCTTCGCGCGACAAAAACATTAAGCCGAAGCGTCTTTCGACTTTCTTTTTAATTTCGTTTGCTCGACGCGGGCGCCGCAAATGACGGTAACACGAAATCGCTAAAATTTCATTTGTATCTCGGGTCCAAACGGCTAAAGCTTACTTTTATTTACTCGATTTATTTTCACGCACACGCGGGTCGCGCGAGCAAAAGCCTTCGTCGAATTTCTCGCTATCGGGCGCACCACTGCGGTTGCGATTTTTTTTTTTCGAAATCTTCTAAAAATATTAGAACAAACTTAATTCATCCACTTTCGCAGCTAGCTCGAATCGATACTTTCGTTTACTACAGTTAATGTTTGTTTCGAAAACAACCGCTATGCCTGCGATTCGTCTGTTTTATGGTCGAATTGACACGCTTCAAGTAACTGCTTCCATTTAGAACTTCGCGCGATGCCTTTCAAAAGGATTCGCTCGATGATTGCGTATTCTACGAAGTACACGATCAAAGACATCCTAGTTCGTTTTCGACGAAATATCAAGATAACATTTTATGATTTAAGAAGCGAAGAAAAAATTCAAAACGATTTGACAACACTGTATCGTCATTTACGACCAGATTAGCCATATCTGGGAGCGTTTTTCCACGGTAATAATTTTTTTTTTTCAATGAAACTCGCCAAGTAAAGACTTCCGAGTACTCGTAAGCGTGTACTTGGAGCTGAATTTCCCCAACATCTACATCGCAGAATTTGTTTGCTTTTAATTTCAACGGTTTGTTTATAGATGAAAACAAGAAGAGTTTGTTTTTTTCAAATTACATAATATCTCACGATAAGCCGAAGAGACTTCCTCTCTCCCCACCCACAAAAAAAAGAAACTCAACGTATACAAAAAGAGTTCTCGATCATTAAGTAACAGATTAAAAATAATAACGTGCAAACGGGAATACTCGTCCGGCTCTTTTCATAGTACCTAGATAGAATGGACGAGCATAATAAATAAACTTAATCACTTTTCGAAGATTAATAAGGAAACGCCTTTTTAATGAAAAACCGCTGCAAACTTTGATTAATGAACAAAAATTCTTGCTTTTATTGCGGAATTACGTTCAATTAAATGAAAAATGAAAGGTTATCTGAAATTTTTTTTCTTTCTCCATTCTCGATAGATAAATCGAATTTTCGTATTTCACCTTAATGAGCGAACGTGACGTAATTAAATTTACCTCCGATATAAAGCGTAATCATTTACCTATTCATAATTTTGCGCGTTCGTGAAATACGGTCGAACATTTCACTTCATCACTCTCCTCACCTCATCACCTTCCAGAGGAAGAAGGGATTTAGAAATGAAAAAAACGAAGCGCAAAAAAAGCGAATGAACCAGCGTATATTAGTCGACGAATTAGATTCGTATATTAGCAATAGCAATACAAAATGTTTTTTTTTATTCATATGTTCGTTCATTCTCGAACACTTAATACGTAATTCATTAATTGATTAATTTTTTTTTACATATACAGTAATGGATTTAGGCTCGAGCAGCATATAGGTTGCTGCTTCAGATGTCAAACCATTTAGAAAAAATTACAAAAAAATGAAAAAAATATAGATTATATTTATCAGACCGCTTTTATAATTTTTCAAAATTTCTTCATTTTTGTAGGTTCTAATTTTTTGAATTATCCAAATACATTTTTTTTTTGTTTTTGGAATTTATTTATTTTTATTAACTAATACATGGAAAACTGGATACCTATACGCTATTTTTATTTTTATACTTCATTATTTGTTTTCCAGAAAATAATAATTATGTACATTGCATTTCGCATTGGTTTATGTAAAACTAAAGGCATTATTTTTTTAATCGCCTCTGAAAAAAAATGATTGGATTTTTCTCAATTTTTTATAATTAAAAGTTTACATTATTTGGATGATTTTACAAACTGTATCATTTTAACGCCTATTTTTCTTTCGCTTTGTTATTAAAAAAAAAAAAAAAATTAAATTTAAAAAAAACTGAATAAATTTTCGAATCATTTTTTTCAAGCCAAATAATTCTATTTGTCTCGCACTTATATGTAATCTACAAAGCCAAGAAGAATCTGGGTATTTTTGATTTTATAAAAATAAATTATTAATTTTTAATAAAGATGTTCCCAACAATAACCCACCTGACTTAGGAAGGAAAGGTCGAGGGAGGGTGAGGTATTTATATCTTTACATTTTAGATCATTTGTAATCATCTGGCAGATGTCAAACTTTTCGGTATCAATATTTTTTCACTGCACGTAGCGCTGGTGTGTATGAATAGAAAATTTTGAAAATTTGGGGAGACACTTCATGAAAATATGCAGCACTGCACTATTTATTGTTTTTTTCTTTTTACTCACTTAGCTCTTACTTCTTAGGTTTTACGTGCCGTGTACAGCCGCCAAGGCCAGAGGCACGGTAACTATGGTGGATTATGTTTTTTTTTAATTCTCTTCAAAATGACGATTTACTCTACGACTGGAATATGTTTTAAATTAACAATATATCAAATCAAATTTTGAGAGGGTGAGGAGAGGGGCAAATGTCTGGATTTTTTTTACAGATTCATATGGAAGAATAAGTTTAGAGCACCAACGTATCGAAATTTCAGCCCACTAACTGCAGTAGTCCGAGCTATAGTAATGTAAAAAAACAACAATCAAACATAAAATAGTGTCTATAACTGTTGATTGCATCTGATTGATAGTTATGTAGCTCGCCCTACGCTCGGTACAAGGGTTGGCAAGATTATCTGCAAGCCTGATGCATGCCCAAGAGGAAATTTATTTCCAGTAATGAGATAATGAGGCATGACTGCACACTTTTTTTTTTATTCTAATGATCTAGCCAATAATAAAACTGAAACATTCGTTTAGATTACTTTCTTTACAAATCGCATTTTATATAAATTTGTTTGTATTTAAATTCCAGTTATTATCTCTCTATATATTAAAATCAAAATTGAATCGGTTTTGAGATGCGCGCGCATCCTGGTTTTAAATAGCAGGTATAAAAGGTATATAAAGGGTAGCACATATATAAAGGAAAAAAAGGTTGTAAATTTTAATAAAAGCCTGGTACATGCTTAAGGTCAAGTCATAAAATTGTTTTGAGTAGCAGGTATACAAAAGGAGAAAAAGGTGATAATTTCAATAAATGCTTCATACATAGGCAAGAGTAAGGGCAAAGTTGTAAAATTGTTTAAAATGGCAGGAAGACCTCTTAGTGGGGGTAACAAATAAAAATTAAATGCTTCATACATAGGCAAGAGTAAGGGCAAAGTTGTAAAATTGTTTAAAATGGCAGGTATAAAGTATAAAAGGGCGAGCCCATCCTGAAAGGAAGACCTCTTGGTAGGGGTAACAAATAAAAATGAATTAGATTGTGCAGTTCGAAATGTAGCAGTACTTGTCTGATAAAATAACTTTTTTTTTCATTTGGGGCTCGCAGGCACTAGTATTGCAGTATTAATATAAGTTGGCCCATACTGCTGGACCTTCAACGCACAGTGTGGTAGTCCAAGTTTTCCTGAAATTTATGTGGCAAAACCACCAAAATAACATAGATTTTAAAAAGTAATTGATAATATTTTCACCATAAAAAGCGATAGTACTTTTTGGAACATATTTTTAAAAATTGCATCGGTATACATTCATCAAAAATTGTTTAAAAAAATCAAAATTACATTGATTTTCAAATTTGCAGTCAATAATTGTACACGTAATTTTTTTTTAATAATAATTTAATGCTCCTAATTTTTTCCTCAATCCCTCTCCCCTCTTTACCACTCACAATGCATGCAATCGAGAACAATCTCGTAAAAAATTAATCCATTTGAAAAATTGTGTTCTTCTTTTCAGGAAAACGATGTCTAAAATTGCAACTAATTTTTAAGCATTAAAAAACTAATAGTACAAAATTTGAATTTAAAATGTGCCTTCAAAAATATTTTTTCAACCCGCGCAGAAATACCCAAAAATACAGTCTATCTACATTTGATTATAGTATCACTTTCTAAAATGAAGCTCCTTTATTCTACGCTGTTAACCGTACATTCGGATTCAAAGCCTGTTGCTAGCCCATAGGAAATACCCAATTCACATAAATAATGAACGAACAATTACGCGCAGAGTTACCGCCCGACGAACGTCGCGAAATTCTCTCATGCTATAAGGGTAAAAAATGAAAGTTCATCGTTCGAACGTATAATACCAAATCTCGAAAATATCTTCCGGAAAACAATTCCGGGAATAAGTTATTACACTTGAAATACACTTTCGATATCGTTTTCATTTTCTCCACTACACATAAACTATACTTGGGGAAAAGAAAAAAAGCTTCTACTCAAATAAATTATTACATTCTTTTTACAGAAGATTTTTATTGATATAAGACACTTCGAGCTGTATGAGAAGTTAAATGAATTTGATTACTTTTGACGAAACGTAGAATTAACTTTTGGGTAATTTTATAAGGAGTGACTAGAAAATGAAGAAAATTTATAAATATACATTTTTTCACTTTTAAAATTGTTGGAATAAAATTCAATCAGAGTGTCTTTATCCTCAACTTTCACTTCAATCCGCTCAAGTTTGGTCAACATTTTTTTTTTTGAAAAGATCTAGTGACATTTTTTCAGATTTTTGATTTGACTCAAGATTGTGGTTAACTCCAATTTTGAAAATGCTAAATGAACGTCCAAAATCTCAAATTTCTGATCTCAATATCACATGATGGAATTAGATGAGAACATTTACATTCAATAATTTGACTTTTTCAATCTTCTAAGCCTAATAAATAATGATGAATAAATAAATAAACATTTTACTACATTCATTCTGACCTCATGGATATACACTATACAGCGATACGTCACTAGGAGAAGATTTACTAAGTCGAGTCAAATTTTGGCTTATTCACAAAAATGAGGCTTTGAGCATCGATAATTCCTGAAACTAGCTCGAACATGTAACGCCCAACAACAAATTTAATTCACCGCAACGAAGCAAACAAGCAAATTAAAAAGGCGAATGCTGTAATCAATTGATACCTATTTCAAAGCCCGGAAAGGTTTATTAATAATGCCTTCGATACGGACGCTTAGAAAATCAAAATTTAATGCAGTTTAATATTCAATAAACCTCTATTCAAGTTGAATTTTAAGCCTTATCGATTATCGTTGGCACTTATTTTGGTACAGTATAACGTAGCAGGAAGCCACGACGTTGTATGATTAAAATGAAAACTCTTCGTAAAGAAAACAGCCCAAAAAGCTGACGCTTCATCCGTCGCTATTGTATACAACCGTATCAATTTCAGCCAGGCAAGAGGACAGAACAGCTAATGTCCGAGCATAAAGTTCACTTCAATTTTTGAAAGAAAAACAAATACAGAAAAAAATTTTCAAATAAAAATTTATATTTTTGTATTTTTAAGTAAAATTAATTTATTTTATGCGTTTCGAGATGTAAAAAAGCTTATTCGTATATTTTTACCAAGACATACTTCTCCAACAAATCATAACGTAGGATACCAAAAAAAAATTCACTTTTCTCATTTCTCTTGCTGTGTATTTTTTAATAACTATCGATGATGAATTGACTTGATCGAAGTTATAAATTAGAATTCATTCTTTCCCCAAGAAAATAATTAATGCTCCATCTTCGATATAATTTAAATCTAACAAACTGTATATAATTTTCAACTTGACGAAAAACTAAAGTTTCTCGTGCCACAATGGATCGCTTGAAAGCTTTTTAACCTTTTTGTACGGCAGACCTCTTCCGAATACGGGTTTTTGACAATTTTTATTATCATTCGTGCAGACAAACGCTCATTTCTATTTCCATTCCATACAATTTTAAGGATATCTCGAACGCCGAATTCTATACAAGTAACTTTATTTTGTTATTTATTGTGAACGATTTTCATTTCCATTCTATCTTTCTTCCTATAATTCGCCCGCAGCGTTATTTTCAAAATGTCAAAATTGACAAACATTTAGCGTCGAGCAAAAGAAAAATTTTCTCGTTGTTTTTTCAATTATCCCTGCCCACTGCGAATGCTGTATCCTCGAATGTATCCTCGACCATACGGTTTCCTCACGAGTTTAAAACGAAATGTTAAAAGACACGCAAAAATAGCACTGTCTCGTATGATTATCTTTAGGATATTTTTCAAACATGTATGAGTTTCTTCTTTCGTGTAATTGATGTATTTTAGGAAGAGTACGAGGAGTATTCGGAATCAGCGTTGTTGAAATTCCTTACACACGTATTATACGGTTTTCTGAACTGGAAAATGAGAAAAAATAAGAGAGGTAGGGTGATACATTCAACATCAATGTTATAAAAACTTAATAAATTAAAACATTAATATATATCAATAAAGTTAAATTTACAAAAATATCATTAAAATAAGTTGATATTGTTGTTAAGAATTAAATTAATCAAATTATTTTAAGTACATCAATATTTTAAATATAAAAGAATGTAAAATAATAAAATGGTGGCCGTAAAATTTATTTTTCTGAAACAGTGGTGTTAAAAGGGTTCGAAACCCTCAATTTGGAAGTATAAAACATCGAAAAAAACCAGACTGCCGTGCCCATCTCGTCGAAAATAAAGAACTCAAAATTGATAATGTAAATGACATCTATTTATCAAGTTCTTTCTTTCGATCGTTCATATTTTCAAATGAACTCATTCTAGTCATACGAAAGCCATTTCAGATAATTCATAGACAAAATTAATTTATTTTCACCTTTCTCCACGATAAATAGACCTGCATTTTATAATACAATGTTGCTAATGAAAATATTTACTGATTATTTCAGACAAAATGGAAAAATAAATTCTAATGATATAGAGATTTCGTAACAGCTGCTTTTTCTTTCAACAAAACTCTTGTCGATCAGAAGGAAAGACCTTATGCGGAGGCTGCAGAAGAAACACGGCAAAAATGGGCTTTTCTCTTTCGATATTGTAGTTAGAATTCGGAAATACTTTTGTCACATAGAAACAAGGGGGTACCCAATTTTTGGCTAAAATACGTATAAGAATAGGCATTACAAAAATATAATTCCCCATTTCGGCATACCTATTCTTGTGTAGGTAAATTAATTGTGATCGCTCCGATGGACGATACTAAATGTTATCGTTTATCGGGCCAATGACAGATCTCCAAAAGCTCGGCGCTAGCAGGTATCTTGGCATATTGTTAACGTCGAACTTTGTCTTATTATAGACTCCGTACAGGCAACATACGTTTTTCTCGGTTTTTCGGTTGTCGCGTTTATATTTGTATCCATGGACATTCATTCATTTTCTCTACTGTGATTGTGTTTTTTTTTTTTACGATTTTTAATTTCAACGGTGATCGATATTGATGTGTTCGAACCAGGATACCGAAGTCGCGAGCTGAAGTTAAGTACAAGTGATCAGTAAGCATTCGTCTTATAATTAGTCGTTTTCGATCGTGACCGTGCGTTACAAATTAAATTTGTAAAAGTCGATTAATAAATCGAGTATTTTCAATTATACTTCGCGTTTTCTTTTTCGTGTTTTAGCTCGAAGACCAGGGCCCTTAACGGGGTAATGGTCTCCGAGCCTTTGGTCGCGCACCCTCAACACCTCCTCTCTGCGTGAGGAGGTGGGTATTATGAGACTCCAACGTCTCACTTTTTTTTATTCTGGATTGAGAAGGGACCTCAATTTCAAATTACATCTTCGCATGAAGCAAGAATGATTTGTAAAAAACTGCAGAGTATTTTATCCACTATTGGGTGGAAGAATGACAGTCTGGAGGAGGATAAGGAGAAATACGAGCTCCTTTTTAACAGTGAATATGTTTAACAGATGACCTTTCTTTGGATACCAACCAAGAGGAGTAAAGGATTCTTTTTTGACGAACATACTTGAGGAAAATGATGTGCCACTCATTCCGAACTATGAGCTAAGGCATCAAGGAATATTGAGTCCAGTCAAATGAAACAAAAACGTTCCTGATGATGCCGTCTAGATACAGCGAAACGTCGAATATTTCGGGTATTTATATATTAAATTTTGTGTTTTTTGTCGGAAATATATACTACGAAAATTTTTGTTTTTATAAGTACATTTTTTTGAAACAAAAATTGTACTACGATAAGAAGCGAACTACTCCTGAACTTTTCGAAGTTGGACAACAAGTGTTACTTAAAAGAGTAAAAGACTCGAATGATGGTAAAAGTAGGAAACACTCCTGCTTACAAAGGCCTGTACGTGATAAAGCGCAAACTGGATCACGATCGGTATGTCATCGAGGACTTACCGGGTACTAAACAAACCCGAAAAATGTACACAGTTTTCGCACTTCAACAACATAGGAAGTAATAGCTCGAAAACAACATTTTCAGATACCCCATAAAAAAGTTCACTGTAGGGTAATAACTTGATAAATTTAAGAATACAAGGTAAAAATGTTCCCGACAGCTTCTACCTTCTAAGGTAATTTCATTTATTGTTATAATTATACTGTTTTTTCTTTCTTTTCTTTAAGACTGGTTAATCTAAGCGTAGAAAGCTTGAAAGTGATACATGGTAAAATCAGGCACAGACGCTGTTAAAAACATGATATCAACCGATGTGATGGTTTGGTCTTGTTTTCCATTCCCACGGATAAAACTTCCTAAGAGTAATTAAATCATCTAACCGCTTGTCAAGCAAAAAAGCTACGAACTAACTGAATAGCTCCCAGTACAAAAACGTAAAAAAGAAAAAAACGAAGAAACGGATCGAAATTAATATTCCTTTCTTAGGTGACAACGGTGAAACTTTTTCAGCAAATGCAAAAAAAAAAGCGTTAAACTATAGAAGAAATTTCTACAGCGATGGAGAAATTTTCCATTAAATTTGATGAAGCCTTTTACGATCATGCAGCAAGAATTAAAGTTGAGGAGGAATCAAACAAACGACACGTAGTGTACATCAAGACAGTCAAATATGAATCAAACAATAAACACACTATGTATCTTAGATGCTTTCTTGGCTTCATATTTTAATTTAAGTTAGAGAATAGAACATGTACTATTTCGCATCATCGAAAAAAAAATAGATGCAGGTGATGAAAAGAAAAAAAAACGTAAGCAGCCATGCTGCATTACTGGAGCTGAGTTTTCAACTGAAGCTTGTTCAGGTTTAGTATAATAACATTCCTAAATCATTCATGATTACAGGCCACAGCCAATACCAAATCTAAAAACCCCTACCCTATCCCTTCAAAAACCATTTTAAAAGTTGAATTTGGAACAAATGAAGCATTTCTTGTCATGGATTAATCGTATGAACACATAATTATCAAATTTTAACTACTTGAGGCTCCTGAAATTATCTTCTAATTATAAGGATCTGCCATTTTGGATCAATTTCCACCCAAATTGAATAAGTCATATTATAGTCATTAGCTAACCCCACACACGAAGTTTGATCTTTCCAGATCTATTTAGTGATGAGATATGGAAGATACGTACATGATATTTCCTGCAGCAAATTTCCCTTCAAAAGCCCTTCTCTGCTTCAACTACCCTCCAAATTCACTTTAGAAAGCTAAAATTAGAATAGGTTATTTACTTCTGCTCATTTCATCATAATATGACAATATAATGAAAAATATTAGGTAGGCCTTATAGCCAATAATCATATGAGTTTGTATTAATTAAATTTCTTCCAATTTGAGGCTCCTCAAGTCTTACTCAAATTTTGATAATAAGCCATTTTAGATCTATTTTGATGAAATTAAAGAGGTCATATTTTGGTCACCAACTAACCCCACACATGAAGTTTGATCGTACTAAGTTGATTTGGTGAGGAGATATGAAAGATTCAAGAAATTTCATGACTCAAAACTTCCTCAAAAATCAGTTTTTTGCTCCAGCTCTCTTCAAAATTTAGTTAGGAAGCTAAAATTTGGATATGTTGGTGTCCGTGACTCACTCTTTCATATGACATCAAAAACGAAAAATTTGAGCTATTTACTCCTTCTCCAGCCTTCCTCAAAATTCAAGTGATACGCTATTTTAAATTTTTGCGAAAAAACAAAAAAGTGTTTTGTTGCATTTCGAAGAGGAATTTTTCACCAAGTTTTGAGCGTATTTCATAAATACCCGCCGGCACTACACGCAGCGGAGAAATATACCAAAATTCTGAACATTTGCCACATGATTACAAATGGTGTGAAACGCAAAGATGTGAAGACCACACCTCGACCTCCCTTCCCTTCCCTTCCCAAATCAGGTAAGCTGTAATAGCTATATCGTTTTTAAGTTAAAAACTCAGCTAAAAATATATTCGAGTATAATCCAATTCAACGTAACAAAAACGTAAGCAACAGTTGGCCAAAAAAATATATATACTTTCAAATCACATTTCAAAATTACACGGATTATTCGAGAAGGAATCGAGTTCGAAGGCTAGAGCTGAGAATGCTTTTTTTTCAGACGTAATCTTGCATCAACGTTAACTTCAACCCTTGAAATATTTGGCCCTTGAGTACAGATTTAACGATTTAACGTGGGTACTGGGTACGTCTGATGTTCTTGTCATTTCTAATGAAATTTGTTCGCTGAGATTTACATGTGTCGAAAAACAATGAAATAGACATATCGGCGAACTGGGCCTTCGAGCTACTATATCAAACTGAACAAGCGAAATATACACGAAAGCAATAGTATTTGAAAGTTAGGTGCATTCTACGGTCAGAATTTAATAGCTCTTTCATTCGGTCGCCTTCAAGAAGTGGATTACATAAAATTGTCATTATTATGATTTCGTACTGCATTCCTATAGAAAATTTAATTATGGTTTTTAGAGCTTATCAAATTTTCGGAGATAGTGAGCTCAATGTTTTTATTTGATTTATTATACATTTTTTTTTTTAAATTGTATGTAATTAATTTGAAGTATCGAAAGAAGACGATATGGACTTTTGTGAGTTTATTTTTCATATATTACATTTTAGCCATTAAGGGACACCCAGTATAAGTTCCTGTTTCATGTTTGAATATTCAAAGTGAATAAGTATGAACTAAAAAAATAACATCTTTTTTTTAAATGATTCAATTGAAATTTTTTTTTAATTCAAAAAATCTATTTCAATATAATTTACACGAAAAATGTTATTACTTAGTATATAAGAAATAATTATACAGGGGTGGCCAAAAGTCAGTGTACCATTTTGCATAATAATGAAAAAAAAAAGCGAAACAACAAAACAGTGATAAAAACAAAATGGTACCTCATGTACACGAAATGATAATGAAACATCATTGATGATAACATAACGAGCAAAATCGCGAAGAGAAACATATAAGATACTGAACTCGTAGCCATGGCAAAGCGTTACCTATTAAAAACCAGATAGCGTACACTGACATTTGGCCACCCCTGTTTAATTTGGCAAATATTAAATTTTTAAGAAATTGAGCTCATGGGAAGCCCCTACACCAATTTGGTTACAGCCTTACAATAAATTAAGAAAAATAGGTAGGTTTACTGACTCCTTTCAATGGTTGAAAAGTTCTGCGATATATATTCACTAGTAGTGTTAAGAAAGCCGACGATAAAGTTTCAGCAAAATAATATATTCGAGCAACGTATTCACACGGATACCACAAACAAGCTAGTCTAAAAAAAAAAAATAATTGATACTTCGCTCGTAAAAATCAATTCCATTCGAAATGGCGCAAATACCCGCAAATCAAAGATGCGAATACAAATTCAGCATAAAAGGAGGATTATAGTACGTATCGTACGAAACGAACGGAACGAAAATCACTACTTCGGATTTTTTTTCCACGCTATTTTGTCGCGTTGAAATTTCGCAACTGATGGTCAAACTAAATTTATGAGAACGAATAGCATTACTTCCAAACGAACGAATTCGAAGTCGTACTTTACCTCGAGGTTTTGCATTTAACCAATCCAGCATGAAGCTTTTAAAACGACCAGGGCAAAAAAAATAGGCTCATGAACCCATCCTATCGACTAACTACGCCTACTTTTGCCTCGTGTGTACGCTTTTTTCGCTATTTAAATGGTTAGTTGTTAACGCGTCGCCGGAAATAATTTTCACGAACGTCGCGATATCCGATGATACACTAGGAAGACCGAAATAAAACGTAATTCATTTCCTCAACTATCGATCGACATTTTCTCGAATGGAGATTCGACGAGTAAAATAATTCTTTTATAATTGAGCATCGAGAGGGGAAGGAGGTGGAACGACGACGGCGAATATAATTGCGTTTTAATATTTTCGAAGAACCGAATAATTTCTTCTTCGCGAGTTAATTCAATCAACTCTTAACGTCGAAAGGCGAACGCGCCAGTCTTGGGCAAAAAATTGAATTTCATCGCCGCAACCGTTTCCTGCCTGCGGTATTCGCGATTGTTTTTTCGGTACGTCGAGTCGAAAAGTCGAAAATCGGGCTCTTTGTCTTTTGTCGCGGAATATTCGTTTTAGCGCCATAAATTACCGGCGTAACGTTTTTAAGTGAGCTCGACGACGAGCGTCGACGGGGCTCGGTATTAATACGAAGGCCTCGCGCGTCATTTCGACGCGATAAACATTCGAACGCTTTTCATCAGTCAAATATACGCGCACCCGCACGTTACGCGCACACGCTAACATTTTAATTACAACACACCGAAAAGGTTTATCGGAATGAGGCACGATTTGCGAATTGTTTTTCCGAGTGATTTAGCGAATAGGCCGTATACTTGCCGAGCATTTATACCGACGAGTCGACCATGACGACGACGCGACCGGCGACAGTGATGCTTTAAAAGCCGAGGTAAAATAATTAAAAGGCGCCTATAAAACGTTCGCATTTATATCGCACGAAATCTGCCATATCTCGTATAAGAACTTATGGAGTGTTTTGTGAAAATCAACGAAAGCAAGAATTTCAAAAGCAAAATGTAAAATCGTTTTGATCGAGAAGAGTAAAAAATTCTGCATTTCTTTTCATAACTCTGAACAAATATGGATTTTAATATTACTGCCATCAATACAGCGTGTTTCATCACATTCAGGACCTCTTACCATCCGTAGGTTTACTTACGTAACACTCATATGTGACAAATTGCCTATAATAAACGATAAAGGGGCTAAAATTCAGATAATAAAAAATCGTAATTGTTTTAAACGGTCAACTTTTGAATGATTTGAACAAAATTTAATTTATTTTCGAGTAATTGGTTGTATTATTAATCAATAAAGAATTCATTGTAAGCTAAATAGACATCTATATCTACTAAGAGTGGTAACCGTTCCCAACTGTGGCTGGTGTAAGTTAGAAGAGGACATAGAACACTATGTGCTATGGCACTACCTCTCTTTAATAGAAAAGTGGGATTGTGAATATTTGTCCAAAGTTGGAGCGGGTAAGGTTCAAATTCAGAGTCTTTCCCAGCACTGACTGGCCTCATTAACTTCTTAACCCTAAAACACATCACACGTGTAAAAATGTACACGTCAAGTTTTTACGTGGCTGCTTTTCCGCCTAATTGCAACAGAAAGGTGTGATCGTCTTCGCAGCTATTTCATGTTAAATGATGAATAAGCGAAGGCAACAATGATTGCCTATCGGCCTCTTTGCAGGTGCAACCTATATTTTCCAAATAAAAAAAACATTGAATTTTATAAAAAAAAAATAATAATAATAATTACAATTATTTGCATGTTTAATACATGCTATTTTTTATTTTCAGATGTTTTCATTCATGTATACTGATACAAGCTAACTCCATTTTAGATATCACTAAGCATTCTGATCTATAATACTTTTTTAAGTAAAATAAACGTTTATGAATCAACCAGCTCCTGTTGAAGGATGACGATTACCCCTTCAAAAAAATCTGATAGGCAACCTCGAATAGCTACCGATATTGTAATTTTTTCCATAAATTACGGCAGAGCAGTAGCTACATTCATCCCAAAAAAAAATTATTTCATGCCTTTTCATCAAAATTCCTTTTTATATACAGTTTAGTTACCCCTTCGAAGAGGAGAATAGGCAACCAGAATATATTCATGGCATAACAATTGAATTAATAATAATCTAACCTAACAAACTCAACTCAATGTTAAATGATACAAAATAGTAAAAAAAAAAAACTTGTGTACATTTGTACACATAGGATGTGTTGGTAATAAAAAATACATGTGATGTATTCTAAGGGTTAAATTCAATAAGATATAATGCTAATGATGATGGTTAAACTAGAGCGTATATAAGTTGATGCTCCAAAAGGGAACCCTTGATGACACTGCTATATCAGCTGAGCTCCTATTGGGGCACTGATACTAAGGTAATGAAGAGTTGTGTGGCATAATGGGTTATAAATGACGGAAGTGCATGGTGCTTGCAGCGCTCAGTTAAACCTAAACCTGAACATAATTATGTGTATGAATTTTAACGAACTTTTCAAATTTTTTAAAGAAAGTTTATACCATGTTTATGCTATAGTACGTAAAATTTTTTATGTAAACTAGCAGCGATGCGTTGGGCCGGCATGATTTTCCAATCAAAATACTCAACAAAATATCGTAGTTACTGTGATAATGTAAGCATCATTTATGCTTTCATTCTTTGAAACTTTTACAACGGAACGATATTACAGCAAATATGTGCACGAAAAAACTTCCGTACAATTTCTGCCCATCTATAAAATTGAAAGAATTGCAGTAGTTGAATATTTCAATGCACAGTAACTCCTTCAATTATATGAATAGGTAAAAATTCATTGAAGCTTTTCCATTGTAAACATTGAACGTAAAAAAGTTTCATCATTAAATTTCAAAAATGGCGACAAGAAAAAATTTTAGAGAAAATTTGAAAAATTTTATAGTAAGTTTACCTCTCCACCATGAAAAAATTTATATCTTCAATACATAACCTTTTTTGCTGCAAATGAATAGCGCTATGCGATTAACCTAAATTCTCTCAACTGCCTGAAAAATTTAATTCCTACTAACCTCATATGATGTCATAACTCATACACCATTGGCTGAGGGAAAAAACATGGCTTCAAGTAAGTTCGCTTGTTTCACATGTTGACTGAAACTCACGATTAAGACGAACAATCTGCGACAGGCTCTTCACGAACGATTCAAAACCATCCTACCCAAACAATGAAATTTATCCAGAAACGAGGCGCTCTATGGTCGTGTTTTTCTTACAATTCGCAACTTCCACCCTTTTGCCCATTTAGAAAACACATATTAGTGCGCCAAATTATACACAACAGATAAATAAAATTTCGCACCCCAATGCGGTCTAGAATCGAGGGTCGGCGCGGAATTCCGTCCAATCGAACCAGCCGAGCGTAAAAATATTAATTGCGATAGGCTTCCACGCTACAGACCCGGCTAACATTCGGCGAGACGGCCGTAAATTATTATAAATAGCAGATCGAAAACGTATATTTCAATGGGTACGGAGGCGCGGCATCGAAATGCGAAAGCAAATACAACATCCGTTTTAATTTACGCCGTCGTCTATCCTCGTTCGAGTGTAAGAAAAGGAAAAAAAATTACTTTCCAAATAATATTTCCCATTACGCGGCTGTCATTTTGTAAAATAATTTTTTTTTCTCCAACCTATAAACCAACTCGACGAATATACTCGGCAGCCGACGCAACGGTGGGACAATTTGATTAATGTTTCACCTTAGCCAATTTCCTAGCTCATGTGCTCATGTACCTTCTTTGAGTCGAACATATACCACACGACAAGACTCGTTCGCACGATGGTAATTTCGTAAAATGCCAACCAGTTATATGGGTTAAATTTTTTGGGAGCTTATAATGTTTTCTCAATTGCCTGATAATTCGAACGAGCGCCCTCTATATACGTAACGTACATACGTAGCCAAAAGGGAAAATATTAGAGAGGAAAATTTATGTTAGTCGTAAAAAGCGTAGCTGGATGTCACATTCGTCATAAATTCTACATTTTCGTTCGCTCGCCTTGTACTATTACTTTCTCTGTCTTTCCAGACAAATCGCATCGGTTTTCCTAAAGCTATATATGAAATTTTCATGAACGAAAAAAGTACGCTGCACTTTCATCCTAAATTAGTCGAGATGAGACGTCTTCAGAAAACATCACGAGTGAGTGAGGAAGAAAATTCAAAACAATGTAAGCAGCCATGTCGCATTACTGGAGCTGAGTTTTTAATTGAGGCTTGGTTTACATTTGCAGGTAATATGGTCAAGTAAACCTTTCCAGCTTACAGGTGTGGGGCTTGTAGAAAAAATAAGAATAAAATGTGCTTACCAACCGTTCATTTTCTCCTGTCATGAAGAACTGAAAACCATCTTAATACGTAATTTAAACCTATGGCTGAAAAGTACGCTGGCGCTAAGGAAGGGGAACTCGAGCGAACTGATTTTTAGGCGAAAGACGACCGGCGGCAAGATAGAAAGCAGAGAGAACGTAACTTGGGAAAAAGGACGAGAATTAAGGAACGAAGGAAAAGAAAATGCCTATTACAATGTAGACCAGAGGTATGACTTTTTGATCAACCTCGACACAGGGGAGGAGAAAACCAAAAATTGCATGAAATTTTACCAACTGTTGACCTTTTTTTTTTTAGTCTTCAAAACATTTAAAAATAGCTGTAATAATACTGCGCAAGTGGTCAAGTTTACCAACTTTCCAAAAGCCAAGGGGGCTACGTCCCTAGTTGTGCGCTATACATGATATAAGTTGGCATCAGTTCGAATTTATTCGAGTTCTTATTTTCCCAAAAGAAATTCAAGTTCCCAATTTCAGCGTTGAACAATTATAAATTTCCCAACTTTTCAAAACACCTGGGGGGGAAGCTCCCCCCCATCCCCACCCCTTAGTTACGTCCCTGAGTCTTTCCTTCAAACTTCTGTACTTTGAAGTTCTCTTTCAATTGCATCACTATGACATGAAATCTCACTTCATGCAAGCCAGAAAAGTGATCATTTACAATTCACCAATGACAATGTCCTCACACAAAGTCTTGACTTTATCGAAGACCTAAAGCCCTCGATCAGTAAGTAGTTTTCAGAGCAATCAGCTACGTCCCTAGTTGTGCGCTATACATGATATAAGTTGGAATATTCGATTTATTTTCCCAAAAGAAATTCAAGTTCCCAATTTCAGCGTTGAACAATTATAAATTTCCCAACTTTTCAAAACACCTGGGGGGGAAGCTCCCCCCCCATCCACCCCTTAGTTACGTCCCTGAGTCTTTCCTTCAAACTTCTGTACTTTGAAGTTCTCTTTCAATTGCATCACTATGACATGAAATCTCACTTCATGCAAGCCAGAAAAGTGATCATTTACAATTCACCAATGACAATGTCCTCACACAAAGTCTTGACTTTATCGAAGACCTAAAGCCCTCGATCAGTAAGTAGTTTTCAGAGCAATCAGCTACATAGTTATGTGAAGAGGTGATACATTTAACCCTTAATTGGCACACATGGGTGAATTTCACCCATCGGTAATACAAACTCGCTGCGCTCCGGCGTAACCGGCTGCTCATCACTGTGCACCCTTCATAGTTGAACGTTGCCACAATTTCTTCAGTTTGGGAATCTATGTTAGTTGCATACATCAATTTTTGAAGGGGCAGATTTACTTCTGAATTTTTATGTAAATTATTCATTGCATTTTTCAGGTCGCAAAAATTGAAAATAAAACCATGCTATGTTGTAGTTCGAACGATTTGCAAGAAAAAAACATAGAAGAACAAATTGCCTATCTTCAATATTGAAGGAGCTATAAATTTTCAAAAATTGTTCTATTCTATCCTATGTATGCTGCCTCTTCAATTTTGATATTATGCAATTTTTTTGTAATGAAATTCTGCATTTCAGCGAGCACAATAACATATTATATTTCAATTTCTTGAGTGACTCAGCACAATTTTTATTTTCTAATTTAAATTACTTTTACGTGTGCTATCAGAGGGTTAAGACAACAGCGGTCCTCATGACACCACTTATGGCTACGCTAGCAATTCTCGGAAGCCCCTCTAGAGCCTCAATGCTGCCTTCAAGTTATACACTCAGCCATCAGGATATAACTCCATATGCCGTTATAGGTATTATTATTGCTTTGTAGGTCCAGTGCATCATCCAGGGTTACCCCAAGATATCTTACAAACCATAAAAGTCCACATCTATCAAATCCGGCTTACTGATGTTCGTTAAGCTTTCCTCAGATTTTGGTCATGCGCCATTTTGGATCAATTTTGAACGACGCATAAGAAGTTTAACCTTCTCAGCTAGATTTATTAAGAAGATATGGAAGATTTAAGAAATTATTTTCATGACTCAAAACTTCCTGAAAAAAAAAAACATTTCTTACTCTGGTTCGCTGAAATTGGAATATATTGGCGTCAGAAACTAATAACTCAAGGAAAATTTTGAGCAATGTATCCCTTCTCCATCTCCATCTCTATCAAAATTTGAGTGAACCGCTATTTTAAAGTTGATCGAAAGAATAAAAAAGTTGCTTTGTGGAATTTTATAAAAAGCCTCTCATCAAATTTTCAACAATTGTCATCCATCTATAATTCTATACACATATATGAAACCGCAGTATTGTATATACCAAGAAGTTGGACATTTTTCCCATGATTACAAATGGTCTGAAACACAAAAATTTGATCGCTTCACCCTCCCTCAATATCACTTTCCTAAATCACGTGAGTTGTAAGAGCTATCGTATTAAATTAAAAACTCAGCTAAAAAAGTGAACGTAATAGAACCTGGGTGAAAAAACTAACGCGCTGAAGTATGCCATTATAAGCACACGAGTCCATTCAGCTTCATTATTCCTTCTATTTCCCTTTCGCCCAACGAAAAAATGCATACTCGACAACAAAACACCACCAAAGTCGATCGGGATTTTCGCCAAAAGCCAAGCATTCCAGATACCCTTCAGTCTTTCGACGCGGGTCACAAAATTAAATCTGAACGAACGAAGTAGCCGTACTTACAACAGGATATTCTATCGTATTGTACAATTAATCGTCATAATCGTAACGTCATAAATGCTGCATACTTACCCGCACAAGTACATAATACGCGAGATAGGCGAACGGCGAAAACACGCGATAAATCTGTGGCGCAATTATACTGATAAATCGCCGCGGCCAAATGTGGACGGTTATAAAATTTGTAGCCTATATTCTCGTTTATAATGAGGTTTAATTAAATGCCAACAGCCTCGTATCTACGGCTGGTTAGGCGCCACGAACAATCGTAAACAAAATTTACCGACGTATGATTGCGGTTTCGACTGAGCGTATAAATTCCATCTTAATGCTAACAGGCTTTCTCATCGTCGTATGTACAATGTACCACGTACACATAGTGCACAACATATCGCGTAAACCATCCAAGTAAGCGAGGAATTAAAGTTTTTCGCGTTAAAAAAATTAAATTACGAGTACTCCGCAGTTCGTTACGTTAATTACGTCGATTAAGACCATACACGTCGGGACCTCGAGAGTCTTGAAAGTTAGGCGGACGACGCTGATGTAAAAGTAATTAAGCCTTTTCAACTACAGACAATGGATGCGCTTTCGAGTGTAACATCAAACATCTTACGCAGGGAGAATTTGATTACATAAAAACCATCGCCACAATAGCTAAAACATCAACGTAAACAAAGACTATAGGAAAACTCGTTTAACTTCCATTTCGACGTTAAAACGCAACTATCGTACGACTTACGTACTTTCGCAGTTTCGCCCATTAACGTATATTGCGACCGATTCTCTTATACGTATACCTACGGTTCGCACAGACTCTGGATGAAACTTTCAGCAGCTGAAAGGCAAAACGATCGCTTTTACGCAAATATTAAACGAACGAGCGTTCGTAAGGTTGCTAAAGCTTTTCCATTGCAGACTTTGCGTCCCATTTCGGTCAATGCACATATCTTGTATAAATTATGCTTTTAATTTACGTACCTTGAGGAACAATTTCGAAGAGAGTAAGTAACACTCTTCCACGTTAAACCTTCATATCTTTCCCTTGCCCCTCTCTTTGCCCTCCCCAAAAAACCAGAGATAGATTTTCAAATTTTTCTGATGACATACAAAGCAAATATGACTATAGAAGGTTGATGAACGACTAGATACGGTTCATTAATGTTACAATATAGTTGTAGTATACCTCTGCAATGCTAAACAGGGGAGCGATTACGATTATTGTGATTCAAACCACGAAATTCCTAAAATTTCTCGCAATACTTTGTCTTAAAATGAGGTAACAATTTATTCCATTATGGTTTTAAATTTAAAACAAAACTTTGGCGAATAAATCTGGATGGTTAATTTAAAACATTATATTTTCAATATAAATTTTTTTTTAAAATAGTTTCGTAAATCTAGACCATATAAGCATCATTTAAAGGAAAAACCTCCAAAAAAAATATTTTTTTCATAAATATGTAGAGATTAATTCTAGCAACGATCTTCTAAATGGTGGGTTTTGGGAGATGTAAGTCAAAATTGCAAAAATAGCTCCAGAGTACATAGAAGTAATACCGACATAAGTTCCCGGGTGGTTAGCATAGATAAGGGTAGCCTTCTCCACCAAATAAAAAAAAATTGATGAACCATGCTACGGCCGGAGGTGTTGGAACTTCAAAAAATGTTTTTTTGCTATACCTCCTCAAAGTTTAGTGGTAGGGCAAAAATAGTTCAGTGCAATGTTATTGTGCACTAATTTGCTACAGTCTTCATACCAACATTTTCTCACTACCACCCACAGGGGTGAGTCAAAAGTATTCGAAATTTGATACTGCTGGGAGGAGGGATTACACAAAATTACGTATTATGTAGCACATTAAACCTATTCCATTCTCATGAAAGTATTTATACGCCGATATGCATGTATATGTGGGTGAGGGGAGGAAATTGAGACCACCATAGGGTCATAATTGAGTTTATGTGTAATCATAAGTCGTCGTATATACATTTTTCATTCGCAAATACTATAACGCCGCATGGCATAATTTAATTGATTGCAATAGAACCCCTTAAATGCGAAATTTCAAACATACCTAACTCACCATCTATAGGTTATATCAAAAAAATGTCTCTACCAAAATTGTAGAAAATTCAATGAAAAACAAAATTGCACTGACGTATTTTGTCCTATCATCAAAGTATTAGAAGGTATAGCGAAAAGAATATTTTTTTACCCCTTCCCCCTTTGACTGCAGAAATTTTAAGTTGTACTTACTTGGAGTAATTGAATGATAAACACTCATTAAACTCAGTACAAATTACCAATACGATTTTGAAGGTAATTTTGAAACATTGATTTTTTTCAAGGATCATCAAAATCGTTGCATCCAGCAATAGCTAAACAATTTTTCTCCATTTCCTTTGGAAATTCAGTTTTTTTTTTTTTATTTTCGAAAAATAAAAATCAAACTACAAAAATTAATCAGAAAACGGATTTTTTTGAGAGAGGGGAGGGAGGGAATATGAAAATTACTGATGGATGAGAAAAAGGCTTCAAATGCTTTAAAAAATATCGCAATGATGTAACTGTTCAAAAAAGAAGCTTCGTTCTTCATAATTATTTAAAATAATACGTAGCTACTCAAGTTTTCATTTTAAAAAAATTAAAAAATTCAATGCTAGGAACAACACCACCTACAGGTATTCTCTATTGGTACCCCACTTTTCAACTTCAGAAAAAGGTGTTATTATTTCAATCTCATTATTGAAAAAAAAAAAGTGAAAACCGACGAGATTTTACACATCATCAAAACTGTCATTCGAATAATTTCCGGAGGATTCTGTATGCGATACAGCGGGTAAGGAAATTCCGGTCATTTTACCTTCATCCAAACGTAACGCCACCTATCTGCTGTCATTTTTAATTTGGTGATTTTCTGTAGTCGGTGTCAGATTATCCGTCTATAAATCGCTGTCTTCTTTGCCACGCTCATTTTTGACACTCAATTACCAGATTAGATCTGCTTATGTAACGAATCAACTCGAAGAAAGCGTTATCTCGGACCATATCCGCAACCGGTGTTATTCAAAGTTATAATTCTGACAACGATTATATTTCGTCGATGTTTTATGAAAGTAATTTCGTTCACTTAGAGTATTACTTGAGCCCTTTTATTTTATATTGATTCATTTTTTACGCCAGAACGCCGCTTTTTTTTACGATTTCGCCGGAATATCGGAGAAAAAAAATGTTTGCTAGTCGGAACGACGAATTATTTAAATAAGCTGAAGAAAAAAAATGGCGAACGAAGCGTTTGATATCGGGCTATTTATAGAATCGAGATTATGAATAATGAATTATATATTTTTTTCGATATTTACGCAGTAAGTATTTTTGTTTAAGCGATCTATCGAACGGGACTCGCATAATTTTTGCAACTGACGAAAAAAATCTTCTAGTTCACGACGTGCGGGTATTTTCGACGAACGCAGGGTCCCGAAACGGATTTGCATAATAAAGAGTAAAGGACCGCTTCAGCGTTGTAGTCAGTTCGCGGCGAAATACTCGCAACATTTATAGTAATTTAGGGGATAATCTTTCTGCAAATTTATGCGATAATGGATTTCGCATTAGCATAAATCAATGATAAATTTTCGCGCGCCCCGGTTACACGTTCGCCGATTTAACTCGTTTAGAATACATCCGCGAAATACAAAAGGAAACCGAAATTTTACCAGTTCTGATTTAATGTTCGATTTAAAGTAAACGTATTAATGTTATTAGGCTACATAATCGTCATGCTATTGTTTTCGCATTGTACGTTTATAGCGTATTTCCAATACACCGTTCGCCATCCTCGATATTCGCCAGTTCTGGGAATTAAGGATGTTTCATTTCACATGATGGAACCTTTGAAGATTCAAAAATGGGAAAGATCGAATCCGCATGATGTCAAGATGGCGAACGAACATATCATCGGGTTTCCCAAGAAGCAAACTTTTTTTTGGTAAAAAAGGAAACTTTTAAAACGCTTGTATCTCCGCAACTAAGAAATATTTTTTAAGTTTTTCAACAAAATTAAAATCAAACTTCCTAATAATATTGTTTACAAATCAGTAAGCATTTCAATACGGAAACAAAATTATTTACTTAAATGCGAATAATTTTCTTTAACTCTCCAATTCTGTCACAAAAAATTATAGCAAACAGAGGTGGATTTAAGCATGGGCAAAATTTCAGGGCGGCAAATTTTGGTTTTTCCTGCTGATTTTTAAATGTGAAATGTATTATCAGGATTGATTTAAAAAATAAATATGGTAGTTATTCGAATAAACTTATAACATATCGATGCTTTTCTTCAAAAACCATGTAAATCCAAATATATAAATTTTCCAGGAACGAGTATTTTATTTTGGGTGACAGACTTACGAGGTTTCTTTTTTTACGGATAGAAGCGCTAGTTGATGATTTGGACTTACGAGGTTTTCAAATCGAATTCCTCGATTTTTTTACATAAGAAACCACTTACGTAAGTCCAAAATATATAAATTTCAGGAGAGGTACGAGTATTTTCTTTTGATGACAGACTTACGAGGTTTCTTTTTTTACGGATAGAAGCGCTAGTTGATGATTTGGACTTACGAGGTTTTCAAAATCGAATTCCTCGATTTTTTTTACATAAGAAACCACTTAAAAGTGAATTTTGCCTAAGTCGCACTTACGTGGTTTTTGAAGAAAAGCATCGATATTCAAAATCGCTTTAAAAAAAGATCATGAAAATTAAAAATTATTGTAAAATGAAGATAGTGTTTTTTTTCACCTGTATTTTTCAATTTGAAACGATAGCTATAATGATAATTTTTTTCCATACAAACTTTTTATCGTGATGTCGAATGATAAAATGAACCCAGTGGTACCTATTTTCATTTTAGCCTTCTACGTGCATTTAGAGAGCAAAAAACCACTACTGGAGAGGAAAGAAAGGTCAAACTTCGTGTGTAGAGTTGGTTAATGATTAGAATATGACCCCTTCAATTTAATTCAAAATGGACACAAAATGACAGATCTGAAAATTTGAAGAAAATTTGAGGAACCTCAAGTAGATATAATTTGAAAAATAATATATGTTCATATACTTGTTACATGGCAAGAAACACAACATTTGTTCTAAATTTAAGTTCTTAAGTGGTTTATGGAAAAGATAAGGTAAGTTTTCAGACTTGGTATTGGTTATGGCCGGTAGACATGAAGGGCTTAGCAACGTTATTTCCAAACTTGAACAAGCCTTAATCAAAAACTCAGTTCCAGTAATGCGGTATGGCTGCTTACATTATTTTTTTTAAATTTTAAATCAAACTTAAAAGTTTGCCTTATGTACCTAAATGAATTAAAAAAAAAATTCTGCATTAAAATTTTCTAATTTTTTTTTGTGGGGGTTTGGGGCGGCAAAAATTTACTGCCCACAGGCGGCAAAATCCTAAATCCGCCTGTGATAGCAAGTAATTTTTCCAAAGAAGCGAACATTTACAAAAAATACCAAATCGTAAGTAAAATACTTTTTCTAATTTTATTTTTATTAGAAAGAACAAATCGTATTTTCATTTGTTCATTATCAACTTACTAATGAAAAGATGAGCCATTTATGATATTCCACCTCTCGAAAATTTTTTCCAAACATTTACTTTAAGGTTTCGATCTCAAACTTGGAAATAAGCGAAATTTTTAAATCTCAGGTTATTTTTATTTTGCTCTCTTTTGGTAGTTCTTGATCGGGAAATAAAGAGGAAAAGCCTGTTGAAGCGTAAATCTTATTCACCTTTGTTTTTTGACTAGTTTTATTAGTGATCTGACGTGATCATTCCAATTTATTCATTTTATATTTCTCCTGGCCAGAAACTAAAAGTAATATTTGCCTAAGCGTAGGGACGTACCGAAGAGGGGGGGAGGTGTGGACAGCTTGCCGTTTCTATTATCTATCCTGGAAACTTCGTAAATTAGCGATTCCAGCTTCAAGTTAACGAAGACAAATTGTGCGATAAAACGAAGAAAAATTAATTAGCCAGATTACTTTTTTTTTCATAATTATACATGACGCATATAGTACCCCTTAAATAAAAATCATAAGGATTTGTGAATTTTCACGAGTTGCAAAAAATCGTATACGTAATTGAGAATGAGTTGGAAATTTTTCTTTTTTTTTGCCCTCCTTAGGAAAATCCTTCACTATATCACGTTATTCCTTGCCTAGGTAACTCAATTATTACAACCATTTTGTCATTAACATTTTTTTTTGTCCTTTTGTTATTTCATTTGAATTTATTTATGTTTTTTCCTCACTTGATAGCGCAAACTGGCGCAGCTGAAAATCTCAAATTTCGGTGGAAACGTCCTGGTTTGAAGATTCAGAGAATTTTTTTTTTCTGATTTATCGTTCAGTTCAAAATGACTGATCACTCAATTTAATAGGGAGTGCAGTAGAGGCAAATACTACAAAATTTCGTTTCATGGCTCTCAAAATCATGCTTTTTGGAGAGCCATTCGCTAATAGATTTTTTTTTTTCAAAAAAAGGCAATGATTTCATCTTCTACCAACTATGTTTTAACGCGGGTCACGATGAAAACGGTCTGTTAGTATTTACAGTTTGAATATAGGTAGTTGCCCAAAGGGAAGGCGTTTCTGCGACACATCGAAATTTACCAAGTGAAAAAGAAATGCAGAAACGAATTCGTCGGGTTTCCTTTTTATTTCGCAGTCTATTTCCGCTGAAGAAATGAACGATTGTGTTTCGGTGGCGTTCGCAGCCAAAACAAATATACGAAATTAGGAAAAATTTCGCGCCTTTTCTTTTGTAGTTTTTCTCTCGTTTTCTCGCCAAAGGTTCAAGATGATTACTTTTCTATTGTTTACGCAACTATTAAGAGCAATAAAAAGGTGAAATTTTGATATTTCTTCGCAAAAGAATCGAATTTCGTACCGTCGTAAGTTCTGTAATACCATTATTATACGAATTTGTTAAGGCACAATTAAAAGGTTGTTTTTATAGCCTCGTTAAAAATATAAGTATATAAGTACGGACGATGATTTATCGCAGTTTTCAACTTAATTTCGTTACACTGCGAACGTATGGTAAAAATACCAACCGTAGACGAATTATAGGTCGCTTTTTGTAGGCTAAGTTTGTTTTCATAAATGACGAGCTGAAATATTGTTTACGTTGAAGCGAGAATACGTCGTAGTTGGAAGCAATTACCGGGACGAATTTATAACTAGAGTACGCATTTCGCTGTAAATTCGTGTCCTGTCTGGAATGATTTTTTTTCTCGACGAAAATCCTACTTCCAAATCTTCAATTACGTAATATATATTTTCGTGAATAACGAGATTTCCATTTCCTCCTTCTCGCTAGGCTGCAAAAAGTTTAAAAAAGTTGGCGTATTTTTCAAACTCGAATTGTTGGCATATTTTCGCGTAAATGGCAAGGCTACAGTATTTGTTTGGTACGCCGAGTTGAAGTATATGGCGAGAGAAAAATGCATTTTACGTATTGTCGTTATTTTCTTTACTCGCATTTTTTTTCCTCCTATTCGCGAGGAGAAATCCGTGTTGTGAGAGGAACGTCGAAAACTTCCCAATTGTGACAAAACTTTTACGATGCAACGAATGAGAAAAAATTGCGAAGTTGCAGTTTTATCTGTATATTCGCTACATTAAACTGTCTTAAACGTGAAGTGCATTACGTTCAATTTCTTTAATATACAACCCAATGATGGTACGCGGTCGCCCGCCATTTATTTTATCGCGAGTACGCGTTTCGACGAATAAAAACAAAAGCTTTCTTCGAAGACTCTTTGAAAGGATATCGCAGAAATTCTACGTTTATGGAATAGATGATAATGAAAGGAAATCATAGAACGGGTATTTATACGTTATAATCGAATTCACGTCCACATAGTTAAAAACTAATCCTTAAATCGAACCGAGATTTACGCATATTACCTATACCGTGGGACCAACTGATCTTCGCGCCTCTCAGCGCCAAATTCTCTTGGAGAGAAAAAAATCAAATAATTTATTTTTCTAGTTGCTTTTTGCTGGATTAAGAAATAAAACTCAATTATTTCGTTTTTTAAGCATTCTAAACCATATTCATCAAAATTATGTACTTCATTCAACTTTTGATTAATTACTTTAGTTCATTATCGCTAATACTGATTCCGCATAAAATTGATTTAAATCAATTAATAATGAACGAATAAAATAGTCTGAGGCAGCATGTAAGGTTGCCTACTTTTCAGAATTGAAGGGGCAGATGTGAATCCAGGTCAGTAAGTAAGGTTGCCTATCATTTGCGGACAGAAAGAGTGGTTTCTATAACATTATATTCTAGAATTTTTGGTGGTATTTGCTATGTTCGAAGGGGTCGTTTTTAATACTGGGCACAGGGAGGGCATTCAGCATAAAAATTCATACAAACCAACCAAAACAACGCCATGTTTACCATTTATGACCAGCGTGGAGAAACTGTCGCTTCAAACCAAACAAATACCACCACACATACGGGACCATAATGGACAATTTAGCGTTGACATCACAGGCAGCGCACTGCTAATCAGTAGGAAATTGACACAAAAACCTCGTAAAAACAGCACTTTTTTCCTTTTTCTCTTAAACAACGAAATATTTAGAAATTAAAGACCGAAGAAATGAATTTTCACGCAAAACTACTACTTTGTAACGTGTAAACATTTCAGATTTTGAATTCGCGGTTATTTTATTAGTTTATCAATTATTCAATTATCACTCGTTACGTGAATTTATTGATTTTGTTCAGTGTTTTTCGCATAATTTGTTCAAATTAATTTTAAAGTTGTGAAAAAATACCATCCCGCTTCGCTCCAGATAGTAGGTAACATAATTGTGACTTCTATTTCTTCCCTAAACAGAGTAATATGTTTAAAAAATGAGTTTCAAATCTGAGGTACATAAATAAGTACTTGTTGCTCGTATTAATAATAAATATGTATGTGCGTTAAGCCATAGATTAACCATATCTCAGGGTACATCTGAAAAATAAAATAACCACAGACATAAGCACTCCAAGTGAGAAAATTTTGAATGAATCGAGACCTTGCTTCCCGAGCATCATACGTCACTGGTCCTAGTCGGCTTCCGACTTGGAGTCCCACGTATCGTTAAGCAAACATGTGATAAGAAAACTTGCATATTGGGGTGGATTCTTTTCTTAATAATATTACCTATGTACCTATGATGCTATATGATGATTCACGTAGCCATAAATATTTCAATACGCATTCGCGTTTCGTGCAAGTTTCGTGTTGATACTTGATATCGTGACTTCTCGTGGAGTCGATTAGTTGAATTTCTGTTTCTGTGTTGTCCACCGCTTCATTTATGATTGGACGTGTTCGAATTCATCTTAAATCGAGGAAAAGAAATCTCAAAATGTCAGATTTTCTAAACAATCATATACCTTTTAATGTCGAGCACGCGATTTTCATGTTCGTATCTACTTTAAATGAACTTCCATCAATCAAATTGAAGGAAAGAAGAGTGCTGCAGGCGCAATGCGAAGCAGAGTTATACTATTCTTGTTGAACATTCTTTTTTTTTTTTGCAAATCGTTTCGTCGGAACACTGACTAATGGTTATATGAAATATGTTTTCTAGTGCGAATGATGCCAAATTTGGACGAGGATTCGAAATACCTGCCGATGTTTCATCTATGGTTAGGCGAAAAGATAGAAAACCAAATGAAAATTCACAGGTGTGTAGTTGCCACTTCATAAACGGAGATAAGAAAGCTCTATGCAGTACATAAATAGAAAGGGCGCGAATTACATTATACAACTTTCTTGACTTTCAACTGAAGTATTTTTGTTTGAAAATTCATATCTTATGGGCAAATTTCTAAATAATCGATAATTTTTGAGTAAAATCTAAAAACTACGGTTTTTACATAGTATTTGTGCCAAATTCTCTATTTTTTACAACTGATAACAGATGGTCGCCATGTTGCAACTATCTGCTAAATCATATACTTTTCAAAAATGATTCCCTTCATCCATGAATGATAGGCAACTTCACTTGGTGCAACGGATTCACATCTATCCCTTTAATCCGCAAAGGGTAGGCAACCTTACCCTTTTTTTTTGCGGGAATCTCTTTCACCCCACACGACACTACTTGACTGCGAACCGCTTGTGACATTACTTCCAGCCAAGCAAGAGTCCCTTGGCGAATGACCTACATCTCCCACAGGTTTTCCTTGGGCGAGTGTGCGCCCACGCCCAAGTTCCACCACATTGGAAGTTCAGCCATCGCTTCATCCTTCCTTCTGGCACCATACTCTCCTCTGGTGGGTTTCAGCGCCCATTGCTATCATCGGCCTTATCTGCACCATGCGCATATCTTCGCGGTGGGCTAATACCCACTACCCCCTACTTCGGGGAATACTATATACCTCGGGTTTGATTGTTAACCCATACCTTTTCGGATTGTAGTGGTGGCCTGCACCTCAAGACCCTACTTCTGTTTGCCTCATTCCGCCTTACTCCAAGCCGTAAGGTAACGTAGGAGCGGTCCACAATCAGCTCAGTGCCGAACGTAGTCTCGCCCATATAGCTACTCAATCCACCATATGAGATTTGGGACCATGACACACACCCAGTTCTCTGGCTAGAGTCGTTCACCATCTAACCAGGCATACCGTACCATGTCACATTACAAACCTACCGCATCAAGTTGAAGCGTGCACGGTAGTGGTGACACAGGCCAGGTTGCTCACCCCAAAAGTCTTCACTACTACCCCGTGCCGATCTCTAGGGTTCAGATCCTTGGACTTAAGTGCCACTAGCGTGACTGACCTCCTTTTCCTCTGCGTTGGCAGCAGCTCGTCGACGCCCCTACGCTTGGCGCTCCCGTTCGGTATCCTCCTTCCGCAGCATAACGTCGTTGGTAAACTGCCTTCCATGAAGCGACGTCAGCGACGACAGCATTATTGGGACAAGTGCCTCCTGGGTGAACCCATCCCAATCTAATGCTAGGAATACCAACAGCCTATCGCGCAGGCGGTAACCATTCCGGACACCTGAACAGAGTGTGCTCAGCATCATGGGCCTCCTGAGCGCAGTGTGCACATGTTAGACGGGATGCTCTTGCGATATCAAACGAGAACTGGTTGAAGCACCCATGCCCACTGAGAACCTGTGTAAGGTGAAAATCCAGGTCCTCATGACCCAGATTACACCAACCTTGTAGGTTCCTAATCAAGGTCTTGATCCACCTCTGACGCTTACTTCCCTGCGTCTCTAGCTGGTTCTATCTGGTGGACTAGGCCTCAATGACCTACTCCTCCAGTTGCCTCTTCATTACACAAACTTACCCTACTACCTCAGACTATGCGCCTTACCCAATAATTACGAGACTTTTTTTATTATTAGATCATCTTCATTTTTCTACGTATTATTTTTAAAATTATTTTTGAATTCTAACCTCAGCCCCTCCACCGCCTAATTAGGAAAATTACAAAATATTTGTCCAAATGATCCGATACATAATTGATTCAGCCAATTAATCGATGAAAATTTCCACACAACTTTCCAAGGAAATCACTGGATGTTCGATTTATCGACGTATTTTTCTTTGTTTTTTTTTTTTTTTATTATTCAAGATCTTCATTAGTTAGTTAAAATGCCTGAGTTTATAATTTTTTCCAAGGGGAGCATTTTCGATGAGTAATGAAGTAGGTTAGGTCAACTGTAAGCTTGATCACCCGCCATTATGAATTCATTACAATCAAAATTTAAGAGATTATATTTTGGTCACTAACTAAGTGCACGTAGTTGATACGGTACAGAGATAAGAGGAATTCAAAAAATTTCATGGTCTAAACATGTGGAGAAGAAGAGCAGAGATACTCACTCTACCGACTATACGAACCATAGCAGAGGGACCACTTGACGTCATGGAATCAGGCAACCATACTCTATATGGCTTACAGGGTTATAAAAAGCTGTTTTTTGTCCCAACTTCCCTCTAATTGATGGTGAAATCTGGATATATTTGTCGTTTAATTAATTCTTTCATATGAAACTATGAATAAAAATTTTGAAACATTTGCCCTCCTTCCAGTTCTCCTCAAAATTTGAGTGAGCTGTCGTTTAGAACTGAATCGAAAATCTAGACGAAATGTTCTTAGATATTTATATGAACATTTCCTCACCTAATTTTGAGTGCTTTCGATCCACACCACCTCGCCCCACGAAGTGAGGTGAAATCTACACATATACCATGAAGTTGGGCATTTGTAATCTCATTGCAAATCGTCTAAAACACAATGATATAAAAACCTGACCCCTCCACACTTTTTTTGTAATAACTATCTTTCTATTAAAAACTTAGCACAAAGAAAATAATTTCCTTTTTCCTGCCTGTGGAGTTACTTGTTCAACATGTTCAACAAAGATGATTGTGGTAATTTTGACTCTAATAAAATTTTAAAATTCTTTTTACCAAGGTTGATTTTTCAAATGATTCACTGTATTGACAAAATAAATGAAATAAGTAGGTAACTAGGTATATGGTATATCTAAGACTAAGATACGAATATAATCAAAGAGAGAGATGTTTTTTGCATTACTTCACATATGTTGGTGAATATAATTCCGCACGAAAAATGATCCCGAACAAGTGTTTCAACTTCATAATCCGCAACGTGGCGGTATTAAAAGTACCTAAAAGCGAAATATACGCCAGAAGTGCCGCGTAACGCGGTTGCTTCTCGCCAGCGGCGGCGAGCGGCTTAATATGCGTAAAATTAATGATCTAGAAATTATTGTACCAGTTTAAATAAAGATAAATTATTAGAGTGACGTCTTGTTCGGGACGAAGTGAGGAATATATCCTTTTGCGGTCGCAGATCGGCGGCCCGGGTGGCGTAGGAATACGAAAGGGGTTATAACTTCACAACGATGCGGGCATGTAGGCGAATGCTAGCCCGCCGCCTTAACTTTGACAGTGGCAGACTCCCTGGAGATAATTTCGGTCGAAGTTTTTTCCACGTTTCGGGATCGATCATTGAGCGCGCTTCCTACCGATGTACTAAATCAACAAATACTCGAAATCACGTCAGATTCGTACTATAACGACTATTAAGGTCTATATTTTCCTTGGTATTTCCTTCATAATGTTATCGGACTCGAGGGTTGATTTTCTCCTATCGTAGCTGCGTTGGTGACGGTGTTGGAAGAAATCAACATCTTTTTTCCTTCCTTTTAATACGTCGTAATAAAAAAGAGGAAAGCTCGGTAGTCGAGTTTTTTTGTACAATATACAAATTTCATTTTTTTGTTCTATTATTATAGAAGAATGAATTTTATCGCTGTTTTCTCTTTTTTTCTCGTTTAGAGAACCGGGGTGCGACGCGGCGTAATTTTAGCCGGGAACGGACGCGTCGCGATTTTTATACGCGAGAAAATCACGAAAAGAAAAAAATGTCGTTTCAGCTTGTCTTAATTTAAATTAAAAAGTTTCCTTCTAGCGTTCGGAATTTAACACGGGTATTGTCAAAGGGACTGCTTAATATTTATAAATTGTACTTCCGTCACCGGCACGGAGTCTTTATAGCGTCGACGAATCGAAAAGAATATTTCGAGTAGGTCGCGCTCGAGAATTATATACTGGTTGCGGGGCGTGTTTTTGCCCGCAGTCACAAAAATTACCTTTTTAATTCGCGAATAATTGATATACGCGCGTGGGACGACCAAGTTGTTCTTTTAGTAGTTTACTCTTGACGTCGAGATGAGCTTATCGAGGTGACGAACGATAAGGGAATTAGTTGAATTATTTGCATTAAAGATACGACATTGTTGGACGAAGAAAAGGAATCGTTTATGTTAATAGGATTAGGCATTTTACCTCGCGGTATTATACATTATATGGGTACGTTTAATCCACAGTAGCAATTAATTATTTGGAATTTTTACGAAAATCTGGAAATTTTAATTCACCAAAGTAAAAAGGGTACTTTCATTTTAGGGTATCGATAGTTTTCTAACTTTTTTTTTTAATTAATTTAAAAGTCTGGATACTTGAGAAATGAAATCCACGAAAAGGCACGAATATTCAAAATTGGAAATTTTTCGAAACAATACACACAAATTTGAATTTTAGTGAATCGAACCTTGTTTATCGATAACGGACAATACTAACTAGGCAGGGTTGTAGCTAAGACGGATCAGCAGGGTACTGAATATATTATTTAAATTCAGGATGCTTCAGCCATATAATATAAGCTCGGTCATTCACATGAAAGATACTCATGTATGATGGTTCCTCTACCCTACTTGTTGAATGGGCTGAGATACACAAGTTGAAAAATGTTTTTGCTCATCAATGGACAAAAAATGACCAATTTCAAACATTTTTTTTTAATCATTCAAGCTAGATAAAATGAGCTGTTTGCATCAAAAATATAAATCATGCAATTTAGTATTAAAAAAAAATAATAGGCATGCACGAAATATTAATAAAAGGAAATGTAAAAAACAATAGGAAAAATTTGTCATTTTTTTATATTTTATTCACATAACTTCGAAAAAAAAACCTCGCAAAACCACTCATTGCTGAAAAAAAAAATTGGAAAATTCTGATTTTGTCAGGAGATGTAGAAGATTCAAGAAATTTTCATAACTCAAAACGAAATGATCTGTTGCTCTTAGACTTAAGGATCCTTGTACTCCTTTGCGAATGATACTTTCTTAGTATATAGTTCTGAGGATGAGGAGGCGTTGATTAGGTTAATAAATGAGGATATAAGTTGACTCCAGCGCTACTGAGGAATATCTTGCCAGCAAATTCCCACTAAACATCAAAATTCGAAGCCAAACAACAGTCCATTTTGGTGGACTCAAGTTCCAGTATCATTCATTGAACGAGAGAATTAGGCTTATGGGACTGCTCTCTAATGACCCAGCTCTTGAGGTTAAGGAAATCGTTCCCCTTCAGCCACAAATTATTATACACAATATACCCACCTATATTACCGAAGAAGATTTTAAGAAATACATCCTAGCAAGTTATTTCATCGAATCAATTTACATCAAAACCAGAAAGTATTTAAACAACTCAACTAATGGAGTTAAAGCCATCGTGACCTGTACTCCTATGCTGTGGCATAAAATTATGTATGAGGAAAAATGGATGGCATGCCCGGTGTACGAATATGTCCAACCCCTCCGCTGCTCCAAATGTAAATTATTTGGACATACACATAAGAAATGCACAAATCCCGTCGACTGGTCTAAGGAACAAGATGGTTCCAACGCCAAACAATCTATGAACTGCGAGCTAAAGAACAAGTCCATCTCATCATTAAATGACAGAACCGGACAAAACATTCCTTTGATTTTAAACACAACATTTTAGACTTTAAATGTCCTACTTTCTTGCAAAAGAAACAGTATGCTGATATTATTACTGATTATGTTTCTTAATTATTGGATTTCTATTCATATGCTGGTACTGGGGATGCGACTAGAGTAACTGAGATAATACTAATTTCATGGTTGAGGCTGTAATCTAACTATGGAGTGAACATATCCATGTTTCTTTCGTAGTCGTAGGTTGATTTTTTGATCTTTGCTGGTTTCACACTCATTGCCTCTTTCTCAATCTAAGTAAAACAAAATTGATGGGTTTTGGCTAAAAGAACATAATATTAAACTTAGAGAACGAGACAATACCTCATATCAGGTCAGACTGTCAAGCCTCTTGCCTCTGTGAGCCCACTGGCCAAGTAGAGGAAATTATATATCTCAAAATTATGCTTGACTCAAGATTAACCTAGCGTGATCACTACTCACAGCTCATACCTGCAGAGCAGACTTAGAGAGCTAAATCACATGATGTATTACTTAGTACAACATTTTTTTCGGAAACATTTGGCTAAAGTATATACCGCACTTTTTAAATCTGTGCTTAAACATGGATCATCCACTGAGGAAAAGCTCCTCGGCATCATCTACACCCAATTCGTGCACTGTAAGAAAGAGCAGTTAGGGGCGCTCGGGTATTAGGGCGAGAGATAGCACTATGGAATGGTTTAAGGAATTAAGATTTTTAACTTTAAAAGATCTGTTTATCCACAGTGCCTGTTGTTATGTACATAGGAGAATTTGGTGTCCAGCTTCGGCCAAGAGTAAGAAGAGGCGATATGGGTGCCTACTGTGATGAGACCTGGGTCGAATTAAATAATTTTCAAAACACTTTTAATGCATGTAATAACTTTTATTGAAACACAATATTATGACACGAACAAAACTTTAACATCAAGCAATACAATTGACTGCTTAGCACAAAATGAACCGAAGCCTTAAGGTAGCATCTGATTATATAGTAAAATATTGATTGAGTATGTCTGTAATAATAATACAATCAAAGGTCAATCTTGAGTCAAGCATGATTCCAAGATATTTAATTTCCTCTACTTGGCCAATGGACTCACGGAGGCATGAGGCTTAACAGTCTGGCCAGATATGAAGTGCTATTTTGTTCCCTAAATTTAATATTATGTTCTTATAGCCAAAACCCATCAATTTTGTTTCACTGAGATTCGGGAAGAGGCAATGACTGAGAAACCAGCTCGATCACGCTTGTGTTGATATTGCGTTAGTGTGTTCGTGGTGGTAAATTTAATTAGTGGGGGATGCAGCCTTGGACAAAAAAAAATGAAAACGTTACTTCATTTTAATAACTCATAGATCAACATGAGCTGATACAATGTACTCGCTTATTTAGAAAGCCAAAAAAAGGGTGATCTGTGATCCCATTTCAAAGCCTTAATTATATTCGCAACTTATGGCGGTGGTCGAGCACAATCTAAATTGCACGCATTCACCAAGACTCCAGCACGGATACTGGCACAGAAACTTAATAATAAATTTTGAAAATTATCGGCAATAAATTTGCTGGAATAACTGAATTAATTTCATACTATTAATTTAGATAAGAGCATGAACTAAAGGTCAAAGAACAATAATGTTCAATACTAATATAATTTTAACGGGCTATTCGTCATTTCTTAAGTGGTCGGGAGTCAGAAGTCTAACAGCAGTTATTTTTAGAGAATTTCGTGACTTTGGGAAAAAATGAATAATATGCACTTTTACGCATACTAGATGAAAACTGAAAAACATAAGTAATAAATTATTTAATAATTTCAACACGTCATCGTTTTTCTTCCTATTCAAGATCAACCATAATGATAAGCTTGATAAATCATTGAAACAGCATTTTCTATTTAATAAGTTTGTTCCGCATTACCATCGTTTCTGCAAGGCCCACGGTCGTTTCAAAACAGCCGAACGACTTTTCAACGTCTATCTTGATCTTAACGGCGATTAGATGGGATAACACAGGATCTATTGTATCGTATAAACCATCTACCATTTGCTATCTTACCTACATGTCGTTTCCGTATCAGCCGCAATCCCTGCTGCCGATAGCAAAGGGAAAAAAAGAAGACGAAAAGCCCATCCCAGCTATCAATATGGCAATCGTAAAACAAACGAAACAAAAATCCTTTTTATTACCGAATCGCTTAATAGATTTTCCTTTCCATTAAAATTACTAAAATCCATTCGCGTATTACTTTTTTTCATTAACGCGAGAGTCAACGATGGGATGGAGGGGACGAAAATACGAGTTCCAACTTTCCCATATCAACAAGCTTTTAACGCTATTAGCTTCAGAAATTTCCTAGTCCGATACACCATCGGAATTAACTTTTCAACTCTAATCGAATTTACGCCGGAACTGCAAGTGTCTGTTGGACCTGTAACAAAATTACGCGTTTTTCCTTCTAGTTGGCGCGAAGTTTGCGAAATTAGCTGATGCGTTCGTTTACCCGAAAAACTCAAGCGATGGGCAACTGTTAAAAGATTTAATTTCTTTCCGAGGCGCGAGAAATACGTCGAGTAACACGAAGAGATCTTTCTTTCGTCGCCGAAAAGTGATCAACGTTGGGCGAGATTTCTGCATCTTTCGCACCGCTTCGGCTGGCAATTGGTCGAAAAAGAATGGAAAATTCGGCCGCCGAAATTCTCGCCGCGGCGATATTTATCGTAAAAATTTTCTCGCGTTTCGAATCGTCGTTTACTAGTATTTTTATTCTCTTCGCTCCGCCAAGACCGTAAAATCATCTTGTAAAAATTTCGCGTTTTTTAAAAATACGACCAGAACCGGGCTAAAAGTTCGCAAATAAATGCCCCCTCGAGTCTATAGTTTAACTGTTTGCCGAACTTCGCGCGCCCGGGTTAGTTGTTTGTTTTTTCTAGCGAGACGAAATATTTCGATTTGATGCGCGTTATTTTTATATCGAAACGTTATTTTAATAAATATTCACGTTTATACGCGCAGGTTGGCCGTTCGATTTTTATTAGTCGAATATAATATTTTATCGAACCTAAGTATTCTTCCGCTGCTTCGGGTGTTTAATAAAAAACAAATCTAGCATTTATGGCCGTATCAGAAGAAAAATATACGTACGTGGTTAGTCGTGTACTTCGAGTCTCGTAGGCGTCGCTTTTGTTCGAAACTTATTTAATTTCATTCGATCGTTGTCGCCTATCGACTAAATTTGCGATACTATCGGTAAATTAACGTTCGATCGACGAATAAGAAACGTATTTCGTTGTACGCGATTGAATTCTAAGAATGTTTTTTTTTTCTTCTTCGAGAAAAAAATGAAGAATCCTAGAAGAAACTCGCAAGCAGCCCTTCAGCGGTATTAGAGCTGAGTTTTCGATGATGACATGTTCAGGCTTGCTGATAACGATGTTGATCTCTCCGCACTAAGACTTTCTACAGAACATGTAAATCTGCTTTTATTCTCTCCAAAACACGTGGTGTACGTGTTACTTTCTGCTTACAGTCAAGCCTCTTAAGTATTCTTCAAATTTTGTTTGCTCGCCTTTTGGGTTTATTTAGATTTAAGCTTGAGCACTCATAGTACAGTTCCACACGACCTTACAGACGAAATTTAAGATTTCTAAGTACACTTGAGCAAGAAATAGTCATTCAAAGAATTACATAACAAAGTTTAAAGTCGTTTTTCGCTCCAACTTCCCCTCAACTTTACCAAGATAATCCTCTTCAACATGACTTGAGAGGTTGGATTCGAAATGGATGATACTTTTTGGTCTCAGTAATCACATGAATCCATATGTAAAAAATGCGGGTGATTTTTAGCTTCCCAATTTCTTCAGATTTTTAGCACTCGCATTTTGACTAAAAGCTGACATCTCCTCTGAGTATATAATTCAAATTATCTTGGTCCATTTGATGAGAATATACGAAAGATTCAAGAAATATGAACACTTATAATCTCCCCTTCAAAGGATTTTTTGGAGTCCAACTCTCCTACTGACCCTTCTCAAGAGAATGAGTTCATTCGTCATTACCACCTCCACTTCTCAATCAAAAGAGAACTATATTTCTTTGCTCCTGATTTAAATCATGTTCAAAACATGCACTGTGTATTCATATATTCACGCATGTTACTCGCTAGTAGTTCTGCCTATAGTCTATTACAATGCAGACTAGGAAATACACAGCCCCTTGAAAATCAAAAAAGACGGAGATACACATTTTATAACGTATGTGTTCGTTGTGCGTTCAAAATTACGAAGGAACGAGTAAATCGCTTCAACGCGAAGAAAGAGCGTCTTTTCAACCAATTCTTGAGTTGGGAAATTTTTCAAATTCTCTATTTCTCTCTAAATCCATTTGAAAGCTGAAATTTCGTAATTGAAGTTATAGTCCAGTAAATCTAGACACGAAAAAGGCTATTTGCGGAAAAAACTCCCGACAGCGATTTTTTTTCTTCTACATTACCATCTATAGAACAACTTGTCAAACAACATAGTAAGAGTCTCCATACAAAGGACTGATGCGTAGCCCATGAGGAAAACTCTAAATTTACCATACGATTCATAGGTGTGGAGTTAAGAAGTTTTGAAATATACCCTTGGAAGGGGGGGGGGGGTTGGCCATAACTTGTTCAATTAAGCACTATAATTCACGAATAAAATGTATATATGTTATTATTTTAACGAATTTCCACACTCAACTTCATCAGGATTAGGTCTCAATCAGTCCCTCCCCCAAATAGCGTGAGCCCTTTCAAAATCATTATAAATATTATTCATAATTATACCTAAGTGATTCTTCGATAAGTAGTAATATTTATAATATAATACGATAAATCACTCCTTATCTCCTTTTCTATTCAATCTTTATAATATATAAAGCTAGTAAACTACCAAAGATAACGTTAAGTCTCCTGGATGATTATTGGAGTGGGACAAATTTAATATGGAGCGATTCCTAGGCAAGTATATGGTCGAATGGATGAATCTTGGTTCCTTCAATCCGGCGAAAAATAGGTTACAGGAATTTTATAACGCTTTCGGAAGACTAATAAGCGACTGACTCTTAGGATGAAAGGTTGTTAAATTATTCCAATTCACGTTCGAAAAATTTCCTTTGCCATATCAAGGTCACAGCTGTGCACTTATCAATTTTTCGAAAATATCCCAACAAATTATTTTCAAGGAAACTAAAAACAATTTGCGTGCAAAGGTCATAGTTTGTCTATTATACAAAAAAAAAAAATGTTGGATGCAAAATTTTTTTTAAATCTTTGTATTATCAAACTTCTTTTCAATTCAGTATTCATCCCTTTGAACCCATTTTCACCCAAATTCAAATTGTGGTCATCAAATAACCCTGAACATGAAGTCTGACAAGGGCTAAAAAAATTTCATGCCTAAACATCCTCAAAATGTGGTTTTCTCCTCCTACTTCCACAGTATTTCAATTAGGATGATAAAATTTGGATACGTTAGTGTATTTAAATCACTATATTAATTGAAAATATTGTCGAAAATTCCAAGAGTTTTAGAAATTTGAGATAAGAAATTCGAGAAAATTGAACCTAATTGTTGAGATTCCTACTCTCATCTCTCCAGGAGGTTTTGGGCAAATTTCATATATATCTACTATGCTTTCTGAAAAGACAAGTAAAATATATTGCATAATATATGCATAAATGATCCCGGGTCATTTTCCCGAATTGATTTTCCTGAAAGCCATTTCCCGAACAGGAAATTTCCCGATTTTCTACCATCTTCCCGAATGCTGAAATCCTCAATGAACAACTGAAAAATTTTTTTTTGTTTCTGTTGTTGTTACGCCAATACTATGTTGTGGCCTATAGCCCTCAAATAGTCTATTTCGTTGTATTCACTGAAGTACTGCTGATAATCAGTTACGATCGTGCGAAATCGAGTTTGGAATTCAATCTATTTTTGTTTAGGGGAATTCTTCACTCATCGCCCTAAACTCAGTTCTACCAAGCTAGCTTCTGTATTGACCTGGCAAGACTCACCTTGAGTGTTCCTTCAACGTATCCGTCAAATAATAATTTCTTATCTACTACTGATGCTATTTTATTTCATCGGATTCATTCCAATTGTGAAGAATTGCGCGTGATACACTAAGAGTACTCAACTTATTTACTTTCCATGGAAAGTAATAATACAAATTGGGGAAACTGTCCATTCGTGTAAATTATTTTTCGGGAAACTGAATTCGGCAGATGAGGATTCGGAGAAAAAAATTCGGTGAAAAAATTTTGAGGGAATTAAAAATTCGGGAAATTGACCGGGAACCCGTATAAATAATATAATTACATATCGTAATGGACATTGGCCAATCAGCAACAAAATGATCAGAAATTCAATATTATTTGGTCCCTCCACCCTAAACAGAATATAATAGCTTAGTTTTTCATGAAAAATTCATACGAAAAATTTGCAACAATATGGTCAGAAATTCAAAGTTATCACGTTCCTCCTTAGGTAGGCTATAATAGCTTAGTTTATCATTTAAAACTCGTACAAAAACGGTAAAAGAAATTCACGTAACGTGAAGGAAAAAGTTTCGAATTACGAAGTGATTTCAAATTACCCTCATCGAACGTGACCTACGAAGAAAATTGAAAAGCAGTCGACTAGGATCCATTTATGATGTAAATTTTTCCTTTTATCGCTATTAATGGAACACGAGGACGAAGAGTGCGCTCGACGTGGCGATAAAATTAAATAAACCATGTATGACAAACGTACCCTTGGTACGCTGAAGTGGGCCTCCGAATCACTGGCGGAGCAAAGAAAAGAAAAAGGAAAAGGAAAACAACGAAAGTCATTTGATGGGTCATTAAGATTGCTTCCCTATGACAGCATAATCTCCTACGTACACTTTTTATTCGTCGACGAAGAAAACGGATTTATTATACTCGTTCGAATTAACCAACTTAACGTTCGTTCGTAGCGCTATTATTTATCAAATAGTTAGCTTCGTTTAACGTGACGTCACTTTGGCTTTTATTCTCGCCGCGCTTTTTTTTCTGTTTCGGTGACGCCATTTATATTGGTAAATTTCCTAAAACCGTTGCTGGCGAAAAAAGAAAAACAAGCTGGAAAAAAGGGCTTTCGGGCCGATCGTATCGGCCAAACAGCGTCGGATGTATTTTAGCGGCGTATTGTTTTGATATTTTCTTTTTAAATAGAAATCGTTAATCCGCAATTTTAGGCGCTTTTTCGCCGTTTTTTACCGAATCGAGCAAACAAACGAATAAGGAGGGGTTGACCGGAGTTTTGGAGTTAATGTGTATTTCATTTTTTTTTTCTTTTTAATTCTCACCAGCAGGTGTTGAAAGGTCATTTTTTCCAGAAAAATATGCTTTTCCCGGGGTATTTCCCAATACAGGCCATGACTGGTAATTTTAGCGAAATATTTTTTCGCGGTTTTGTCCACCCTCGCACTATGGTACGATACTCGAGGTGAAAAATGTCGGCGGTAAAATTCGGCAAAACTTCACCGAAATTTCATGACAATAAGATATCGGACGAAAATCTGCTCCCTCGCTTCGTTATCGATGCTGTTCGACTGTTCCTATACATCATCGTCATTACAGTTCACCCACGAGCTATGAAATATTTTAATTAACTAACACTCGGCGACGGATCGTTATTTGAATTTACGCGAGTCGTCTCATTAATTCTTTTTTAGGTATCGTTTCGTTGGAAAATATTAGATTACCCAGTTAATTCATTCCTCGGCACGTTTTAAACGTCTTAATTATCCATTGTGGAGGATTCTTTTTTGTGTACTTATTTTTATACGCATTTCGTCGTCGTCGAGGTGAACGGGAAATTACCTCGCGGTGAATGGAGGATGAAATTTAAATTTCTATCGTTTCGCCTCGTCAAATGCTACCGGTATTTCGACGGCAAAATCGCTTATTATTTTTAATAAGGGGGCGAGCGAAATGAAAAAGATTCGTCGGTAGTTGGAAGCTTTATTCATTGGGTGTAAAAAACCTTTCTTACGCGAATTTTCGGTTCGTTTGCACAAATTTCAATAGACCGTTAGACGACATCCGGAGAACTAATTTCGACATCGGTGACAGCTGAGGCGATGATTAATCCTAAAAAGGAATGACGATGTTAGTTCTCGGATCTCCTATACATATTTATTCCGCTTTCGTTTTTTTCCCTTCGTTATCACGTTTATGATAAGTAGTACTACACATTTTCTACTTTTCTGAAAAGAGTGGGTCAAGAGTGGTCTTAATACGTCGAGTACAATAATCTAGGACCATCATAAGCATAGTCGATGACAAAAATATTCGTACAACCCGCATTTCGATATAAGTAGCATCCTTTTCTTTCTATCTCATGACACAACACATGCGCATGCACAAGCACATCACGTACAATCACATATAGACATATTTTAGATATGTTCTTTGACTATGTTGCGCTACTCGCATTAGTAGCGTATTAATTTTTTTTTTAATTTTAAAATGAAAAATAAAATTATTAGCATCCGAAAAGTGAAAAAAATCATTAGGTAATATGATGCGTTTTTCGCATTTGGCGGTCGACGACATTTCTAAATCTCAAAACTGAATACGTAAGATAAATCTACATAAAAAAACACGTTTTTAGGATACTTTAAAAAAGTGGTTGTTTTTCGCTATTAAGGTATTTTTTACAGTTGAAAATTTCAAATGGCCAAAACCTCATGAAGGAATGAACCAAAATTGCTCAAAATTTTATCTTGGATACACCACTACGATACTTACCTATGTGCGAAATAATAAAAAATTTCCTTCATTCTGAACGAAATGAAAAATTCGTGAAAAAACGACAATGAGATGGTGTGGAACGGGAATGGAGGGGGGTAGGGGTCCAAAACTTGTCGAAAAATTTTTTCTAGTCTAGGTACACCACCTGAGGGGCATAGGAGCCAAAAAGCGCTTGGGGCCAAAATCACCCCTTATTCGGGTATACCCTTTCTGTCGATATCAATTGAACGCTCTCAGACCAAAATACATCTGCGCATGCGCGAGTTCAAAGTTATCAATATTATTTCGAGTTTCGAGTATAACAAGTTCAACTAGTATAAGCTGTTCCTGTTGTTATCTTTACCTCACGCATGCGCAGGCGCATTTTGGTCTGAGAGTGTTCACTTGATATCGACAGAATTTTTCTTTACAGTTCTAGCGGTCCAGGGGTCTATAGTCAAAGGGTATTTTTGAATTTCAAAATTCAAAACTGCAAAACGTGCTGGTAAGATTTTTGTCATTTTTATGTAATCGAGAAAATTCAAATGCCATGTTCGACTGTGATAGCGAGAATAATAAGAAATAAGAAGTATTTATTAAATTATAGGCAAAATTTATTTGGATTTCTCTTACTTCATTTATTAATCCTTCGAAAATGCTTCCATATTGATCTCTAACTAGTACTGGGTCTCACACTGTCAAAATGGGTCTCGCAGTGATAGCCGCGTTTCCAGAAAGGGGCTTGTCTCTAACGCTGCATACCTATATCTCTCTATATATTAAAATCAAAATGAAATCGGTTTTGAGATGCGCGCGCATCCTTGTTTTGAATAGCAGGTATAAAAAGTATGTAAAGGATAGCACGTATACAATGGAAAGAAAGGTTGTAAATTTTAATAAAAGCCTTGTACATGCACAAGGGTAAGTCATAAAATTGTTTTGAGTAGCAAGTATAAAAAGTACAAAGGATAGTAGGTATATAAAAGGGGAAAAAGGTGATAAACCTCAATAAAAGCTTTGTACATACGCAAGAGTAAGGGTAAAGTTATAAAATTGTTTAAAATGACAGATATATGAAGGCATAATGGGGGGAGCCCATCCTGATAGGAAGAATTCTTGGTGGGTGTAACAAATAAGAATAAATTGGGTTGTGCAGTTTGTAATGTAGCAGTACTTGTCTGATAAAATAACTTTTTTTTTCATTCAATTTTTATTGCGAGCCCCGAAGGGGCGAGGAGGCACTAGTATATATAAATACCAAAAAGTTGGACATTTGCCAGATGATTGCAAATGGTCTGAAACGCAAAGATTTGAAGACCCCACCCTACCCCGACCTTCCCTTCCCAAATCAGGTGGGCTGTAATAGCTATCGTTTTTATTAAAAACTCAGCTAAAAAAAATACAGGATGTTTTCAGATCCGAATGTCAACGAAAAAAAATGATCTCCGAGTAATTTATTGACCGTTGAAATTTTCCGCTAGACTTGAGTATTTGTATCGTTGTTCTAAGGTATTTTTTGATGTGTCTTGAGATAATAATTTTCTGCTCGCTGATAGCGGTCTTCGATTACAAATACATCTTCAGATTCGATGCATCATTTTCATCCTACAACTGTAAGTAATGTATTCAGGAACAATTCTTATTCACCATTTTTCTTCTGTTTTTCATTCTGTTTTTAGGATAGATTTGTCCCAAAATCATCAAACGAAGAACACCTTCGCAAAACTTGGTATATATGGTGGGCGAATAATAAAGACGTGAAGTCTGCGTTCATCGATTACTTAGAACAACTGCGGATATTTTTCAACAGTTATTATCTCAATTGGGAAGAAGAGGAACAACACGATATTTTATATCAATTCATCAAAGAAAAAAATGAAATCGATACATCTGAAATGACGACTACTAGTACTGACGGTAAGCTAATTGTTCTCGATCAATGCTTTCCGAGGCCAGTATATATATCAAAAAAAAATTTAATGAATCATAATCGAGAATACACTTCATGCAGTGTCAATACTTTGGGATATCAACGTATTTTCAAACATAACATGATAGACTCCTCCGCATCACATGCAAGTTCTTCTTCTTGTGACGATCTATTAACCGACCTGCCCACATGCAAAAAACTCAAAACCTGTCAACAAGCATTGTTTGTCGATTGCGGAGAACTTTTGACGGATCATGCAGAAAATTCACATCACCTCAAGAGACCTGGAACAAGTATAGAGATACTAATCATATGCGAAAATTCTGAATTGTGCATTAAAATCTCAAAACACTTGAGGTTAGTGTTTCTGGATTCCTTGTTATATAATTCCAAAATTGAATCATACCCTGATCCAGTACTTCAAGAACAAAAAGTTGCAATCATAAATAATATAGCCTCTCATTTAAACAATTCTAATGCCAAACTATATGATTTATTACAATCAATAGTTGTCAAAAAGCTTATAACCGGCCCTAATAATGTAGGGTTGACCTGTGATAGGAACATACTGAAATATTTTGGCGCATCTATAAAATATTTTATTAGTAAAGATACAGAGAATGTGTTATTTTGCAGTATAAAGCCTTACTTGAATATGATTGTAAAATTAAACAATGATGGGTTCTTAGAATATATTTCAGCTGTAGGTAAAATTGTGGATGAAAGTGTTCAGTAGAGAAATGTTGAAGAATTAAAGGTAAATGTACAAATGATAGTATCGATAGTACTTGCATCACTAGTATTTTTTCACTTTTCAGAACTATCTTATGATTACAAATTTCATTGTTTTCAGGATAAAATGTGGGAATTAGAATTTGAATCAAGCGTAGTTCATGTCGGGGAAGCAGCATCTCATTTACTTTCGGGTAAATTGAAACCAAAATCAGCTATCTCCTCGTTAGATCAGTCATCTTGCTCCTCACCGTCATCCCATTTGTCACCTAATGCTAGTTCAGCCACATCGAGTGAAAAGTTGAATTATCTGTTATACCTTCAGACTTGAGGATTGCGCTGGAAAAATTGCGTGATGAACGAAATCGAATTGCTCATGCAATGAAGAGATGTATCAAAATTTTATTACTTTAAATTTTATTATTTTTTCTATTCATTTAAATGGTCTATCTTCAATTTTTAGATCAATTAATTTTATTTCTTCTATTATAATTATTAATAATAATCACTTTTTTCTTAATAATTTAACTTTATATATATGATGAATTATAATTACAACATTTTTATTAATTGTCTCAATTCCAGGAGGAAAGTAGCAGTATTTTAAAAGAAAAAGTAGATAATATATTTCTAGCAGAAAAACATTTTAAAAAATAAAAAAGATATAGTACGTACATACATAGCCGACGATTGTGTCGAGCTATTAAGAAAAAAATGAAGTAAATTTTTAAAAATGGACAACCTACTGTGAATACGTTAGGCATTTTCGTAGTTCGAGGGCTGCATCAATGAAATGAAATATATATTATAATAAACTTTCTTTACATTTGGACGACTACTCAACATGGAACAAATAAAATAACCTTACTGACAAAATACTCAAGGGGCGTAAAATAGGGTGACTCCGGCCATTTTTTGATATTTTTTGCACTTTTCAACACTCATGACGTCATCTAGGAGAGACATATAATTTTGTCACCATTACTTCTCCTCTATCAATTCTATCAATAATGGTGAGCTAGCTTGAAGCGGCCGGAACTGCCGACGGTAATGACTTTTAGATTACCTACATTGCACAAACTGGTCGAGAGTAGATAAGCGCAAGCGGTTCGGCTGACCGAATACGTCGACGTAAGGACGCATTCGTTTCTCAGTATACTTTGAGAAAAGCTTCGTAACGTTTATGGTGTGGGTGAACGCGTTTTTACAGTAAGTGCCCGTGCGAAAAGTAGTTCTTAGTCTGTTGATGTCGTTGCGTTTAAATGAAGTATTCAAGTGACCGTGCTAGCGATGTATTTAAATGATTACGTGTGAATAAAGATGTGCGTTCAAGAAAATGTTTTAATCAATAACTAGTTCGTGTGGTTGCGAGTCGTACTGGCCTTGTGCTACAATCTCCTCTACCTTAGTCCATGGTCTACATTGCAGGCAATTTCCACCATATTCAACGAACCACCTGGATCCCAGGTAAGAATCGTGTGAATTAGATAAGCGGTATTTGAAAAAGCGAAGGACGTGCGTAACCGTGTGTGAAGCGAGGTGAGTGAAAATTCGGCGATAGCGGTGTAACGACGGCGATATAAGGAAGCTCTACAACCCTGCGAAGCACCGGCGAGCGTAAGAAAAAAAACCTAAGCGAAAACAGGCTTAAGCCAATAGCCGATTCAAGCTGTCGAAACTCAGGACAGAGTGAACAAAGCGTAATTTCATATATTCATTCACTTCATTTTAATTTCGAACACTTGAATTCGTATACGAAGTTCAATGAGTTTAAAATTGTGGAAACAATTGTTGCATAAAAGTAAGAATCTAAGTTATTAGTCGTTTATACCATGTTATTTTGATGTTTTAAGTTATTTGTAATCTATGCTAGAATACTTAGCAGAAATGGCAACCCCAACGTTCAACACAAAAAAATATGCCACCAAACTTAAACAAAAACTATATGATTTGTTACAATCAATAGTTGTCAAAAAGCTTATAACCGGCCCTAATAATGTAGGGTTGACCTGTGATAGGAACATACTGAAATATTTTGGCGCATCTATAAAATGTTTTATTAGTAAAGATACAGAGAATGTGTTATTTTGCAGTATAAAGCCTTACTTGAATATGATTGTAAAATTGAACAATGATGGGTTCTTAGATTATATTTCAGCTGTAGGTAAAATTGTGGATGAAAGTGTTCAGTAGAGAAATGTTGAAGAATTAAAGGTAAATGTACAAATGATAGTATCGATAGTACTTGCATCACTAGTATTTTTTCACTTTTCAGAACTATCTTATGATTACAAATTTCATTGTTTTCAGGATAAAATGTGGGAATTAGAATTTGAATCAAGCGTAGTTCATGTCGGGGAAGCAGCATCTCATTTACTTTCGGGTAAATTGAAACCAAAATCAGCTATCTCCTCGTTAGATCAATCATCTTGCTCCTCACCGTCATCCCATTCGTCACCTAATGCTAGTTCAGCCACATCGAGTGAACAGTTGAATTATCTGTTATACCTTCAGACTTGAGGATTGCGTTGGAAAAATTGCGTGATGAACGAAATCGAATTGCTCATGCAATGAAGAGATGTATCAAAATTTTATTACTTTAAATTTTATTATTTTTTCTATTCATTTAAATGGTCTATCTTCAATTTTTAGATCAATTAATTTTATTTCTTCTATTATAATTATTAATAATAATCACTTTTTTCTTAATAATTTAACTTTATATATATGATGAATTATAATTACAACATTTTTATTAATTGTCTCAATTCCAGGAGGAAAGTAGCAGTATTTTAAAAGAAAAAGTAGATAATATATTTCTAGCAGAAAAACATTTTAAAAAAATAAAAAAGATATAGTACGTACATACATAGCCGACAATTGTGTCGAGCTATTAAGAAAAAATGAAGTAAATTTTTTAAAAAATGGACAACCTACTGTGAATACGTTAGGCATTTTCGTAGTTCGAGGGCTGCATCAATGAAATGAAATATATATTATAATAAACTTTCTTTACATTTGGACGACTACTCAACATGGAACAAATAAAATAACCTTACTGACAAAATACTCAAGGGGCGTAAAATAGGGTGACTCCGGCCATTTTTTGATATTTTTTGCACTTTTTCAACACTCATGACGTCATCTAGGAGAGACATATAATTTTGTCACCCATTACTTCTCCCTCTATCAATTCTATCAATAATGGTGAGCTAGCTTGAAGCGGCCGGAACTGCCGACGGTAATGACTTTTAGATTACCTACATTGCACAAACTGGTCGAGAGTAGATAAGCGCAAGCGGTTCGGCTGACCGAATACGTCGACGTAAGGACGCGTTCGTTTCTCAGTATACTTTGAGAAAAGCTTCGTAACGTTTATGGTGTGGGTGAACGCGTTTTTACAGTAAGTGCCCGCGCGAAAAGTAGTTCTTAGTCTGTTGATGTCGTTGCGTTTAAATGAAGTATTCAAGTGACCGTGCTAGCGATGTATTTAAATGATTACGTGTGAATAAAGATGTGCGTTCAAGAAAATGTCACCTGCAAGATCAGGTTTGTGTGACGGCGTCGTTATGTATAAGAATAAAGGCTATGTAGTTGAATGTGAAATTATTCCACCCTCCAGATTGCCGGAATCTGATGTTACGAAACCTGAGGATTATAATGCTTTCTGTACTAATAAAAGTAACAAGTTATTGACAAAAGCCGAAAATCAGCATATTAATCAAGAATATATTAGTTTTTTAAAAGGTCATACTGAAATAACTGACAAATATCGATTATTACTAGCGTTTATACAAAAACGAGTGTTCCTAAAATTAACGCAAATAAATTAAGATGTACAGTATTTAGTTTAATATTATTGTTTTTGCTACCAATTCAGTTTTAAGTTTCTTTTTTTGTTGAAAAATATTTGAAATGTCTATCACTTTCTCATTGGTTAAGTATCGTCGATAATCAATACGTATGCGCGGTTTGGCAGATGATTAAACTCTTGAGTGCTGCTTAGCTAAGATTGTAAGTGGACACGCAGATATTGTAATTCTACTGTACTCTACTCCGAATATTGAAATTATTTTGGTTTTTAGCATACTTGTAACTTTTGTATAAACAGCATTTCCGTATCCAAAATTGTGTGAAAACTTAAAATGGGTTTTTTCTATATTTTACCAGGAACTGGAAAAAATTTAACGTGAGCGACTTGAGAAACCATTAACATGCCGATGTTATATGGATAAAATCGAAGATATTTGCGGGAGAGCGTTACCATTTTTACCCGAATTACAAATAAAAGGAAAAAAACCGCGAGAAATCGAAATACTCAGAAGAGCAGCGGTCTGGAGATCATATTTTAAAAACAACCAAGACTCGCCTTACATTCGCGACTTTCTTGCAGACCGGAGAAAGGAATATGATGAATTTGTGAAGCTTTATCCAACTGTAACATTTGAAAAGTATCTTGAGGAATGTGCTCATGCTATAGGCACTGCACATAGACAAGTGAGCGAGAGAATCTCTCATGGCTTGGATGGAACTGCCCGAAAAATCAAAGCACTGAAGAAGTTTGATAAGCAGACTGATCGATTTTTAACTATTTTCTACAATGCTGTTGTAGGACAAGATCTTTCCGATTGTGATTCTGATTAGTTAATTAAGAAAGTTTCTACTGAAGTTTTTCTCCAACGTATAATTAAAAAATTTATTATTTTTTTTATATGAGTTTTCTCGCGATAATATCCCATATAAAACTGTATTACTTTCAGATAGGTATGTATTATAAGGTTCTTGTTTTTTAATTTGAAAATTTATGGAACGTGATTGTTCAGTTGGTTAATTAATTTAGAAGATTACAAAAATTCTTTGGTATAATTAATTTCAAGTACATAATATTATTGAATATTACGTGTCCTATTAATGCAATACTTTATTTGTTGAGCGAGTTGTCATTTTGGATAAGAAAATCTGTTGAAATGTATGAAAAACATCACGAATTCAATATTATTAGTTCTTATACGTTGAACTGATGATGAAAAATATGTGGGAGCTGCGGGAAAAAACGTAAATTAAGATGACGATTGATTTTTTCTTGATTTATTTTTATTACATTTCGTAATATTTTGTGATACGTTACATCGTTTTCCAATGCTCTTTGAATTTCTATATAAATTGATACAACTTGGATACAAAAAACCCGAAATCTGAACCTGTGCCAGAAGTAAAAAAAATTGATACAATTTGAATACAACCACATGTTATCTTACAGAGTGAAGTGAACCATACATCATGATTATGGATGAAGTACTTGTTCAACGATTATTATTATGATTATGGATGAAGTACTCGTTCAACGATTATTATTATGATTATTCAGATCTTCTTTCTCTCTCTATTTATCATGGAACTAGTTGTCGAGTTGATTTTAAATCTAGTTTCATCGCATGCGGAATTCTCGCACATATTAAATAGAGTGAAGGACTCCTTCAACCTGACATCATGAGAAAAACAGTGGTAAATTTGAATTTAAATTTTCGTACATGTTAAACAGAGTGATACGTCATATAGGTTTGTAAGTTGAAGGAGTACTTCATCCTGACGTTATGAGATTTTATTCTCTATTAAGACAGGCTTATAGAGTGAAGGGTTTATTCAATGATTATTATTATGATTATGGTTAAAGTACTCGTTCAACGATTATTAGTAGATTATGGGTGAAGTGCTCGTTCAACGATGTTCCGAGACCCAAAACGGGTCTCGCAACGTTGGATCGGGTCTCGGTAGGATAGTAGCATTTCCATAAACGGGCTTACCTTTGCCGTAGTATGCCTATATATATGAATATACGTATTCAATATCTTGTGGTGCCCTTGTATATTTTGAACTATGAGGCGCCCAACCATATGCCGGGCACTACAAAGAAAGTGTCTTTCAAGGATTCTATATCGGGCACCACAAGGTATATATACCCATAAACTCCAGTATTTATAAGGGTTTTAATTTTTAATATATAAATATAGTCATTGTGGTGCCCACCTCTAAAACTTCAGCTGTGGACCCAGAGAGGTGAGACGATCATTTTCTAATAGTTTTTAGCTTAAAAACCTTGTGGTGCCCAATTTGGGCACCATAACGTTAAAAACGGGCACCACAATTACTTCGTATGCTTAAAACGGGCACCACTATGACTAAAACTATATTTATATATATATGTATAAAAACGATATTGCAAATTTTAAATGTTTCAGAATGCGTTCTTTCGCTGCTAACAGGCATATATAAGTAGCTAAGCGTCGATTATGTGCCTCTCCCCGGGAGATGGGGGCCCGGGTGTCACTGCATTTGTTTCATTTTTTGTGACATCATTTTTTTAAATACATTTTTAAAAAGTATACTACGCGTGGTATTCCAACACAACAAATTCTTTTGCCATTTTTATCACATTGTTTTGTAACGAGCTTCTACGTTAATGTTTGTTTTGATTTCTACACGGTATTCTAACCAGTCTATAACAGTTTCTTGTCACAGAGATTGAATTCAAATTATCCAACTCGAGCGCACCTGTACGCAAATATTCTCCTCGCTGAATCATTTGACGAAAATTTCTTACCGAACAATCGAATCATAAACAACTATGACATTTTATCGTGAAAACAACAAGTATAAAAATACCCCAGTATAAGGTTTAAAGACGACTAAAAAATAACAACAGTAATAAAAACGGGACTACGCTCGCGTCTTGTAATCATGTAACTTTGAAGTTAAAGATTTACACGTTGTTCTTTTTAAAACGATATATGCTGTCAGAAAGAACCGCTTAAATATAATTACAAAGAACATTTCAACACTATAATTGAAAACTTCCAACGTACAGCATATTTTCAATTTACATAACGTTTCGCTTGTACGCCCTGCGAAAGTTTCTTCATATGCTGAAAAAGCCGCAAAGAAAGCGTCGCAGCGCCGTCGGTTCATTATTCGACGCTTAATGCACGTTAAACTGTATACGTTGGGTGGCGGGCGCGAGAATTGCTCGACAATTCGAGCTGTAACCGCAAACACGTTGCTCTGCCAAGCCAAATCAGAACGTACCTACATTCGGCTTAAAAATACCGACCGCAATGTCGACAACTAGCTCGTAAATTGTAATCTTACAAAGGTATTAAATAACCAAGCCATCTCGTCGAGTTCTCGATGAAAATGCAAAATTATTAACCGACACGAAACTTTTTCTAGCCGAAGCAACCGACGGGTGGGGGGGCGCGAGAGAGGAAAAAATTTTCGTAATAAAAAAATCCTCAACGACCGCGGCCTTTTCTTTTGTCAACTAAATACATTATTAACGACGTAACCGAGCCATCCGGGGCCAGATAGAGCTGGAGTGCCGAGCCCGAAAGAAAAGACAAGGTTTTGTGTAACTTTATTTCATTAGAGCCGAAACTAACTTCAACTCGGTTTAATATAGACGTAAAGACGGGCGAAGGAGGAAAGCGGTTTACAGAAATATATAAGCGCGAATAAATGAACATCTTTCCCCCTTAAAAGTTGCGCGACAAAAGAAAATTTTACAACGAAACGTATCACACAGTGTAAGCGAAAGAGAGAATGCGTAATTGCGAAGTTTTGAAATTATTCCGCGCGCCAAAACTTTTCGGTATACCGAATAAATTTTAGTTAAGTTATGGCGGAATAATTATTATTATTATAAGTCAAAAGGTCTTGAATCAGAAAATTCCTCTACCAAGTCGCCTCGTACGCGCGCCCAACAACGTGTCGGTGAAGTTCGCCCTGCCGTGATTTCAGACCGCTCGAATATTTTTTTCCCCCTTACTTTCGTTTTATTGGCCGGTTTATACTTGTAATGTCGTTTGATTTACTAGCGAACTTTTCAATTCTCCTCGTTCTCGTCCGTATACTCTCGAAGAGTTCGAAGAAGAAGAAAAAAAAAGGTATAACGTAAATTTCCTAATGTGGTAATGCAATGTAAAATTGAAACTAATTCAAGAGAAAACTAAAGCAGTATTTCATTCGGTATACGCGTGTTCTCCGAGTTATTATATTGTTCTACACATACATACGATATAGCGCCTTCTCAACGCCCCCGTAATAAAATAACGACTTTATTTTTCTTCCGAATTATTAAACACGTATTGGCTCGGCGCGGCGTCGATCAGTTTTAATGAAAATGTTCTCCAACTACTCGCATCCAGTGTTCATTCGTGAATGAAAAATATAAAAATACAAACAGAATCCAATCATCTCGAGCGTTTAACTTCAGTACTTCTTGGTAAACTATTGTAAAAAAGTTTCACAGACTAGAATTTCTCTATTTTTATTCATGTTAATATCTACGGTTATTAAAATGTACCTATATCCATTCATATTAAAGTTGGTGTAGTAGTTATATTATACGCTATTTGGCGTAAGAAGGATAATTCGATATCAATTTACACTCATTTACAAAGGAAACTGCATAAATCATGCGACAAACGACGGAAATACAGATTGGCTGATACCGATTATGCATTTTTAAATAAAAGAGGATCACTAGATTTTCACAAAGCAACATAGTTGCGGTAGAAATTACATAAATTAATTGCAAATTAACGTATTAACGACTAGCGGTGATTTTTCACCAAGACGTAAACTGTAGAATGACTTCTTTGAAATTAAATCTGGATTCTAGAACTCCATTTTATATTCATTTCCACATTCTTCGTTTAGTTCGATTTGGAACTATTTGCATTTGCAAATCAGCAAATGAATATAAAATAAAAAGAATTGAGGAAAGATGAAGAAATGTATCGAAGTATTAAAACTGATATAGATATTTTGATATCAATGGAGAGGAAGAGCGGGAGATGTAAGCAGCCATGCTGCATTATTGAAGCTAAGTTTTACCATGGTGACTGAAAGGGTTGACTTGCCCAAGCGTTGGCAACTCCTATTTGCTCGTTTAAAAATCATCTGAAAATCTGTATAAGTTGTAAGCATGTTGTATATTTCGTCCTTCTAAAATTATATGAGTCTATACTCAATAAACTTGAACTATCCAACTGGGTCGGCTCAAGCATTCCTTAATAAATTGCAGTTTATTAGCCATTTTCGATCTATTTCGACCTAAATGTAATGTGTCATACTACAGTCCCAAAGAGGCTAAACCAAAGCGGTAAGTATTACTATCATTTTTTCACCAGAGGCAGAATTTTTTTGTAGCTCCTGAAGCAAGTTGATTTCCTCCCCTCCCCCTTAAACATTAATATTTTTATAGTACCTAAAATTCTTCTTATTTTGTGCTCACTTATTATATTTGAAAATAATTCCTAAAGTTAAAATAAATGAAAACAGTAAAAAACAATCCATAACTTTTTTAACTGCATTACCTATGCATAAAAAATTAAATCTGAAAAAAAAATACAAAGTATAGTCAGTAGTCACTCAAAAACAAAATTAAAAAAAAAAATTGCTTCGTACTTATTATTATGTATTAGTTGAATATTTCAAAGAAACGAATAAAGACTTAAAATTGTTGAAAGATTTAAAGATAAAAGTTATGTATAGTTGTAAGAATGTCAGTCGTTTCTATGTTTTGAATGAGAAAAATGAAAGCATTTTTTCAAATTTCCAGCGTGAGTTAAACCTCGCGAATGTTGAGAAAGGCTACGCGTATATTGGCGAGGCTGCCAAAGCGATCAAAGATACAGTGAGTAACATAAACATTCGGACATCGATGAAATGAGTAAATAAGGGTGGAAAAAAATGGTTCAAAATGCTTTATTTACGTCGAATTTTTTATTATAACTAAAAAAATCACTTCTTATCACAGATCAATTAAAAAAGAAAAAAAAAATTAAAACAAAAAAAATCACAGCCTCAAAAACTAAAAAAACAATAAATTCATACGCAACAAAAACATTCGGACTTGAAAATAAAATTCATTAATTGACATATATTTTTTAAAATTATTATTAAATTAATATTTCGTATGCATTCCCTTAGCTTTAATTATGGCCTCCAATCTTCTCGGCATTGAAAAAATCAAATTTCTAATGTAGTCCAGCGGAATTTTACACCATTCTTCTTGTAACCGTTTTTTTAAATGCTCTTTATTTAAAATTGGGGTTTCCCGTACTCTGTCTTCAAGATAATCCCATAAATTTTCTATAGGATTACAGTCTGGAGATTGAGGTGGGGTATCAAGAACTTTGGGACAGTTGTAAAGAAGCCACGACTTCGAATTATAGGCAGTATGTTTAGGATCATTGTCCTGGTAAAATTTGAATGAATTAATTATTCCTAGTTTTGCCGCATTTTGACGTAAATTTTTTTTCAAGATGTCGATATATAACTTCGCGTTCATGATTTCATCGATAAATACCAGCGAACCGACTCCATTTGCTGAAAAACAGCCCCAAACCATAACGCTTCCACCGCCGTGTTTTACGCTAAGATTTAAATTTCTTAGTTCGAGTTCAGTGTTGGGTTTTCTCCATACTCTTTGTTTTCCATCACTTCCAAAAATGTTGTATTTGGACTCGTCACTAAAAATGACATCGCTCCAAAAATTTTCGTCAACATATAAGTATTTTTTTGCGAATTCTAGACGCTTTTTTCTATTTACCTTAGAGATCAGGGGCTTACGTCTTGCAGTACGAGAATTGCACCCGGTGCTTTTGATAACACGACGTATCGTTTGGCTTGAAACTTTCACTTTACACCTTGAATTTAATTCCGTAGCAATTTTTGGAGCGCTTATTTTTGGATTTTTCGCGACTGATCTCCCAATAAAACGTTTATCCTGTTCTGAAAGTTTATATGGCCTTCCTGGTGGTTTTTTAAAATCTATCCTATCTTCCTTTTGGAAGCGCTTAATTATGTCGTAAACCGTGCTGCGAGGCATATTTAATAAATTGGCAATTTTATCACCACTTTTTCCGATAGCGTGATGATAAACTACAAGTTGACGTTTATCGAAAGAAGTATTTTTTGACTTTCGGCACATTTTTAAAAATAAATCTTAAAAATTGTTTAATTTAAAAGGAAAATTCGTTAATTTAAGACGAAAATTCGCGAAGCTTACGCGCGGTAGCGGTGCACTGTTACAACTTGCACAACGCTACATGCGGTTACGCGGATTCACGCGATTTTGGAAAACCCCAAAGGCTATAAGCGAAGCGAGTATACGCGCTGTCCGAATGTTTATGTTGCGTCTAAATTTCCACTTTTTTTACTTTCTTAGTTACAGTTTTGTTATTATTATTATTTTTTTTTTTGGTGTTTCCATATTTGTCTTCGGGAGTATTCATTTTAAAATATCATAAAGAAAGTTTCATTAATAATCTATTTTTTACCCGTTTTTTCCACCTTAATTTACTTATTTTATTGATGTCCGAATGTTTATGTTACTCACTGTACGTATTCTGGAAAAAGGAAAGTGAACGTAACAGAAAATATATCGACATATAAAAGAAGAAAAATCCAACCGACAAACTCGACAAGCTTGAAGTAAACGATTTCATAAGCGGTAGTGATTTCAAATATTCTGACCGTCCAAAACAAGAGAATTTCGACGCGTTTCTCGATAATATGGGACATGTGAGGGATGGTCTTGATCATGATGCCAAAAACAATAATGTCATTGCGTTATGAATAGTTTATAATAAATTAGAGAAGTCAATGGAGTCTTTAAAAACTGAAGACGACAATATTTGTTATGAGTATGAAGAGAAAGCGAAACAATTAGCTAGTCAAGCCCACGCGTTCAGTCGTACCTATTAGGATAGGACGCGGCTGAATGTAAATACGGCTTAGAAAAATACTTACAAAGATATAAAATTTTATTCGATCGATATTTTATAAATAGTCTACCGTGATAATTATTTATTTCTATTTTGTACAATTTAATCATTTCTTTGCAATTTATTGTAATTTAGTTTAAATGTACTAATTCCTGACTTATTCTGATGAATTTTGATACACGAGCGAATATAAAGAATTACGCAACTCGTAAATGTTTAATTTGGATGCAGACAGTTTAGTATATTTTGATGAGAACAATGTAGTAGTTACCACTCTTAAAATTAAAATGTTTAGCACATTAATAATATTATTTGTATTGTTTTAATGTCGTTGTCATACCATGATTTTTTGCGCAATTCATCCAGGTACAGAATTAATCTTAAATAATTGTGTAAATTCATCGCGATTTATGTTTGAAAAATCAATTAAGAAAATATCCCTCTTCTCTGATTTTGGAAATAATTATGTTTAATTAAATTCATAATCGATAAAATGGTCACTGATCATTCGTGAAAAGACCAACCTTCGTGCAATGAAGTGTAAAAGTGAAGACCTCAAAACCTAAAAATATACGCAGTTTTATTCATTTTTTAATTCAACGCAAATTTTTACTCCGTTTTGATATTAGGAAGTAAAAACTAGTCATTTAACCCTGGAATGCTTCCCAGTAGTCACATTAGCGAAGCGGTGCTGCGCTGATGACAACACTGATTTTCTAACATCTGCTATTTATTTAGTTACTCTATTATCATTCTTTCATTTTTTTGTAGGTTAATTAAGGACCGAAAACAAATTTATCACTTTAAGTTTGTTGGTTTTTTTTTTCTAATAATTAACATCCTAGACGACACTCTTACTATCCATGAAGTCTTAGTATTCCTGAACCACTCAGGCCTGTTCTACCAAATTTAAACCCGCTGAAAGAAGACGTGATAACCCAATAACAGTTAAATATACCGTACAAAAACGTCGTCGAATTAAAATTTTTATTTTGTACACTTTTTTTAATGATGTTCGCAACATCAACGGATTTAATTTCCTTCACTCAACTTCAGCCAAAAAATTTAAAAAACATATACTGAAGTGAAAAATTATTCCTCTTTCTCAAACTGAGAACTGATTTTATGTTTTCTGTAATCAAACTGTGAACATTAAATAGTAAAGTATTTATGAATTTTTTATATAATAAACAAAAAATTTAAAACATTATGTAGGCAAATGTAGGGATGGGCGTGTATCTTATGTTGAGGAAGGTGCGATCTAATCTATTTGGCAATTTTTAAATATAGTAATTAATGGGCATTTTTACAAGTTATCCTTCATGAAAATTGAAAAAAAACGGATTTTTTCCACATTACATTTGTGCACTTAATACAAATATTTCCTTTTTGACCCCCCCCCCCCCCGCTTTCAACATGCACAATTTTTTAACCATTAATACTACATGATATGTTCTACATGCTGGCGCAACTCGCATATTCTCATCATCAATGGTCATGATATATTTATTTTCATTTTTTTTTAACACTATATCTCAGCTCCTACACTATTTTGACTTGGCAAACATCATTATTGACTTCATTACAGTCGACTTTTCATCACACACAAAAAAAAAAACGAGACGTTTCGAAAAAATTCCTTACAGGAATAGTTCTCAAGGTATCATAGTAAATTAAAGTGCATTTGTACCCCAGGGAAGCAATTAGCTAACAATTGTTTGGAGAAGCATTCCAAGGTCAAGAACGCTCTCTGCCGGAAATCTCTCACAACACTTCGTAGGAAAATGGTCAAAAAGACACTGGGAAAATTAGTCATCTCATCGAGATGTGATGAGAATTAATCTTGCATGAACAACATGTCAAAAAACAACATATGTAACCCTGGATAAGAAAAGGTACCTAGGCGTCCAAAAATTGATTTTCGGTTTTTTGCCTTTTCAGTTAATTGAACATATGCTTTTTCAAATAAAATCATCACAATAAAAAAAATAATAAAAAATGGGTTCGTGAAATCAACATCTTGCTCAAAAATGTTATACCGTGCGTCCCAATGATCTTGGACACCCTCACTGCAAAAATCTCAAGTAGCTTAAATAGGAGTATTTTAGATTCGTTGTGTGGTAACATTGATTCAAGATCTCCACGTTGCAGTCAGTGTTACCATGCAGCGAATCCAAAATACTTTAATTAGAGCCATTTGAGAGAAAGCTTTGGGCTGAGGGGGTCGAAGATCAATGGGACACATGCTATACATTATGAACGATTCATAATCTTCTTTACGATATCCTGTAAAATTAGCGTTCAGACACTCAGGTACTTTTTCTTATCCGGTCACATTTATGCCAAGAATGGAATACATTATAACAAAAGTACTCAAAAGACAATCTATGCCGAAAAACGACATCATGAAGAAAAAATGTTGGACAACATATGCCAAAAATGGCATAAATCATTTTGAATATTGAAAATCGTAAAATCGTGCAGATAATTCCTGAATGGCTTCCACTGGTTCAGCTTTAAAATTAACCTAATTTATCATTCAGCGAGTTTGAAGCAGACGTAAAGCTAGTACGAGGAAATAAGATCATATCTGTCGAAGATGAGATTATTTCAATAAGGTTTGCGAGGTACATATTAAGGCATACGCCAGCTAATGTAGGAAACCGAGTATTGGCGGTGGTTAGTAGTATTAAAAGCGATAATACCAAGCCAAAAGAAGCAAATGGCGAGGAGACTCAAATGTTGTAACTAGGTTCAACGAAAAAAGAACTATGATCAGCTCCTGATACAAAATGTTTATTTATGCCATTTTTGGCATAGGTTATCCAAACGGCATATATTGTTTTTCAATTTACTATATCACAAATATGACATTATTGGCATAAGTTGTTCAAATTTGGCAACCCTTTTTTTACCGGCTCTCAATTTTTTATTGAACCACCACTTTTGATAAATGAAAAAAAATGGTTCTGTGTATCTGTAGGAAAAGACCCTCGTCAAATTTTATACGTTGTACAATCATCAGCACTATGCAATGAAAACATTATTCTGTTCTATTTTTTAAAAAGGTGAGTATTGTAAATGATAAAATTGGAAAAAAATTATAATGTTACTGAACTCGATTCATTGAATTTAACTCCCCTCGAAGCTTGAATTTTGTTTTTCAAAAATCAAATAAACATAAAGTGCTTATTCCTAACGAGTCAGCGTTCTATAGCAAATACAATAATAGGCTCGTCGGTGAAAGGCTGGAAAATCCAATCGCTCGTTCGAGTCGAATTTTCAACTCTGCTCGCACCTCCAAAATCAAAACGATAAAAGAATTTTCAACCCAGCTCGTATTCTCGATGTAGCCCACCTCTATAGGTATATGCGTGTTCGCGTGTCGAATAAAAGCCAACGCCGAAGCAGGTATCGGAACATCGAAACGAAAACGAGAAAGAAGCGGACACTGCCACCGAGCCAATTAATTAATTCCATTTCCTGCTCCAAATTTAATTAAAAAGTTTAATAAATCACCCCGTGGAACTAATTAAAAGTACAATTTACTTCTGTTATACGTTTTACCAAAGAGCGTGTTATTTTGTAACGGTCGCCTTTTTTTCTCTCTCTCGCCTTTGATTCAACTGCTGAGATAACGGGGCGTTAGTTTTTATTATATATTTTGTTTGTACTCCGAGCGCCGGATGATAAATAAAATAAATACGAAGACGACCGTGTAAATGTTGGCGCACGAGAAAAGAGGAAAATATCTCGCGCGAAAGATGAGAAAAAAAAGGTTTTTGATTAGACGCGCACAGAAGCAACCGAGTACGAACGATTTGATGATTTAACAACAAATTTGATAAAGTCGTCACCGCTTTTTTCCACCCGTGTTCCGCATAGCCGATTGGTATTTCGCGTTGAAATTTCAAAATGCCCTCTGTAACGCTCTCGTTACTTCGCCCCGACTTAAGCAAGAAATATCGAAGGAAATGGATGCAGAAAAAACGCTGAAAAGCGAAATAAACGCGAGTAATTTTCAACGTTAAAGTGACTTTTATTTAAATTTCCATCGTAATAAGTGTAGCCTATCTAATGTGAATACGCGGGTGGTATCTGTTGTAAATTAAAAAAAGCACGGTAATAAAGTAAGATTTATCACTGAACGAGAAAAATTATCGTTTTACGTTTGCGCTCTCTAATGTAACGATATTATAGCATCGAATGAGAGAGAATTCGTTAACTGAAATATGGATTTAATTAGTTCGATTAGGCGATTATGTTTTTTTTTAAATTTTTTTCAACCTAACATTCAGTTTATAGACTAAATACAGCATTCCCATCTTTAATTAAAAACGTAAATAATGATTTACTAATTAATTTATTCATTTCAAAAAGTAAAGAGAAAAAAATTTACAAGAGTTCATGAAGTTTGTAATATTCTCTCTCCTCAAAAAAAGTTTATAATTTGTGACCTGCGTTGAACATTCATAGCAGAGATGGGTATTGGATATAGATACGATCAGTATCATATTTCCGCTGTGACCATTAATTTCTATCATCTACAGCGGTGTTCTCGATACGAAAGTAGGTGATCATGGGTAAGTAAAAAATCAACAAAAACATGGGTTTTTAATGCAATATGCATTGCAATAAAATAATTGGTAACAGTGAATTGGGTAAGTTGGCTGAAAGTAGTAATTATTTCATATTATTTGTACAGACTTCATCCTTGATCACAAACTTTGAATGGATGCCCTCTGGTAGCTCTAAACGCTCAAAAAATTGTTCATTTTCAAACAACTTTTTCATAGAAATACTTTTTAGACATTTTCGAATTTTAAATTCAAACTAAGTATAAAAATGTATGGTTTACACATGAAAAATCAATTACAGAAGAAAAGATAGGAGGGGAAAATAGTAAAAAAGCGCAAAAAATTACGGAATAGGAAATTTTTTTACATCTTTTGCTAATACAAGTAGATATGTATCTAGCATGTATAAAATTTTATACTGTGATGAGACTCGGGTCGAATGAATTTAAGACTCAAAAATACTTTCAATATAATAACCTTATTTTAAAAAACACACAAATGTATAACGCGAACAAACTTTTACATTAAGTGATACAATGGACTGCTAAGCAAATACTGAACCAAAGCCTTAAGGTGGCATCTGGTTATTTAGTAAAATATTGAGTAAGTGTATCTGTGGTAGTAATACATGAAAGGTTGTGTGCTTGTGTTGGTAAAATATCTGCATTGGTGTGTTTGTGGTAGTAAGATATTTGCGTTAGTGCGCTTATGGTAGTAGTTGGCGTGAGATTGTGTCTTTGTGTTAATTTGTTGTTGTGAGATTGTGTTAGTGAGTCATCTGGTTATTTTAAAAGGACATGGCGCCAGTTCGTCGGTCAAAGTAATCTGGTGCAATATTCGAGGCGATTTTGCGTTATACCACAATAGGGACCATAGGTTTTGAAATATTTCCATGTTAGCAGAGCATACCGATGACTGAATAACGAGCTCCCAAGCTGAGTTAGTAACTGGACTCATTCAGATTCACAAATAACATTCCCAAGATCCACCATTTTGGGTTCATTTTGACCAAAATTAAAGAGCTCATATTCTGGTTACCAACTAACCCCACATACAAAGTTTGACTTTTTTAGGTTGATTTGGCGAGGAGATATGGAAGATTCAAAAAATTTCATAACTTAAACTTGCCTAAAAAAAACGGTGTTTGCTCTAACTTCCCTCAAAATGCGCTTAGGAAGCTGAACTTTGAATATGTTATTGTCCCTGACTCATGAAATCAAAATATTATTGTGATGTGAGGAATATAAATTTTAAAAAAAATTTGATTATAATATAATAATGGATAATATGTTCTATGCATAGATAGTAACCTAGTCCATAAAAGAAGTTGGTAAAGTCGCAAGTTCTTTCTCGAGATGATCAAACGTTGATGAACGGCATTCAAAGTAGTAGTCGACCATTTTTGAAATTTGTTTCAATGCTACTTATTGAATTTTACATAATTTTTGACTGAAGTATTACTTATTTTTTCTATCATGGAAGACATCGGTACAGGTAATATAAATGAAATCTTAAAAATATTTGTTTTAATGATATTTAAAGCACACTCCGGTCATGGTCGAATTCAAAATCAACCTCGTGAATGAATACTTATACACAATACACGAGGTAACTTGTTCAAATTTCATCTCACCATATTATTCTTCAGGCAATGGATACTATTGCAAATATTTTATAACTTCTCCATGTAATGATTGGTAAAATCGAAATTTAATGCATGATCTTTAATAGGTCGATAAAAATGGCAATTAATTCGTAAAAATTGTATGTAATACCGTATAATGGAATTCTTTAATGTTTTCATTCAAATGCGTGTATAACACTGTAAAGTTTGAATGGTTTAAATTTGCTGTAGAAAACGTTGAACCCCATTGCTCTAACGATATTTGTGAAGGAAAACAATTTCAAAATATGAATGATAACGAAAATCTTGACGGCACCGACGGAAACCCTACTTTGTTTAAATCGATTTCAGAATCGGCCATAGGAGTTCTGGAAAATGAATTAGGTAATACTATGAATTGAACAAATATAATATTATTTTTTTCGTATTTGCTATCGAAGTGAGGTACTGTATATCTTGTATACATAGAAGCTGTGTTGAAATATATTTATTTTCATATGTTGTGGTAATTCCTCAAATTGCAATCAGAATATTGATTAGCATATAAAGTTTTATTGTATGTAATGGTTTAAATCGCTGTAGAAAACGTTGAAGCACATTGCTCTAAAACGATTTGTGAAAAAGGAGAAATTCAAAATAACAAAAACAACGAGATATTTGACGGTAACAAGAGAAATCCTATTCCTTTTAAATCGATTACAAAATCGGCCATAGGAGTTCCGGAAAATGGTTTTGGTGAATTCCATAAATTGCAATTTATAATAATATTTTTTTCATATGGGATTAGAAATGTAATCTTACATAGCATTTTCCCTCACTTTTTAAGGCAATATGAACGATTTTGAATTTTTTCAAAAAAACAAAAAGGTAGTTTTGTCGAATTTGCAAGAAGAGTCGCTCACCAAATACCCGCCGGCATTACACGTGGGGGGAATAAAATATTTATACCAAAAGGTTGGACATTTACCAGCTAACTACAAATAGTCTAAGACGCAACAGTTGGAAGACCCCCCTCCCGCGACCTCCCCTTTCCTAAATCAGGTGGGCTGTAATAGCTATCGTTTTCAAGTTGAAAACTCACATAAAAATTACTTCGGCTCTGAAGTCAAGGTGGAATCTGAGTGAACTTTAGAAATATACCCTGGAGTCAAAATGGAGTACAAGTCAAATTTCAAGATTGACTTCGGAGTCAATGCAAGATTGCTCTGGAGACGATGTTCGGAGACCGAATCAAATTTTTGAATGACTCCAGGTCCGTACTCGAAATTCATATAATGCATTAGTAATACTCAAGTGGTCTGTTCACCTACTACGAGGTACAAAGGTCTCAGAACTGGGCACAGACTACAAGCTCTTGTTGGACGCGATTCACTCATTTCATCTTTTTTCTACCAAGCGGTAATGAGCGCTTCATTGACCTCCTTTTGCCTTCTCTATAAATTCGTTCATCTTAATAGCGCTCGTCAATTTTTTCTTCTTGTATTTTCATCTGTGGGAATACAAGCAGCACCACTAATTCCTTAAAAAAAAATTGTTCCTTCGAAATTGTAAATTTTTGAACTTCTTCACCACAGACGCATTATAAGCTGAAGGGTGCAACACGAAAAAAGTATTCGTAGCGGTCACAGACGAGTTCGTCTCCTCTTACTTCCCAACTAAGATGCAGCATTAAAAGCATCGACGCGATGTCTCCTTTATGTTGGTTGTCTCCTACTACAATGCCTTTATTAGTACTGGGATTAAGTGCTGTTGTATTATGCGCGGTCGAGTCCTGGAACATATTATGATACTAACATTCAATCTTTTCGATGAGCAAACCTGGTCAGCTGATGCAAAGATATACCACATTTTTTCAATTCTTCGAGTAATGCGGGTTAGATTTTGCGTATAGTGTCAGTCATTTTCAAATTGGCTGCAAATATTTAAAACATAATCACCAAAGGATATCGTGTGCTTGCTGTTATAATAGAGTCTTATGAAAGATAGATTTTCTACCAATCATCAACTAGACACAGTACCATTTTCGATGACCATCAAAGAGCGAAGATCGATCTTTCTTAGTGCTCATTATTATTTTTGAAATTTCCTTCCCTAATTAATAACCAACACGAGAAAAGGAACATTTCTGCTTCAAAATTAAGAACCAATAAAAATTGTCGAATCGGTTCCACTGTCGCGTCGGGCATGAGCGTAAAACTGGTAAAGTAGTTTCGACCTTTTCTACACGACAACATCTATCACAACCTGTTTACCATGTTAGTTTTATTTGCTTCTTAAAATGAAACAACAAAGGAAAGAATTGTAACGCAAATAATCAACCAATACGTCGATGTATTCGACGTCGATTCGTAATCTACTACGCGTTTGATAAATTTAAATTAAATTTCGTAGTGGGAAATTCTCGCTGCTGCATCGACACTTGCGAAACTCGTAAAAGAGGAAATAATCTGGAAAAAGAAATGTAAAGAAAAGACGAGACACAAACGGAACAAAATCATCGAAAAAAAGCGAATCCGAATCCATACATTTTTATTGTATCGTATAACTCGCAACGTTTAATGTAAACTGTACCGAACATAACTTAAAGTTATTGCTATAATATTTTTCGACCGGGAAAAATTGTTTTTTCGTCTTTTCATAATACTAACCACTTCCAAAACGTTTGCGAGAGACGTTATATCAAAAAGCAAATATTAATTTTCCATCTTCCGCCCGCCCAACCATATACACATCGAATCACTCTTACTCTTGTCGTTGATTAAAAACCGAAATTTATTAATACAGCGGTGAGAAAGTGTTCGAGTATTCGATATAAAGTGTATATTTTCGTCGGAACCAACGAAATAAATAAAAATTTCCAGGTTGATTTATGACTATAATAGAAGCGTATAGCTGGTATCGACTATCGAGTTTACGTTAAAAGCAGATAAATATTTGAAGAGAGAAAAAATATTGTCGAATAAAATATTATCAATCCTCTTACCTTGAAGGACCTTTAAATTTTACACATAGCCGAATATCCTAGCGTGACCCTACATTTACTTCGTTGACTGCGAACAGATGATTCGCATAAAATATTTACAGAGCTCCAAAATATTCATCGGTTCTTTAAAAACCCAAACCAATTTTACAACTTTTAAATCCATTCTATGAAATAAAATTCGTTCTTTCGCGATTCGATAATTTCGCGGGAAAAAATTCATTGAATTACTAAATACGTATCTAAACTTTATAAAACAATTACAACTTTCATTTTCGCATTCCTTCAGTACCGAAAAAATATTCGTTCAGATTTTAATTTTTACGAATTCGTCCATCGCCAAATACAATTTGAGCGGCGAAAAAAAAGAGAAAAAATTTCCGGCAAAACTTTCTCGAGTCGTATTGAAAAAATTAAAAGTTTTCTTTTTTTAATAATTTATTATACTATTGCACGCTAATCCGGAGAATAAAATTTCTCCGTATAATGTAATTTGTAAAGTTGTTAAGTTTCGCAGCAGAAAAAAAAAACATGAAACAAAGAAAGACTCGTTCTCTTTTTACGCCCCTTAGATATGTTTCTTTAATCAGGGACAACGCGCGAAGTTTTTTTGTTTGATATTTACACTATAACGAAAGCGGTTTATTTTAGTTAACATAAATTATAAATCTTGATAAAACGAAACACAAAAAGGGACACGGCGCGTTAAAGTATACAAAAACAAAACTTTTAACAGATGTAAATTTCAGTTAAGGAGAGATTATTAGTCTCGCCCGAAATGCAAAGGCGCTAAAAAAGACGGATTTCGGGATATTCCGCGATTGTTAAAATCTACGTATACGTATGTCGTCACTTAAATATCTTTACGCATATAATATAGCCGAAGTCGAGTATTATGCTCGTTATCGTCATTATGACAAGTGTTTCACAAAAACCACGTAATTTTTGTGATTTAATATCCCTTTTTTTTTTTCAAATGATGTACATAAATTTTTTCATATTTTTAAATGAATTTCGATGAACAATTAAGCTATTACAGCCAACCTGATTCGGGAAAGAGGGGACAAGAGAGAACGAGGAATGGGAAGACCTCTTGACTTTATATTAGAAAGTTTAAAATTTGTAAAAAGAACTGAATGATTATCTCGATATTACCACATCTTGATTCAGGGCTAAAATAGATCCAAAGTTGGAATTGATCAAAATTTGAAAAAAAAAAACTTTTAGGAGCTTCGAATAGTTTAAATATCATACTTAGGATAATTCATATGGCTACTGAGAACAAGAAACTACTAAAACAAGCTATATTATAATGAGATTTAACAAACACGTATATGTTGAGAGAGTAGATGAACTTTACAATTTTATTTAATTCTGTGGAAAATAGAATTAAAAGCCGAAAATCTTCTATGAAATATTCTTCACGATACGAAGTTTTATAATCAGTTGATAGTGTACTTCAATATTACATTTCAAAATATTAATACCTATTAAAGAAGGTAAGATAAGTCAAAATCTAAAATTATTTAAACGTAAAAATATTAAATCATAATGTCTAGGCAACGGGAATGGGATGACCGAGAGGAGGCGGGGGGGATATTTTGCTTTGTCACTTGAGTGATAACTTTTTTCATTCTCAACAAGAAAATATATTTCATAAAATACTTACTTTTGAATTTATTATTATTTTTTTTTATTAACCATATTTTAAAAATTAAAAATCATTGTTTTTTCATAATTTTCAAATTTTTTTTATCGTTCTAAATTTTTGAATATTTTTTTGCCGATTTTTCACTCAATGACATTATCGGGCTTTCATTTTTTCCTAATTTTTTCAAATCTGATTTTTCTCTGGTTTTTAGCTCTTAGGTTTTCATTCTTTTTTTTTCGTTATTTTTTCGAGATTATTTTCATTTTGAAGCATTAGTTCATTTTTTATACATTTTTTGCATCTTATAATTTTTTTTTCGTGATATCTTTCATTGCTGGTTTTTCGTTGTTTTCGGAATTTTTCCATTTTCAACCATTATTGTTTGGTTTTTAGACTTCCCGAATTTTTTGATTTTTAATTTTTGGACTTTCTTTATTCATAAAAATTTTTCCATTTTAATAAAAAATTTCCCATTTTATTACGTTGTTTTGTAATATAGACTTTTTTTAATTTATGCATTTTCCCCTAATTTTTTTTCTTTAATTTTTGAATTTTCTTTCAGGTTTTTTTTTTCAAATCAATTTTTAGACATTTGTTGTTTTAATTTTGCATATAAAAATCTTTTTTGTTATTTTCTGATTTTTGTTATGATCCTAAGAAATTCTTTCGTTGCTTTGAAAGGTACCATCTTAAATTGAAAATCAAATTCGTTTTTATTCACCAAAATCCATAATAATACATACATTTTTACATTATCAAAATAATAAAACTTGCACAGGTTGGTACAGTATCACCTTTCCAGGCAGATCCTTTGAGTATTAATGTAATAATATGGAGAGATAAAAGTGTAGTTCCATCAGGGTTTTGATAGATAGCGCAGCGCCAACTATGAATTGTGCCCTTGGTGTGCACTTACTGGGCAGTACCGTGTAAGATTGTACATTGTGACGGGTTTTCAGGTTTGCTGCGTGATGTTAGAGATTAGCGGAGAAAGAGGAGTGTTGAATGAGTACCAATCAGCACTTTCCGTTTCCGTCCGACCTCTAGTAAAGGGACGTAGGTGTCTTGTTGGTGCACATCAAGTGTACAATTCGCATCTGATATAGCGTCCTGTATCAGGTCCCTTGATGCGTAATGCTAAGAGTATGGCTTTTATCTCTTCATATTACTATATTAATACTCAAAGGCCAGATCAAAAAACTACTGCTAGATATCAGCCACTTAGGTTTTTTGTACGAATTGTTGCCCTACTCTCTGCTCTGAGGTCTCATTATCAAGCTTAAGTGGGATATTGCTGGCTAGCAAACTGTTATTCTTCATTCTCTGAGTTGGTAGGTAAATATAAATGTGATATGGCTCGCATATCAAATTACAAATTAATCAATAGTAGTCAGAAAATTGAAAATTCAAGTCGGTATTTTTAGATTTTCATTCACCCAAAGTACCAAGGCTCGGTCTGTCTCTGAGCGGAATAATATATTCCAAAAAAGTAAAATATCCACATATTTCATGTCTCTTTTGGGATACAAATATGCTCAAATATATTTCGTCATAACAATCCATATACTCAAAAGAAAGAAATATTCTGAAGAATCTTGTCTACCTAAAAAACCATCATGTTATTCCTTTCTTTTCTTCTTATAATCATCGATTCGTTCGTTTCCCTTTCATGCATCATCGCTTTCACCAGAAACTGGTTCACGCGATCCTTCGCCTTTCTAAAAAAAAAACCTTGACTTCTCCCCCAACTCAACAACGCGATAACATTACGATGTTCTGAGTTTTCAGTTCTTTGTAGACAACGCTTGAAATATCCTAAAATACCAACTGAAATTATTGCATACATTATATTAATTTTTTTTTAAATTGCAATTTTTCCAATATTATTGTAATTCAACCTTGTAAAAAAAAAATATAAATTTATATATTAAATTAAATTAATTTTAACAAATTTTAAATTTAATACTCGTTTTATTAGATTTATGATTATGAGAAAAATCCAAATATTTTATTATTAATTTTTTTTTCCTGAATGATATATGGAAAATTAAAAGATATTCTATAACATGAAATTTCTGAATTTCCACCCTTCACAGCAAATCATGAGCGTAAGAAAAATGTTACCACATCTATAATGTGATAACGAGACAAAAAAATGATTAAAACGTAAAAATATAAGAACCACAAATCGATCTCCACCCTTCGGACGATGCTAATAAAAATGTCCTCGTAAAACTTCCCATTTCCTATTTATTTTTATATTATCGCGACGAATAATTCGATGTAAAATTTCAGCATTATTTTCTACACTATCTTCGTAACGCTTCCAGTTATAAACTTTAATTAACTTTTTTTTCTCCTTCGTCCCCACTAAATCAAATGTGACAAGTAGATAAGCAACTCGAACGCCGAGTAATGAACGTTCGTCTCGTTACTCGAAACGCTTTTTCGTCATTAATATGATTAATTCGAGATACTTTCGTCAAAAAAAAAAAAATCGAAAGTATGTAAATTTTTTTAATGGCGAAATTGTTATACGAGAAATTCTAACCTTTGCTTACAAAAAATTGTACCGTGAGCTAAAATATAAAATAAAATTACCATTTTTGGCGATATGATCTCTCAGCGTATTGATTTTCTAGTCGATGAATTCATTCATCTTCATTGCGGATAAGATTGCCAAATTATCGAGACAGTTTTGACGTATCGCTTAACGTAAGCGCTTAACTTTATAACAATTTACGTATATGGGATAAATGATCGATAGATGTATCAGAGTATTTCGCATATATGGTTTCCCAGTACCAAGTAGGCGGGCCTCGTTTGAAAAAAATATAATAATACGTAATTGATGTCAACTCGGGTGCTTTTTTTCCACTCGTTGTTTATACCGTACCGTTTGTCGCGCCGTTATGTCGCGCGTTACGGCGACGTTTTTGCGTTCGAGAAGATTTATTGAAGCCGAAGGGACGAAACTCGCTTCATCAACGCATATAACAAGTTGCAACAGGAGTGTAACCTTTCGACGTACTCGGTTGTGTTTTCGCCAATTAACGAGATTAATAAATTTCGTTCGCATAATTCAAACAGAAGCATAAATGTTGGATTAATAATGGCGAATAAGTTTGAATTTTTTTTTCAGCCGAATTTCCAATGAGAACAAATAAGCTATCAGGGTCCATCTGATTTAAAATGGGAGGGGAGAGAAATTTGAAATCTTCACGTTCCTTACAAAGCGCTACTTCACGCTGTAAATGCAGATAGGGATGACATATGTATAAGGAAAATATTTCGATTCACTTAAGGGAGTGAAGCATGTGGATATCGTTTAGGAGCTAGAAATTTACTTTCGCTATATTTTTTAGTATAAGGTTCAATTCGATTATTTTCGACGAATACGTAATTTTTAAACAGTAAGGCGAAGAAATCCCAAGCCCAAACCTTATTAATTGTTTTTTAATAAGCTCGCCTCGTATAATTTTTAAAATAAAAAAATCAACATACAAATGCTACCTGTCTTACAACAGCTTACAATGATGAAATAATGAAATGTAAATGCTCTACCTAAAATCTACCTACTCAGTTTCTATTGTAATAGAACAAAAAAGCATAAAAAACCAAATGACTGCAAAATGAGGGTTGTTCCCAATTTAAAAATATAGACGCGTAGAGGCTGAATGAAATCCATAGAAGAACTGGTTTTTTAAACCTCGAAAGGACGATCTGTTACAGTAGGCTATTATAAGCGCCTATAAACGGAAAATATTCACTTGTAACCTTGATAGTTCTTTGAATTCGCCAATTTCTTGGAAAAGGTATTGCAAAAACGAGGGTAGGTTACATTTGGAAAAATATAACGGTATAGGTCGAAACAAACTTCATATCTATTTAGTACTTGATGAGGTACACATGTGAATTGTGTAAAAATAAGGCAGCACTTGAAAATTTAGTGATAATGTAAATTTGTGATGTTTATAATTGCGTTCATTTATGAATTGATTTTTCGAATAAACTGTATAATTTGTGAATTTGTATATTGTAAATTTGTATGATAGTTCTGTTTTGATGAAACACCTTTTTAAATAAAAATGAGAACGGTTGAATCACCTTTATGTAGAATATGTCGCGAAGAGGAATTGGGTAACAGAAAATTCATTTCGCCGTGTCAGTGTAAAGGTAGGTACCAAAGCTTATTATTTAAGAAAATTTGTTATATAATCTTGAATTTGTGATTTTGATTCTCATTGATATAACTAAAAAATTTTCACCCAAAGGTAATTAGAAGTATACCGCTTATTTTTTTAACATTACCTATATAATTAATGAAGAATGAAAAAGAAAAGTCCGTTCATTTTTTTACATTTTGTTTCCGATAATTAATTAATTATTGTTGAACTGGATCAAATACAACAATTTTTTTTCTGTGAGAGAATAAAGAAGCCAACGTACGATATAAACTATTAAAAGAAGTAGGTAAACCCCGTTAAAACTATACATTCAAGAATATTTTGAGATTTTTATATTACTGTAAAAGTCAGAAATACGTATGATGGTTTTTTTTTGGTGAATTATTTATAGATTTTTTTCTCTTTTTTTTTACCCAATATGTAACAATTATTTGCGTGTTTTTTTTTTCTACGTGAATACTTATCGTTGTTTACGTGTTTTATGAATTAGGCTAGTGTTGAGATATTATTGATATTGCGTTGCCACTAATAATCAGCCCGACATCTCATCGTGTTTTTATACATATTTTGGGATTATTCGTCTTCTTATCAAGTTGATGAGCGACATACTGATACCGTTCACCTATATACGCAACGTTCAGCTGATCAGCCGATTAGCGCCATTGCGTTATCTGCGACTAGTTCAACAAACCATATCTTATCGCTCATCCTTTGTGTGGAACGTTGATATTTATTTTCGTGGAGCAAAGTGGCGAGAGTAAAATTACGTAAAATATTTTTTTGAAATCACATCTTTATTCTATTTTATTTTTGATTCTTCGCTTTTGAGGGATAAATTTTTTCAATTAGCTCCTTTCAAAAAAACTTGATAGGCAACACCAAATAGCTAATGGTGACTTTTTCTATCAATTACGGCAGAGCAGTAGCAACATTCGTCTCAAGGAAAAATATTTTGTACCTTTTCCTGAAAATTTTGTATTTTTGATTTTTTATATAATTTACCTGCCCCTTCGAAGCGGAGAATAGGCAACTAAAACATATTCGTGACAGAATACTTCAAATAATAATAATATAACCCAACAAGCTCAATTCAATGTTAAATAATACAAAAAATGAAAAAAATTGATGTGTACATTTGCACACATGTGGTGCGTTAGACATCAAAAAAATATGTGAGGTATTCTAGGGTTAAGCGTTATTTTAAATTTTGAACGCATCATGGGAAGTTATAACATCGTGAAAATTGTCACGCTTTTTGCCTAACTTTGCGCTGTCAAAAAATCTCAAGTTAATTTTAACATACAGTATACTGGTTAATGTGAAACAGTTTATTTGGCATACCTCCTCACCAATTAATTAAGGTTCAAAATTTTCTCATGAAAAAAAAAATGCTACGACCCCTCATGTTATCTGCATTAAAATGTAAACAAAAAACATAGCCTCAAGTTAAAACAATGAGATTTTACTTTACCAAATTTCTCCGAGTATATGTTCACAACTCATGTGAAAAATGGGAGGAGGGGAGATGAAACATTTAGTTTATATCTTAGAAAAATTGATAAGTTAAGTTTGAAAATGGATGAAAATAATCACCATTTTTTTTATTATTATTATTATTAATAGGTACACTAAAGTGGGTTCACCCCAGATGTTTGAGAAAATGGCGACAGACAGTTCGAAAAATACAAGGAACTACTTCCAATATCTGTGAATTATGCCAACAATCGTATTTATTTCCAAATGATATGAACTGGCGAATATTGAATTTTGTCGCGATCAATTTAATTTGGTTTTTAATTTTCTATAATTTAAGCTTATACACAGTTTTTTTTTATACATCATGGATAGGTACTGGTGAATTAATATTAAGATTTCCTTCGTTATTATTCACATGCCTTTCTAATGTGGAAACTTTGAATGATATATGCGATAATTATCATCAATGGATGAGTTATTTCATAGTGTGCTCCGCATTAATTATATATATTCTATTGGAATGGGTAGCCATCAGTTGGATTCTCAGACAAATTAATAAAGATAAAATTTATAGAACACTGATTGTTTTCTTTGTATGTGTAAGTTTAGGAAAAATTTTATTATACTCAATTTATGACTTGGATCATTTTAAAATTTCTGTTGAATTTTTAGGCGTTTATTTGGACAAGGCTTATATTTTATGTGTAACATTTGTACTTTTTTTCTTAAAAGCTTTTATTGAAATTGTAGAAATTGTAGATAGCCTATTATGTTGAATTTATGTATGTTACATAAATATAGACGTATTTTAAGTATATCATCACGCTAACTTTTTCTTTTGTTTAATAAATGTCATCACTTGCTCATAATTAGAAGCTAAAAATGTAATTGTTATTCATGGAATTTTAAATGGGAATATTAATATTCTGAGCTCATTTTTTTTTTTATAATTGAGGTTTATCGCTTGCGTTCATTTTTGCCTCAGTTTACGTAAATCATAAAAAATTTTCCCACTCCCCCCAAAAAAAACAAAATTTGGTCAATGATGTTTCGTTACAAATTTGAACAAATATCTCGAGTGCAAATAAATACAACTTTTAACCTTACCAACTCCCTCTGGGTCTTACTTTAATTGTTATCTTTGAATTTGTGGCGTGTACATCTGTACATTACGACGTATTATTGCGTAAAGGTTATATATCCATTTTTCATCAAAAATGAGATTCTTACATATTTTTTTTCTCTGAAAAATACTCTTTCTGACTACACTGACCAAAAAGAGTCAATGTCTCTCAGAAATTAATAGTTTTCAAATAACTGAAGGTGATATATCCGAAAGGTGCTCATTTCACTTCGCGTAAAGGTCCTATATCCACTACTTGCCTTCTGAGATGCCCTCGTGCTTTCCTCGGGTTACAATTTCGGCATTTTCGGCGCGGATTTAGTCTAATTTAGTATAATTTAATAATACTGCTTAAGATTAGGGTGAATTTTTTGGTTTAGAATGTTTTCGTGCGGCTGTAAAATGAGGTTGTAATATTAAACTTACTGTTCGTGTATAAATAAATATTTAGTGTGTTACCGCGAATAGCCAGTTAATATGACTGTTGTCTTGCCGGCGTAATATTAGGTGACGTGTAATATAATAATGTGATTTCTGGACACTTCAAGTAGTATTAAAACAAACAACGAATCATGAATTGCTTCACCCAGAGCTGGTCTCGGGTGCTGGTGGTTCTCCACTTCCAGTTATCTTTGATGATTTCTATGTTGGTACGTATAATTTGATACTTTCGATTCACATGATTTTCTTGATACTTACTATTATGTACGTGCTCTTGCTGCTTTGAACTAGGTGAATATGTTGTCATTGAGGATGGAGGTGTTGTTGAGAATGGAAGTTTGGCATTCGTTGAAGAGCAGGGTTCTAATTCCAACGCTGATAATAATTTGTTCGTCACATCCACTGAAAACGAATTTGAAGCTATTGAAGGTGACAATATTTTTGATATTGATTTGTAAATTCACTTGTTGTTCATGTTATTTGAGTTTGACATATTATGTTGCAGATGATGAATATGTACGAGAGCCCAGAAAGAGGAGAAGAAAGGCAGCTCCGGAATTATATAAACGGAACATACAGAAGAACCTACGTTTGAGTGGGCAAGCGTATGAATCCACAGCTAGAAAATTGACAAAAAAAAGAGATGCAAAATCTCCTAAGTACTACGAGTGCCAATGTACCTTTCAACGCAGGGGAGAGTGTTCGGCAGCTATCAATGAAACGACTCAAAAGCAAATATTTGATCAATATTACGCACTCGCGGACTATGTGAAGCAAAAAACATACATAAGTTCCCTAGTGGTAGAAGAAACTGCAAAGCGGCGGCGAGTGGAAGCGGATGACAACAATTTTACCCGAAATAATTCTAGAACGTATTATTTAATTGCTGGGGAAGGAAATCGTCATCGGGTTTGCCAGAAATTTTTCTTGTCTACTTTCGATTTTTCTCGGAAGGTTGTGAATACAGCATTGAAGTATAAGTCGAGCGAAGGTATATTTAGTGGCGATGTACCTAATAGCCATAGAGTTCCTATAAATAAGACTCCGCCGCGAGACGTGAAAATAGTAAGACGGCATATCGATAGTTTTCCACGTGTTGAAGCACACTACGTCCGGAAATACAGCAAAAAGTTATATTTGTCCTCGGAATTGAATTTAACGAAGATGTACGAATTATACATTGAAAAATGTCGCGAAACAACTGCTACTCCAGTCAGCGTGAATGTGTATAGAAAGATTTTTGGAGAATACGACCCTCCTTTAAGCTTCCATAAACCAAAAAAAGACCAGTGTTCGCAATGCCGAATTTATATGGATGCAGTGGGGGAGGAAAAACTTAGTCTGAAAGAAAAGTACGACGATCACTACAGCCAGAAGGAAGCGGCTTTCGAATCAAAACAAAAAGACATCTCCTCATCGAATAATACCGAAAAAATTACCTGCTCATTCGATCTTCAAGTAAGAAATTCTATAATCTAATTTAGTTTGTAATAATAATTAATGAATAATTTTCTTTATAGGCTATATTGAATGCTCCATTTGCGCCCGACAGCGAACTCTACTATAAAAGAAAATTATCAGTCCACAATTTCACCATATATGACTCGCGACGAGAAGGCACTTGCTACATATGGGACGAGACCCAGGGAAATGTCGGCTCCTCGGAAATCAGTACGTGTCTATTAACGTACTTCCGAAGCCTTCCGAACACTCTTCGTCATCTCATCACTTATTCTGACACATGTGCTGGCCAAAATAGAAACCAATATACCATCTGCATGATGCTGTATTCCGTGCTATCTATCGAAAATTTAAATATTATCGATATGAAATTTTTTGAAAAAGGACACAGTCACATGGAAGCAGATAGTATGCATTCTGTCATAGAGAGAACCATCAGACCACATAAGGTGTACAGCACTGATGAATACGAAGTTTTCATTAAATCTGCGCGAAAGAATCCGAGACCTTACACAGTACATAGAATGCGATTTTCAGATTTCCTAGATTTCCATAATCTTGGGTAAGTAAAAATTTGAAGAATAGCTTTTTTTGATGTTAATAAAACCTGATTTTGTTGTTTTTTTTTGTTGTTGTAGAAGTTGTATCAACTTACCTAAAAAAACTTCAGAGAAGAAAACGTTTAGCTGGTTGAAAATTAAATGGTTCCGTTTCGAAAAAACGTCACCATTTGCTTTCAAGTTCAAATATTCATTAAAAGATGAAGAACCATTCCAAGTTGTAAACATGCCGTTGAATATCGATTTGAAAACCTGGACACTTAGGCCAAAATATGATGCAGCGATTCCGATAGATAATGCCAAATACAAAGATTTAATTTCGTTAATAAAAAATGGAGTGATTCCAGAAAGGTACCGCAGATTTTATGAAGAACTTCCGCATGGAAATAAAAATAAAGTAATTAAGCAGCTCAAGGCGAAATTTTATTCAGAAGCGGAAGCAGAGTATGAAGAGCAGGATGTCGATGACCCCTGTTAATTTTTTTGTGTTTGTTTTGTAATAATAATATTATTCAATAATAAATAATTAGTGCGTTGGTAACTTGTATTTTTGAATAAAAATTGATCATTTCATTGCTCCAAGACTTGAATATAACATGTGATGACAATTAACATCTGATCAAAACTATAAATAATACTTATTATCCTAAAATTATCATTAAATCATTGATTATTAAGAAATTAATCAACACATTGAATCACTATTGGTTTGGATATATAACCATTACGTTGAAATTTTTTTTATTGCGTAAAGGTCCTATATCCAGAAATGCTTACTTTTCCACTTCAAAATTCTTTTTTATTTGAAATGAAAACTTCTTATCCCGCAAATGAGATTTTTTCAGTGAACTGAATGTTTAAACTGTACGACAAAATCATCCCCACAAACACAGATGATAAACTCTCAGAATGACCACTGTTTAAAATATTGTTTTTGCTCTCCTGTAAAATCATTCGAAATGGATATGTAACCTTTACGCAATAATACGACGATTATTGTGAAATATGAAACAACGTTACAGGGGAGAGGGTTATTTTTGTTGTTGATTCTACTAAATGAGCCCATTTTCAGTCATCTGCCGTTCAAGCAAATTATCGTGAAAATTTTGATCTGTGAGCTCTCGTAACTTCTGACAGTAGCAGCTTTGCCTGCCAAACAAGTTCTACCGTGCGTCCAAGTGATTCCGGTACAATAAGCGTAAAAATCTCAGTTTGTTAATAACATAGTAAGAGTTACAAATAATTTCTAAATCAGAAATTATTTTTAAAATTACTCTAATGAATTCTAAGACTGATAAACTCATTTCAACTGCATTACAATTTTTTTGCATTTGAAAAAAACAATTTTAATAATTGCAGAAGAGATTTTTTCAATGATGGCACCCGAATTACTTGGATGCCCGGTATATTTTTTCTACGCACAAATGCTAAAAATGAGCTACTTAAAGCTTTTACCTCGGCCAAGTAATAATCATCATACATATTCTTAAAGAACAAGCTCTACACATGAGAAATTTCAAGTTTTCTAAAAATAATCTTTCATCACTAGAAATAAAATTTATTTTACGTGAAGTGAAAGCGGAATATTTTCAAAGTTCAGGGAATGTCTTCAAAATGATATTTTTCTAAATGTGCTGAAAAAATTATTGCTTGGAGAGAGCGTGGAATGTTCCTGCAATCTGACATGGCTAAATGTAGATTACTTGATGAATCTTACAAAATTTTATAATAATACCTTCCAATTATTAAATTTCAATATTGTTCTCATATATTCTTCTTCAATGTGGTTACCTTACTAAAGATGCCATTGACGTCAACATATTGAAAATGTGCCCTTTCATTTTCTGTATTGACTTTAAAAATTTTTGAAATACGTTATTTTCTAATTCTTGAGCTCCAGTCATCACAAATGAGAAAAAATTTTCCAAGCGAAATTTTCTCAAGGATATTTCTTCAAACTCACTCGAACATTTTCAGGGGGCCAGGAATCACATTTCAACAAATAAGTGGCACCCTTGCGCAAACCATATAAATGTGAAAGAGCACGATTTTCGTCGCAAGAAACTTTTAAAGCTTATTTTCGTTCGCAGAACATCATCAGCTATACAAAACGTAGAAAAATTGTTCACGTACTATTGCACGCTGCAGCACCGGCCGAGAAAAAGCTGTTAGTTTTTCTTTATTTGAAAAAGTATAAATGGTTCGGAAAACTTATATCTCCGTACATTGTGCTGTCCATTTACACATCGTCCAGGCCTCTTCGCGCTCCGTCGCTCTTATATTTTGGTAGTTTATTTTTATACGATATTCTAGTTCTTTCCACTGAATGGACCACATTCGCATTGAAGTTTTGACTAAAATGCGAAAAACCAGACCTAATCTAAAAATAAGGTAAAACTCTACCAACAACACTTATGATACGACGTAATCGCAAATAAACTAATTCTACACACCTCTTTTATATCACGAAAGCGTCGAATGAGTAGGTGTTTTATAACGATAATGCGTAAATGTCCGAGGACATTCGTCGACATCGAAATTACCAGAGGAAAGGGTTGACTCGTAACCGTGTTGTGTCAAATATCAATAAGCCTACGGTAAATATATTAACGTGCATTTCCACTATTACCGAAAAATCGAACGCTTCTGGTAAATTTCCTTTCGTTTTTCACGCCTAAATGTTTTTTTCTCCTCGTTGCTTCTCGCCGACGAATATATAGGTACTCGAAAAGCGCCGAACCGTGTAGAATTCTCCGCATTCACGCGCTCGTCTCATACTCGGAAAATAAAAAATTATATCGGTCGTAAATATATTACACGAAATATAAACAATACGAAAACCCTCGTAAGCAAATTCCGCCAAACTAGCGTAATTTTCACTCGGTAAGAAGTTTTTTTCCTTCCTTTCCCTTGGCGAATGAAAATCGCGTAAAAAGTTCAGCTTATTTGAAACGCTGCCCAGATAGAAGGAAACAAAAAACACCTCCAAATTAAAACCTTTTCAAACCTTAAAATTACTTTTTCAACTTTCTATATATAATTTGGAAAAAAAGCAAAGAACGAAGATTTGTTCGCTCTTGAATTGAATTAAACTATTAAACTTGAAAACGTTTTCGGGCAAAATGGCACAAATAAATTTCAACAGTAAAAATAACCCCCTACTTCTCGATGTAGTTTCATATTTCACTATATCGTACACGCCACAGCCACACACGTTCTGAAATTTGATCGTTTTACTCTTAAATTTCATCCCTAAATTCAATTAATCCTGCAATGGACAATTTATAAACAGAAACATAATTTTATTACTACATGGTTTTGAGTTTCCAACGAAAACAATCTAGCTGTACAGCCATGGTGATTTAAAAGGGAGAGAAAGGGTAGAGCCTCGAGATATTTCCGCGCGTGAATACTTAGTGGAATGCAACAGTATTTTGTTACTTATTATTCTCGCTTAAAGATGGATTCCTCCACTCATTTTTACATTCCACATCTTTTCTTGGAACCAAATTAAATTTTGAAAAAATTGAAAAAGCCTTGCTTCAGGATACATATTAGGAGCTCAACACGCAACATTTATTCGAGAAGAAATTTCAGACACAAGTTTTTATTTTCTATGTCTCGAATAACTCATGCTAGTCTCGTCTATTGTAAATTCATCTTCTAATTCTTCAACCCAAAATTCCGCTATTATTTTATTAATTATGTCCTCGTGAAGAACATCGTTTTTCCTATAACTATCTTCGATTTTAGCAATATGCCTCTCCCTGAGCCAACTATTAACAGCTCACATTACATCTATAAATGATTTACGGATGAAAGGACAAAGGGACTTGGTGACAAGAGGAGCAGCAAGAGATTTAACAAAAATGTATTTTTGATAAAATAATCAGGGGCGTACCGAAGACCTTCTTCAGGGGGGGGGGGAGAAAACCAAAAATTGCCAACTAATACCATGAAATTTTACCAACTGTTGAACTTCTTTTTTTTTTTTTGCTCCACGAAACAATATGATGCACAGTCTTGTTAGTTTTCAAAAAATTTAAATACTGCACAAGTAGTCAAATTTACCAACTTTACGCTAAAACTCCAAATTTACCAACTTTTTACGCTAAAACTCCAAATTTACCCCTCCTCGTACGTCCCTGAAAATAATTCAACTGGCATCCGTAAAATTGTAAACATCCTTCATTTGAAAAAATAAAAAATGAATTATTCACTTGAAATAGAGAAAAAATACATTACAAAAAAACACGTAAGCAGCCACGCCGCATAAATAAAAAGGAAATACATTAAATTGAAAAAAAAAAAAGTATTTCCTATGTACAGAGTACATCCATTCATTCTCAACCCTATCCCTTCCAAAACCACTCAAGAAGTTAAACTTAATACAAATGTAGTATTTCTGAATGCAATAATCATACGAACACATATTTTTCAAATTATAACTACTTGAGGCTCCTCAAATTAACTTCAAACTGTCAAGATCCGCCATTTTCAGTCCATTTTTAGCCACATTGAAAAGGTCAAATTCTGGTCAACAACTAACTCTACACAAGAAATCTGATTTTTCTAGGTCGATTTGTCGACCAAATACCTATGGAACATTCATGAAATTACCTGCGGCAATTTCCCTTCCAAATGTACTTGGGAAGCTAAAATTAGAAAAGGTTTGTTACTTCGGCTCATTTCATCATATGGCACTGAATAAAAAATTCTCGACATCTCATGTACCCCCCCCACATTTTGAGATGGACAGCCTGTTTTTCTCCCCTCAAATAGCATGTATGGAGGTGAATTGGAGGTACAGTATACTTCTCATCCCTAATAATCATATGAGTTCATATTAATTACATTTTTACTAATATGAGGCTCCTCAGGCTCCACTCAAGTTCTGATAATCTACCATTTTGTATCTATTTTGATCCAAATTCAACAGATCATATGTCGGTCACCAACTAACTCTACATACAAAGTTGGACCTTTCTAGGTGGATTTGGTGAGGAGACATGGAAGATTCAAGAAATTTCATGACTTAAAACTTCCTCAAAAAGCTATTGTTTACTTTGACTTCCCTTGACATGCACTTGGGAAGTTGAAATTTAGATATGGTAATGTTCGTGACTTATCCTTTCATATGAGATCAAAAACGAAAAATTTAAGGTATTTGCCCTTTCTCCAGCCATCCTCTAAATTTGAGTGATCCACTATTTCGAATTTTTTCAAAAAAAACAAAAACGTAAATTTGTCGTACTTGCAAGAAGATTCGCTCACCAAGTTTTGAGCAATTTCATGAATACCAGCCGGCGCTTCGCGAGGGGGAAAAATATGTATGTGCACATGCCAAAAAGTTGTGCATTTGTTAGATAATTACAAATGGTCTGAATCGCAAAGATTTGAAGACCCCAACCTTACTACTCCCTTCACAAATCAGTAAGCTGAAATAGCTATTGTTTTGAAGTTAAAAATTCAGCAGTCAAAAAAAAACAAACAAATAAATAAATAAATAAAAGAAAAAATATATAATATGTATTTCCACCTTTTAGCTCGCAAAGAGAAACATCGAAGGATTTACATTCATCCAACACTGCTACTGGCTACTGCAATTGAAGACATGTCTCGTTATAGTTATTATTTACGTGGCCAATTAAACATCTTTGGATGATGCTACATCACTAATAGCGATAACAGAAAATATAGGTGTTGAAAGGTCATACCTACCTTCCTCATTTTGAGAAACCATGTAACACGGCACTGGAGACAAACGACACCTTATATTATTTGTTCCTCCTTGTGCATTCTCCTTCACTGATTTTCAAACGCGTTCGTAGGCAATGCTGCCACCTTTATTTTTCAAATCAAACTGGTTATTCCCTTCTTGTTTATTTGTACCCCTTTTGCAGGGAAATTTAAGTTGAACAAAGAAATTGCATGAAAAAACGTCCCTGATGACTGTTGTATTAGTGGTAGAATAATTTTTAGAAGGCGTTATTGTATAGCTTGATGATAAATGTACCGTTGGACGTTATATTTATTTACTATGATTTTTCGTTAAAAATCGCTTATTTTGACTATTTTCACTCAAATTTTTGAAACTTTCAAGAATAAGAGATTATATTAATAGTCATTTATGAACATTTTCTCAAAAATTCTCGAACGTTTGCTTTTTTTTACTAACTTAATCATTATACAATTCACTCCATTCCAACTTTTTTTTTATTGCACCATTTTTTTTCGACTTTTGCTTTCAAACATGAAGAGATTAACAGTGGTTATAGGGAGTGTGCTGATTCAAAAATTTTACTGAGAGATTTTTAGAGCACGATATAGATAGACTTCCATCAGTTAATTTCAAAATCTCAGTTAAAAGCCAATTTAACCCCGCTTAGCCGTCCGTACTAACTTTTTCTTATGAAATAAACGATATTTCATGTACACGAAAGGAAAGAAAGTGACTCATCTTCATAAATCCCTGCATTTTGATATCCATGATGCGGTAGTTTTATAGCGCATATTTTTGCATATTTCGGTGGTTTTAAGCGCATATTTATTGCGCATATTTTCATATTTTAAGTGCATAAAAATCCTAGCCCCAGATATGAGTCTCCAGTTATTTCAATAAAAGTAATTCATTTTTTAGAGCACTCTCTGCGAACGAGCTCCAGTACTATGAATAAATTTGACTTATTGTTTGATTTTTTGCAAATATCTCAAGAAAAAATATAGAAGATGGAAAGTTTACAAATTAGCTCATTTGAAAGAGCATAAATCTCTTTAAAATGAGCCATTTTCGAGCCCACTATCTTGAATTGTTTCCAATATATTAGCAAAGAAGGATTCCAGCTCCAGTTCAAAAAAATACATAAAATTATTTTAAACGTGCCAACCTTCGAAGTACGTAATAAAAGAAAAGTACAAAAAATTAAAAATAAAATAAAAATATATTAATAAAAAAAACATAAATTAATTGTCAAAAAAAAAGGAAAGGGAATTCCTAGATATTGTATATTTCTATTTCAAAATAGGTTTATAATCTTTTCATTGATAACACTCTCCAAATTTGATGTACCTACTAAATTATAGAATAACTGGAGGCAATTATGTGTGTTTCAGAAATGCTACAAAACTACTTATATGAATTTCTATTTTTGTATTTCGGACGAATTGTGAGCCCCGAAGGGGCAAAAAAAAGTTCAGAAGTTGATAAAATGTCGTGATATTAATTGGCAATTTTTGGTTCCCCCCCCCCTGAAAAACGGTATGTTACCTAACCACATATTTATGTAAAAACATAGCCACCTAATTTTAACTCTAATGCTATTCCTTCGGTATATGCTTCTGTCTTCTCCTTAACATGGCATACCAGGAGCTGGAGGTTCATTCGGAAATACGTGTATAGTGAGTTCTGAATCCTCGTTCAACACATTACTTGGCGCACGATTTCTGAATCAATTTATGACATTTTTTATGAATGAGCAACTTGCACTTGTTGCACTCTCTATCTCTTATTAAGAAAAATTGTCTATGTCCGTTCGCTTGAGTCATAGAAGTAGGTCCGAATAATAATTCATATGTTCACCTTTAAAAGACATATATACAGGATGTAATTGATAAGCTAGTATGTATAGTACAAATTGCGGTACTTTGAGGAAGTCGACAGCGCTGTGGAAATATCGATCGCTAGCTGATCCGGATGCGTCGCGTCTATTCATGGCTTCGAGACTTCCCATGCATCTGTATTGTTTCACCCTCTTACCATCATTGGAGAAATAATATTCGCCTGGTGATTCGGTAATACCAGCTAATAAAGAGCCCATCATGACTGTAGACGCTCCCAATGATAACGCCTTCACTATATGACCAATAGACTGAACCCCTCCATCAGCGATAACAGGAACGTTGAATCTTCGCGCATATTCGGAAACTCTATAAACAGCTGTGACTTGTGGTCTTCCAACAGCCATTACTTCTTGAGTGGTACAAATAAACCCACAACCCATTCCAACTCTTAAACCATCTACGCCAGCGTCGATTAAATTTTTCGCTTGGGCAGCAGTGACCACATTTCCGCCGATGACTTGTAATTCTGAATCTTTGTACTTGGCTTTTATTTCCTTAATCAAGTCAGTTTGGTAGACCGAGTTTCCTTGAGAGGAATCAATAACGATTACATCTACACCAGCGTTGACTAGTGCTTCTAAGCGATTCCTGTCATCTGGTCTTGTGCCGATAACAGCACCAACGTAAAGCTGTTTATTTTGATCTTTCGAAGCGTTGGGGAAACTACGATTTTTTTCAAATTTGTTCGAGCGATTAATGCGACCAATTCGCCCTCTTCGTTGATAATGGGGAGTTTGCCTCGTTTCGATCTTTCTAATATTTCGGTAGCTTTTTCTAGAGTGATTCCGGCTAAAGCAGTTTCCAATTTTTCGAACGGAGTCATCACCTCACACAGTTTCTTGTTTTTAAATTCTTGGTCGTCGTCTAGAAAATCGATATCACGGGATGTAACAATTCAAACCAATTTTCTTCCACGTTCTCCGCTATCGGTGATAGGAATGCCGAAAATTCCGTGTTCTTTTTTTACTCGCTCTACGTCACCTACCATATGTGATGGAGATAGGACTACCATGAATGTTGAAACAAAATTTTTATCAATAAATTAACTATTTGGGTTGCGGAACTTTTGGGTCATTCCGTATTTCGGCCTAATCGCAATTACACTTGATAAATAACGTAGGTTGCGAATAATTCTTACCTACACAGAGTCATAAACGACAAACGCTAATAAATTATAAAAACGTATTTTAATAACAAAAAATTTTAATAGTCAATACTTTGAAGTGTGAACGTTTTTAAAAAAGAATCATAATAGATGAAATCAATGGAGTAGGTGTTCTAGGCATATGAATTAAATATGACTATTCCATTCTCTGTGATCTAAAAGTTCTCTAGAAAATGACATTTTATGATTCAAAGAGCGGTTGAAAAGTTAGCTTCTTTGTAAGGGAGTAAGTGGACTCAAGTGAATCGTGTTATCAGGATAAAAATTTTCAACATTACGTAAATAGAGTTCGAGTGATCCACATAATGTATGGTCAAGGGTTAAATCCCATGCTAAACGCAAACTCGATAACGCTCTGTGTGAAAGAAGGTTAATGTGGGAAAAATAATTCACGGAAGTATTAAGTTGAAATAATATGACGGCCACAAAAGATATTCATGGGGACAAAACTTACGGAGAATACAAATCAGCCATAAAATAGTCTAAAAATTTCATTTCACAATTAAATAGCGATTTGATTTATAATTTAGAACATAGTGGAACATACTATATAGACTCGTGATTACTGAAGGCAAGAACAAAAAAAATTTCAAATCCAAATTCTTAGGTGAATTAAGTAAGAGATTCTGGCCTATTACTGAATATGGATGTAATGAAATTATCACATCAACCGTAATAATACCATAAAATGCTGGTTATTGGTTAAAATTTGCTACAAAAGTAAAGCAACGAACTTAAATTTAATAGTGGAAAAAAAAGTCACCTGCAGAAAAATCGTGAATCGATGATGTTTCATGTTTTCCAGTCAACCTTATTTGATGTACCTACTAAATTATAGAATAACTGGAGGCAATTATGTGTGTTTCAGAAATGCTACAAAACTACTTATATGAATTTCTATTTTTGTATTTCGGATGAATTGTGAGCCCCGAAGGGGCAAAAAAAAGTTCAGAAGTTGATAAAATGTCGTGATATTAATTGGCAATTTTTGGTTTCCCCCCCCCCCGAAAAACGTCCCCGGTACGTCCCTGATCAACCAGAATGCTTATCTCGATTTTTACAAAGCTCAATAAATTGTACCTGATCAAGTCATTAAGAAATATATGTTATATATAAAGACAAGATACCTACATGAATGTTTTTTTGTCGTTGCACAATGTACATCTCTGAAAGATTTTAACAAAAATATACTATTACGTATTTTAACATGAACAAACGTTTGAATAATTTTGAAAAAATTATCATAAATGGCCCTTGATGTAATCCACCATCCCTGCAAGTTTCAAAAATTCAAATGAAAATTATCGAAAATATTAACAATTTTTAACGAAAATTCTTAGAGGTTATAGGGAGTGTAGCGATTCAAAAATTTTACTAAGACGTTTTTAGAACATAATAAAGATGAACTTCATCAAAACTGCAGTCTGTACGAACTGTTTTTACGGCATAAACAAAGTTTTATGTCCACTAAAAAGAGAAGATAGTAACTTTTTCCACAAAGCGTTTTGAAAAAATTGTATAATTCGAGTTTTTATAACGAGAAGTTCCTCACTTTAATAATTCATTTTTTATAGACGAACTTCTTAATAATTGAAGAAACTGTGTTTCTTGTTGATTCGATCTTAGTTGAAACGGCGTCACAAAATGTAAAATAATGCGACTGTTATAAAAAATTGTGCACGTCGCGTCGTTTAGATGCAGCACCTTTACCATATCAGCTGATCGAATTTCGCATTCTCACATCGACAAACAATATTTTGACTAATTTGCATAAATTGCACCATATAGCACAGTTCAACTGATCGTAAAAGGGCAGGTGCTGCGAGGAATGAGAGTGTTATAACTTATAAGTAAGATTATTGTTTCGTTATCTATAACCGATCCTTTCTAATAATGCATGACTCACGAAGAATAAATTTTTGGGACATTGTCTTTATTCTCTTCTTTCAAATCCAAGCTAGACGAAAAAAATAATATAAAGTCGAATGAATTTGTGTGCTCTAGTTAAAAAAAAAAAGTTATATGAATGGTGTTTTTAAAATTCCCGCTAGCGCTCGACTATACCGATTTTAACCGCGTCGACACATCGCCAACAGGTTTCATTCGCCCTTCAAAGAATTCGAATTTTCACCGAAAGTAATAAAAACATCCATTGTTATCGGTGAATAGCATCGTCGAACGACCGCGGAAGTGACCTTTTTTTTATTGCGCCAAAAAACATGTGCGTGGACTGCGTAGAAGATTATCAGTTGTCCTTAGCACATAAAGAAAACTAATTGGAATGTTGGATGTTATTGAAATTAGAATCACAATAAATGATGCATAATTATTCAACATTATATATACATTAAATTATTGCATACTTAATTTTTTAAAAATGTAAAAATCTAAATTATGAAGACTTCGAAAATTCATATCTCCACCAAAATTTGGTGTGATTAATTTCAACAAATTCTAATGTTTCAGTTGATTTTTTTTTCTTTACTGTGGGGAGAACATTTTATTTGGAGAGAAAGATGTAAATAAAAATCCAATTTCCGAAAAAAATTAATTCAAAAATGTATTTGAAAAACCATCACTCTACTACTATGAACATACCTAAGCACATTTTGAAGAATTTTCGAAGGCTCCAGCTCCACCTCTTACAAGTACTGTAAAATTGTCAAAATTTGTATTTTTCCAAAAAACATAAGCAGTATTATAGAATGTGAGAGTGTATAGGAAAAGGGACCTTTCTAGAAAATGAAACTTAACAGGAGAAATATTTAAAGTTAGAGTGAGTATTTAATTATTTTGTGAAATTGTTTTTCAATTTTCAAACTACTGAATTAAATGTTAAGAGAGCCGAAGGCATATTATGATGGCACGCACGTCACGTCATCTTTACATGTGCTAAAATCGTGATGATTAGGTAGTAGGTATTAGCTTGGGGGATACAAATTTTTTAATTTTTTTTTTATATTCTAAATTTTGACTTCATTGCCTTGAAAATGTAATAAGTTAGAGGCTCGGGGACACTTCCATTTCATTTATAAGAGTGTTTTCATAAAATGGGATGAAAACGTGAAAACTGAAATTTTGGAGGATAGGTCCCCTTTCCTTATGCGCCCATACAGATCTTCAGTTTTACTACTTTAGCAATGAACAAATTCATGTTGAACAATATTTGGATATTCGACTTGTTATGGGTATTTTTGTGCAAGTTATTAACGCTTAAGTAAAATAGTCCCATATTCTTCAAAATTTTATAACATTTTGGCCATTTAGTTCAATAAAACTTATCGTAAATTCGTACATTTTCAGTCTTCTAATTCAGTTTTTCATTGATTTATAGTAATAGTAACCAAGTATTTCATTGCTCCTTCAATAATACCTATGAACAGCTAAAAATTTACAAAATTTTCTTGAAGTCCCTTATTTATAGAAAAATCTATGATTTTGGTTGAAAATGGTTTTCACGGTTGTGAACAGGATAACAGTAGATTGAAAATAACTGGAAAATTTTGTAAAGGGCTATAAAATTTTAACACCCAAGTGATGACCAAAATTAAAAATTTTGAAAATATATTTCAAAATAGAAACTCTACAGTCTACACCTAAGGAAACAGTCCCACCTTAAAGTAGATATCAAAATTCGTCAAGTTGTTTATGTTTAATAAATGGATTTTTTTTTTTAATGATATTGAAAAGTGAATACCTACACACATGAAGTTATTTAATTATGTTTGGAATTACATTCTTTCAATGTCTTGTGAAAATCCCATTTTTTTAGACTTTAAGGTCAATTTAAAAAAAATAATAATAATAATAATAATAAAAATAAAAAACTGGGAAGAATTTCTGACATTGCTTGGTGACTTTTTACTAAAATTGATCAATTTCAGAATGTCAAGGGACGTTATTACAAGACTTATGGAAAAAACCTTCATATTCGTATTTATTATCATCACAAGAACGTAACAGTTGATACATTACATGATATTTATTTTTTCATAAATTTTACTATCCTCAAAAACCCACAAATTGACATATTATTACATAACTTTATCACCTCTTTGAAATTTTGACTATAGATAATAGCCACAGAAAATGTTGAATCGATACGTACAAAAAAAATGAGATTACTTCTCAGCATCGTAAAAACATACTAATCGATATAATTATTAAAACTTCTACAAATTGAATTTCTTTCATTTGGTTTAAAGAGTATAGCAAGATAAATAAAGGGTTTTGGGCCCCGGAATGGATTTTGATAAAACCTACCCCAAAAGGTCATACCAATGATGAGAAAATTAATACTCTGACAAAAATTTTGAACCCCTGGCGCAATGTGTTTTTCAAAGTTTATTTTCTAGTTTTTTGCCGATTGTAGGTAGATAAAAATTTCGTGTTTTTTAGATCGATTCTAGAGGGTAAGGGGAAGTGGGGAACCCTGAAAAATTTTGAGCCATTTTTCAACAAGTAATGGGAGTTTGAAAAATTTGAGCCGCCATTTTGTAAAAAATTTCGGAGGTACAGTCCCCATGTTTTATAAAAAAATATGTTATTCAGTCTAAATTATGCTATAAAAGTTTCAATAAGTTTAAGTTGGTGCAACGTTGTCAAAAAAATGAAAAATGACCACGCGTCGTATTTGCCGCGCATAGTTGTTAGGTATTAATGTGGAGTGAAAAAAAAAATGTTCTTCAGTTTTGATCAAATTTCAGAATTTACTTTGAGTTGAAAGTCCACCATACAAAATTTCAGAAATTTTACTTTTTATACATAATACAAATTCTATAAACCAAGAAAAAAAATTAAATGATAAAAAAGTGAATAATCTATAATTTTATGCAAAACAGCATTTTCTGTGTAATGACAACATTAATAATTAATTTTTTTGGGGTTCCAAAAGGCATCTCACTCAATTTATCAAAAAAAATTTAAGTTTAGTAATCTTATAAGATGACGAAATTAACAAAAATGTAACCAAAGTTTCATGTTTTTATGGGCGATTATCCCATTCAAAATCGAAAATTCGTACATTTATCATACTTTTTTTCGCTTCTAAATTGTAATTACATCCTACTTATCTCAAAAAATCCCAACCTTGTGGCATATTTCCATGATTATCATTTAAAAAATTGAGCCCTCCGCGGTAAAAGTGACTATCTCTATTCTGAGAAGTTTCAAGTAAATCGCGAAAAACTAATTCGGGATCATTTTATGATGTATTTTCTATCAAGTTGAAAAATAAATAGCAGTTTATAATTCCTTCATTTTTTACGCTATGCATCTTCAAACCCATCCCGAAAACTGAAAAATGAATTTTACGTCTTCTTCACATGCCTTGAATCGTTCACAAAAAGAAGTTTCGTGTTTTCCTTAACACGCGGTTGGCACCACTGCGTTCAGCTGTGATCTTTCGCTTGAAAAGAACCTTTTACACGTTTAATATTTTTAAAAAGGTGTCGTTTGTCGGCAGAGCCCCAAGTTGCTTGCTTGGTAACTAGACGATGCCCAAGTTACGTTGGTCGAAAAATACCTATCTCTTTGAACAATAAAAACTACTCTCTTGACGTCATAACTGCCAACAATAAAGTTGGAAATTCAACACATGACAAAGTAATTCAGCTTGCTTTATAGTTCTTTATCCACCCATTCTATCTGCTACATTTCTTCTATCGCTTATTGTTAGCATGTAAAGCGACCTTGAACTTGAATTCTCATTCCAGAAGATAAATATTTTTCAGTCTTTCTAATGAGTTCTTAAAATTTCTTCGCGGAAAACTGGCTCGGTTGAATTTATGAAAAATGAACCAGTCCGCAATATCACAAAAATTTCAACATCCATTCTAATATTAAACATTTGCCTTTAAAAGAAAGATATTCGTATTCATTTACTAACACTTACAAATCTTATTTCGTCGATATCTCAAAATCGTTTTTTGAACATACTACCTTTTCGCTGAGTAGCAACGCTGCACGAAAATTTTTATAATAATATTCCATATTCATCACTTTTTTATATCCTTTGAGGATACATCACGTCTAATGTGACAAATCCGCAGATTCATTCTTCAAGAAGCTACGTTGGGGGTTATTCCTGTGAAGTGAAGACTTCATATGTTGTTCGCTTTGAAACAACTAGACACAACAGTCTAAGAACAAATTTTTCACCGTCAAAAATCTACAATACCTGCAGCAATAGAAACGCACGTTTTCGTCAAAATTCTCGTTATAAGGCTCGTCTTTCGCAAACGTCTAATTTTCCTCGTGAACTTTTAAACTCCATGTGAGCAAACGTCTAATTTTCCTCGTGAACTTATACTCGAATTCCAATAACACCAAGTTAACCAGTTAGCCACCGAATGGAGTCGCTAAATGAAAATTAGTTCTACTAACAGCTAGTATAAAAAAAAAAAAACTCTGGAGAATTTCTTCTTCGTTTAATGTACATTCCGAACCATTGTTTAGCGCTAAATTAAACGCCAACACCGCGAAACAAAATAAGATTAGTATATGGTAAAGCGCGCATTGTGATATCTGCGAAGTTATCCGAGCATATGATCTTAACAGTTGTTAAGCTTTATGGAGTTTTTCTAAGCGCGAAATACGTAGTTACGTAACCCGCTTGTGCGACGAGTTTTCCCTTGTTATCATTTAATAAAATATTTACCAAGTAATAATAATTAATCGCCGGTTTGCGCACCGTTTAATCCGTTTCGTAAGTGTTTCCCGGTGAACTCGGTGTCGTGATGTAAGGGAATATTCATCGACAACGATATCGCGCACGATACGGATAATTTCTGCGAAAATTGTTCGAAGTTTTGCCTATGCTTATATTCGAAGGAGTTGCTAACCAATCGCCAGTTCTATGAAAGAGAACATTCTTTTCTTTATTCTGATAAGTTCATCACTGTTTGCGGCTTGCATAATAGGCATTAAAAGAATATCATTGTTACAAAAACCGACAAAAATTACATAATTTTTGTTGGTTTTTGTAACAATGATATTCTTTTAACGCTTATTCTTTTCTTTCTTCACATATATTAGGATGCATCATTTATCTTGTAATTTACAAATATTACAAATCAAAGAATTATTCAATCTGTGAATCATTTCACCTAAAAAATGTGTGATTCAGGGCTTCAGACAGAATATAGAGAAAAACATTTTTGTTTATAATTATGACACTATAAAATTTGTTTTTCAAGTTTTTTCCATTTTCATGAAAAACTTATAATATTTGAAGACTGATATATTTGTTTTACCATAAAAACTGAACAGGTATGTGTAGTTAATTAAGCTTAAAATGCTTCCTCAAAAAATTATTAGCCAACAGCTTCCCTGGGGTGCAAATACACCCCAATTATTATAATAGCTTTAAAACTCTTTAAATACAGAATTTTTTGCGAAACGTCTTGTTTTTTTTTGCGTGTTGAATCTTCAACTGTAATAAAGTCACAATAATGATGTTTGCCTAGTCAACATATTGAAGGGGCTAAGATATACTGTTTGAATTAAAAAAAAAAATTGAAAATAAATATATCGGAACCTATTGATGGTAGGATATGGGAGTTGCATTAGCATGTAGAATATAATTATCATGTAGTATTATTGGTTGAAAAAACTGTGGATGTAGAGGAGTGGGGGATAAAAAAGAGAATATTTTGAATTAAGAGTGAAAATGTACGTGAAAAAAATCCTTTTTTTTTTTCAATCTTCATGAAGAATAGTTTTGAAAACCGCAGCAAGTACTATATTTAAAAATTGCTAATACTATATTAGAGCACACCTCCCTCAACATAAGATAATGCCTACCCTTACATTCGTGTACATATTTTAAATTTTTTGAATTATTATAAGAAATTCATAAATACTATAGGAGAAGGTGCAAATATGACCCCCTGAGGGTAATGTGGTACCCCGGCTTATCTCGAGCATCAAGCATCGCCATCTAGTGCAAACTACCAGAACATGTTCATACCTTCCAAACCGACACTTTGAGAGCATGACCACACCTGATTCATAGTAACTTGGAAATTATTAGCCAAAATAAATTTTTACAAACGTCAAAATTCGATGATGTTTTGACTATAATACAAAAAAATCTGAAGCAATAAATTTGTTTTCGGTCCTTCATTAACTCATAAAAAGAGAGCGGATCGCCAGTACCAAAGAGCCACCAATGAAATGCGTGTACTGTTATCTCGTTGTTTTTCCCCGCTTTATTGTAATCTTAATCTCCATCAGGATATCTTTCAACCATACTTTCAACTTTTATTGCTTTAGGTTTTAAAAATATGTTTCCCTGTTTTAAGACTTTTATGTTTTTGCTTGTCAGTTTATTGTAACCTCCATCAGGATACCTTTCACATTGAACTTGAATAAATTAAATTATCACCTTATGGTCTAGTAAGAGCGAGAAGATTCCTAATGCAAATATGAAAATTTTACAGGAGAGTAAAATTAAAATTTCATCTACTTCTTTCTAACACTGCGTTCTAGTTTCATAATATTGCTGGTAACATTTGATACTTCAATTTATTCAAGTTCAATGTTGCCAAGTTACAAAAGATGGGAAAAGAGATACTTCATTATTTGTTGAGATTTTGGCTGTTGTAATGACGGGGTTTTCACGAGGCTTTTTTACAAGCCTACAAGCTGCTTTTTTACAAGCACTGATTTTAGCTACTAGCGCCGCTAGTAGCGTGTAAAAGTTTTAGCGTTCACACGTAACTTGTCAACTTGTTGCTTGTACCTGAGTAAAACTAAAATCTACATGCGTGTTTTTATGCTGGGTTTTATACTAGGTAAGGATTCCTAACATTTACAATAATCTGCGGAAAATTGAATTTCAGTTTTTAAATGGAATAGTTTATAATGTCCACACTACTTCATTTAAAAGGTAGCATTTCAATTTTCCGCGGACTCTCAAGGTTGAGAATCTATGGCCAGTGTAAACCCAGCGTAAGTGGAAGTTCTTAATGAAATAGTATTTTTTGTTTTTAATTGTTATAATTTAGGAATTTCTTCAATGAACGATAATGTAAGTACCAAGTTAATATACATATTACTCTCCTAATTATGATTCCTTTGTGACTTAATCTTATGAAATGGTATATTTATTGTTCAAATGTTCAGGGCGCCAACCGCAACTACACCAAAATGGACGAGCAAACAAATTGAGGTATTCCTCAAAGTGTTTGAAGAATACCCCCAACTTTATAACATAAAGCACAAAGAATATCTGGACAGAAGCGTGAAACAGACAAAATTTGAGGCCTTAATCAGAGAACTACAGAGGAATGGTAATGTAATTTCGAATACAGTATATGCTTGTCTAAATCAAAAGGAATATTACAGAATTGTTTAACTTTTCTATGGTTAATAATAATATTATTATAGGGATTGAAGTGAACTTAAAACAGCTGGAAAAAAAAAATCTATCAAGGATCTGTACAGATGACTACAGGAAGTTCGACAGACGACGTTTATAAGCCAAAATTGACTTGGTTTGAGCAAGCAAACATTTAATTATTCTATCATTTTTTGTTTTTTCACTTTTTATGAGTTAATGAAGGACCGAAAACAAATTTACCACTTCAGATTTTTTTGTATTATAGTCAAAACATCATCGAAAGGCAACATTAAACTTGAATAAATTAAAGTATCAAATGTTACCAGCTAACATTATAAAACTAAAAAGCGCTGATAGAAAGAAGTAGATGAAATTTTAATTTTGCTCTCCTGTAAAATTTTCATATTCGCATGAGGAACCTTTTCGCTCTCACCAGACCATAAGAATCTAAAGTTCTTTTTTTTTTTTTTGGTTCACGCATGTGCATAGTAAACAATTAAAAATAAATCGCGTAATCTTGCTTCATGAAAGCTGCGTTTCATTTTATAAGATATCAATCTTAATATATATATGAATCTGCATGGTTTGAGTTTTTTCTTTGTGACTTTTCACAGCCAAAACTACCCGTCCGATTTTGATGAAATTTTGGATTCCCGTCTGAATCAACGAGAAGAAGGTCTATGCCCCAAATCCAAACCCCCAACCCCGAAATGAGGGAGAGGAGGGTCAAAATTTTGAATAGGGCCCTTCTAAATCTCAAAATTGAATTTTGTTTTTGATAAATTGATTTTAAAGTATAAATCAATTTTTTTATGTTCTTACCATTTTTCATTTTTGGAGCATCCTTATCCCTCAAGATTCACTCGAAAGTGACAATCAAAAATCGTTTAATTTCACTTTTTCTCAAAAATAAGTGATACATTATTTGTATTGTATTGACCCAAGTATTCGCGTAGATTTTCAACGGTTTTCGACCATATTTGGAAGAGGGAGTAAAGAAAAACCAAAATTTCTTTATTTTTTTCCTTTTAATTTTTGAAAAATTTTTTTTAATCAACGCGTCGAAAATAACAACAATAGGAATATATCAAAGTTTCAAAAAGAATGGATAATAAGACTGTAATCGCGAGTTAGAAGTTCGAAAATGTTCAACGTTTAAGCGCGTTGTAGAACATTTTCGTTGCGCTCGCGTTTCGTTAAGCGCGAGATACACGAGGCAAACATGTTCGACTTCGAATACTCGCGTCGATACGCTATAATGCTTAACCAGTTAAAAAACGGTTTGAATATTACGCGATTTGTTTTTTTTTTTAATGCGCTCTCCATGCACCGTATCTTCCCTTCATGAATTTTAGTTTTAAAAAAATCGAAATAAAACGCACATTTTAACGGTTTTTCGAGAAATGGCCAACTTTTCAAATAAGGAACCGAAAAAAAGTACATCCGTTTTTGTAGTTTTACAACAGGAAAAAAATAGATATTATTTTAAACGTGTGTTTCTACATTGAAATAAAATTTGCTTATTTCATGGAATTAATGGTTGTTATACAAAAGTGAAAGGAGTTGATACGAAACGAGCGAGCGAAGCGAATGAGTAATATGGAAATTCAAGGATGTGAGCGAGCGAAGTGAGCGACCAATGGGAGTCTGGGTCGCAGCTGGCAGCGCGAAGCGCTGGTAGTACATATATATATACCAAAAAGTTGGACATTTGCCAGATGATTAAAAATGGTCTGAAACGCAAAGATTTGAAGACCCCACCCTCCCCGACCTTCCCTTCTCAAATCAGGTAGGCTGTAATAGCTATCGTTTTTAAGTTAAAAACTCAGCTAAAAAATGATTGGAGATGAGTGTACAATCGAAGCATGTTTAGACTAGCGCATGATGGAATCATTAAGTTTTTCATACGCATATTCATATGCATACCCATTACCCAAGCTGGAAACTCCTGCTTGCCACTGAAGTCATAGCATTTACCACAACCTCACTTACAATTATCGGTGAGCTAAGAGGGGCTTACATAATGTAAGTGGTGTGAACACCACAGGTAAAAGAGAAATTTATTTTTAAAGAAACGTCCTTTTATTTAATTAAATACAGACACGAACGAAAATACCTAATTTAGCAGGCACCTATCAACTTATAGCTATTAGTACGTAAATGAAAAAAGGTGAGTACGTTACATAACTTTCATCGAAGCTTCGTCCGTGGAACAAACATGTGCAGACGGCTTGTCAAATGAAGATGAAAATCACCAACACGTGTTCACATATAATTCGCGAATACGAAAGTTTTTCTTCGTACAAATAAAATCGCGAATAATTTTACGAGTTTTAATTAATCAAAAGTTCACATAGTTTTTTCAAAAATCGCGAAATAATGAAGATCGAAATTTGGATAGGTAAAACCTATCTACACGTAATGTTTTTAACCACGACACATACACACGAAAATCGAGTTGTTCACTCTTATGCGACGATACAAGGAATAATCACGTAGGCAGTGGTGGAATCGGGTACGTTCACAGAGATTAGGAGATATTTTCGGAAAAACCCAAAGTATACTGTATTGTTATAATGCAATCGCAGTAATATCTACGTGTCGACCGATTTTTAGTATCGATCGCCTTCATTTGAATTTAGGAATAATAATTTTGAAAATTTACTGGACACCCGCGGTCTCCAATGCCACATCTATGAAATTTTGGTTTCCCGTCTGAATCAACGTGTAGATGGTTTTTAACCATAATCCAAACCCGCAAATGCAAAATGGGGGGGAGGAGGATCAAAATTTGAATAGGGCTCTCCTAAATTTCAAAATGACATTTTTTTTTTAATAAATGGATTTTAGAGTATGAATCGATTTTTTCATGTTCTTACCATTTTTCATTTTTGGGGCACCCCTCCACCTCAAATTTGACTCAAAAGTAGCATTGTAAAATCAAAAATCGTTAAATTTTTTTTTTCAAAAATAAGCCGGACATTCTTTGCGTTGTACTTACCCAAGTATTCGTGTAGATTTTTAACGATTTTCGACCATATTTGGGGGAGGGGTGAAAAAAAATCAAAATTTCTGTATTTTTTCTTCTTTTTAATTTTTGAAAAATTTTACGCGTTGAAAATAACAACAATAAAAATGTATAAAAATTTCAAAAAGAATGGACTCAAAATAAGGTTATAACTTTGAAGTTTGCCAAAACACTATTTTTTCCATCCCCAAAATGCCGGGGCAAAAACAACCACTGTAATAAATAACTGAAATAGAATGTTAATGATTACAAAGTGATTATAAAATTACTAAATTACTAAAAAAATATATTTTTACGAGTGAAACCAGCATCTACCCAAAAATTGCACTCATAAAATGGATATTGTCATAACCTCTCAACTGGTGCACTCTTTATACGCTCATTCAGAGCACATATCACATTGGAGCCATTCTAACATTAACCAACTTCAAATTTGGGTTATACATGTGACGCATCGTAAATTTATCGTGGTATTTTGGTATTTAAGTAGTCTTTTTGGCCTTCTATAACTATTACCAACTCATTTAACATTGTGGTTCTTTATGCCCGGATTTAACTTTTTCGATAAATATGGACAAAAGTGTAACTGTATTTATATACATGTATGTACTTCTTTGATAAAACTACGATGATTAATAATTTAAAAAAAGAAATATGAAATTCATTGCGTGTGTGGCAAAACTGGTTTACCCGCAGCAATATGTACCTAAATAAGTAGGTAAAATTTAGGAAGAGCAGTCCTAAACTATAAAACCATACACGTCGGCATATACAACTAATGTAATTAAAACAGAATATACTTTCATCACTCAAGAACTGAAGAAAGATTAAAAAAGGAACCGGATAGATGATTGTAACAGAAAACAAACGTTTAGATGTAATAATAAATTAATTTTGAATTTTTGATCCTTCAATCTTGAATATTACTTCAAGCCGAATTTTCAGCTTATCTATTTTATTTTCACTCAACTTATGTTTTTGAAAAAATAACAATAAATGTTTGATAATCATTAACAAAATCTTTACCAATGAAATTTTTGTAACAACTTCATTACAAATAAATCTAGCTACGACCATGGCACAACTTTACACAGATTATCCTTACTTTTTAAAGTGTAATTGAAATTATTGCATCAATTTTACTTCCATAATTGCCATCGAATATACCTGCACGACCAAATAAATGGCGGAACGTCGAGGGCATAAAAGTTTTCGCGTAATTCGCCCAATGAAGGGGCATTTTTTATTTTTCATACTTACCTACATGACTTTTGCTTGGCTGCAAAAAGCTTCGGAAAAAAGAGAATAATTAATGTTCCGCGCAGGATGTTATATACTCGTAGTACACGTAATATCATGCCATAAAGCGAGCAACGTTCGCAAGCACACAGCTCTGTGAAAACATCCGTTAATCCGGCTTACATGAATTATTACTCACCGAAGCGGTCGAAAGTAACGTTGACACAGGGCTAAAATTTTTCAACAAAACTACCCGACACAATATCCCATACACGTGGATAAGAGTAACGAACGAGATAAAACCGATATTACGAACTGCCTTAATTACGGTAATCGTAATTAAACCGAGAGAACCGAGCGGAATGAAAATTCAAAAAGAGTTTCAACTTCGACAGCTCGCAGCCTTGAGAATGACTTGTTCGACGTGTATTTTCACTCCGAAGCTTTATAAGTCGAGTTATTATTTTTGTAAATTTTCAGCTGTTGTCTTCTGATTAAAAATAAATTCCCATTTGTTATACGAAAAACTCGAACACCATCTCTTTTTATTTTTTTAACCAGATGCCCCTTTTCTGGTATACATGGAAAATATCCATTTCCCGCCTTCACCCTTATCACCCATCTAGTCATACCTTTCGCCGGTTATTTGTCGGGAGTGTTTGATTGATTAGCTCATCTAACCCGGATAACCTAAAATTGGACGTACACGGTTGACTCGTCGATAAGCGTCGCAAAGTTTTCACGAAATGAAGCACCGCGTTATTTTATATTTACGACGGTAGCGATAAAATATGCTTATTTTACATTTTCAAATCGCCATCAGTATTATATGAGCGAAATGACGAAACGAAAGATGAAAATTCGCGTAGATAAATTCGTCGACGTAATACACAGCCGTGTAATGCGGTGTAGTATATGGAATCGCCTTGGGCGCGTAAAATCTGTATTTCCAAGTGCGCCCGATATTTCTCACTCGCGACGAATTAAATCTTTCGACGATTCGAATATTTATGAGATGGGTGTTAGTTTCGGTGATTTGTATTCTAAATTTAGCCGAAGGATATGAATTTCATCCTACTCGTTTAAACCTGCAAGATTTCGGTTAATTGAAAATAGCGGTTTACCATGAGTGGAAACTAGGCTGGGTGCAGACGACAGGGCGATTTTTTCGATTTTTTACTTTTGGGAAGAAATATAAGCTTGCAATGAAAGTATCTTTCATCATTGTAGTGGGGAGGAAAAAATTGAAAACATCGCTTTATAGCGCCCAAGAGGACATCACTTCAATGAAATTGGTCCAGAAATCATTAAATTCGCAGCAGTGGTTCGTCTACAATCTTTGAACAACTGATCAAAACACGAGTATCTCATTTCTTAACTCAACTCCAAAATTTTTCTGCATATCACTAAAGTAGTGAAAGTTATTCATTTTAATATTAAATTCTACTCTAGAAAAATAAAAATCAATATTGACATAACGATTACAATCTTTTTATTTCCTAAAAAACGTATTGCAAAATTCAGTCCTAGGTATTGCATAACGCAACCCACAATACACATAGCACCACCTTAAGACTAAAAAAAAAAATTACCAGTAAAATTTTTAAATTTTTTTCATTTTTAAACAAAAATGCTGTAACCAAAAATAGTTTATATTTGCTTATAATGATTTAATAAAATCTTGTTTGTTCAATTTTTTGTGGAGGAGAAGAAGTAGGAGGTAGCAGGCTTCGTAGATGTTCCCTAACTTTCATACAGGGTCCCGCGAAAGCTAGCGCCGCCCTTGTATTTTCCCACTCAACTATGCACATTATTGCAATGCGCTTTTGAAACATTAGTTAAGTAACTGAATTTGAAATAAAAATGAATATGATAACAAAATATCAAATGAGAAAAAGAACAGAAAAAAAACTGGGACAATATATGACATATGAATAAAATTACAAGTTCAACTTCTATGGCTTGGCAAGCATAACGTTAGACCCTTAAAACCCTTACCTGGCACACATGGGTGAATTTCACCATCGGTAATACAACCTCGCTGCGCTCCGGCGTAACCGGTTACTCATCCCTATGCACCCTTTATAGTTGAACGTTGCCACAATTCCTTCAATTAGGGCATCTGTGTTGGTTGCATATATCAATTTTTGAAGGGGCAGATTTATTTCTGAATTTTTATGTAAATTATTTATTGGATTTTTCAGGTCGCAAAAAATTGAAAATAAAACCACGCAATGTTGTAGTTTGAACGATTTGCAAAAAAAAACCATAGAAGGACAAATTGCCTATCTTCGATATTGAAGGAGCTATAAATTTTCAAAAATTGTTCTATTTTATCCTATGTATGCTGCCCCTTCAATTTTGACATTATGCAATTTTTTTGTAATGAAATTCTGCATTTCAGCGAACACAATAACATGTTATATTTCAATTTCTTGAGCGACTCGGCACAATTTTTATTTTCTAATTTAAATTACTTTTATGTGTGCCATCAAGGGTTAAAGAGCTTCTTATTAATGATTCTTCTGAGCACAGAGGGGAGGCCATTAAAAACAACACAGGTGTAATACATACTTCCTACAACCTAGAGTGAAACTTATTCTACTTCGGGCACAGCAGCAATAGCTGAATAGCACCATTACCATCACCTCGTCTTGCTCTTGGCTTTTCATGTACTCTAGTCAGAGTTGCAGTATATACCACGATTACAAATAAAAATAAATTATTGGGCTAAAAATGAAATTTCAAATTTCTTCGAACAGTCGAATAATGGATTTCTTCGACCATCTAGTAGATAAAAAAAAAAAATCGAGTTTCAAAACCATAAAAAAGACAATTCGAAAACGAAAAAAACTAGTCGAATAAATTAACAATTCATAAGAAAAGTTTTCGATCACGCGGGACGATCGCATTAATAGGATTAAATAAATTCCAAAAATAAAAATAAATACACCGCGCCTGGGACAATCGAACACATTAAAGAGTGTAACGTTCAGTATAATAAACGTTAAATGTTAAAATACCGCAGAATCTCGCCGCTTTCAATTACTTTAGTTATTTGTGCATCGAAGCGAAAGTAAGAAAAGTCGTAGAAAGAATGGCAAAAACTTTGGTGCACAACTCAAACATCAATTACTTAACTTTCCAAAGCACATGTTCGACCGCATGCAAATAAATTTTAACTAAATACACGAGCTTAGTTGAATAGCCGATCTTCAAGTATCTTTTTTCTTTTTTTAGAAATTAAATTACGAGAAATTTGGCTCACATTGAGTGTACAGAAGGATCTGTAAAAGTGTAAGCGCTTACCTTGTACTGGAACGTAGATATTCAAATATAAACAGTCTTCACTCTGGTTCTGCAAATAAGGCATTAAACGTTTCAAATAATTCAGTCTTCCTCTGGGCATCCTCTTCAAAGCAGCAGTTTCGTTGGCTATATCGGGTAATCGTTGAGGGCAAACGGGGCTAAATTTATCGGCCAATTTAACGCCGGACCATAATGCTCCGGTGACCGGAGGCATAAAACGCAAATTACCAACCGGCGGTGAGGCATACGGTATGCCTCGGAATATTTCAACCGCATCCAAATGTCTCGAATCAGGAGTCACGATTACACCAGTCACGTCACCGTATTTCGTACGTACGATGCGACTAGACGTTAAGGTCGCTGTGACGTCGCTTAAAACCATTATCAAAAATAAATAAGACACCATCAGGACGGCTTATGGTGAATGCACATATTTCGAAAACCTTGCGGGATTTTCTGTGAGATTTGGTTTTTTTGGGGGGGAGAGAGGAAATTAGCACTAGCACTACCGTTTCATCAGATAACAATTATTGGAAAAATTAAAAAATTAAAAAAAAAACTTCTCTAGGGCACTACGAGGTCTTGAAATTATTTAGTAGCGTTAAAATAAACACATTATTTGAATCGTTAAAACCAAGCAAAAAGATGAAAAAAATTTAAATGCGATAATTTAGTATTAAACAACGAAAACGAAACAATTTAAAAAATAAAATTACGCGCAAATAAAGCCGGTACGAAACTCAACTTCGATACGTGGAAACGATCAACTCCGAACGTGGCATTTTCAACACTGTGTAGCAACGGAAGTGAAAGTTCTGTCGAGGAAAATCTCGCGCATGGCGACTTTTTCAGAATTTTCATCGGCATGGGAAGAGGCATTGGTGGTGGATAAAAGAGCGGTTGTTTAATTTTTTTCATTTTTTTAGTCGAAATATCAATTCACCTTGTATGGTTTTTGATGATTAACCAAATAAGATGTTATAAACGTTCAAGGTGTAATACTTTTCATAGAAAACAAATGATCAAATTTTTCTTTTTTAGAAAGTTTAAGGGAGTACGCAATGGAGTGGAATAAATTTCTCTATTTCATTTTGAAGAGTATTTAAATCCCTGAATTTATGTCTTTACAAGTGTACTGGTGTACTTGAATTAAACTTCACATTTAAGCAAATTTGAACTGAACTTGGATTTTGTTCTCAAGTAAACTTGAACTGAACTTAATTTTTTTCTAAATGAACTTGTGAACTGAACTGAACAAAATTTCGAAAAATAATATAGTTCACTTTCTGTGGCCTGTTTCCATTCACTGTGAGTTTAGTAATGCATGAAAAATAAACTCGTGGAAGCTCCTAACTAAATTACACAATGTTCCCAACTATTAAAAAAAAAAGTACAAATTATTTTCAGAGTAAAACATGAGCATTGCAACAGAATAAGCAGTAAGGTAATATATTTTCTCATGAACATAGAAAAGACAGAAAAATGTCTATTAATTTTTCAGCCTATTCATTTGTCGCTTGGGTAATCGAATTAAGTAGTCACCCAGTATATACCAAAAAGTTGGACATTTGCTAAATAATTACAAATGATTTGAAACGCAAAGATTTGAAGGCTCCACCCTCCCAAGACTCCTTCCCAAATCAGGAAGGCTGTAATATCTGTCGTTTTTAAGTTGAAAATTCAGCTAAAAAAATTTTAGCTACTTTTCTTCAAAATTTAGCTCCTTAACATTTTTTTCATTTTTCTACAAATTTTTGGTATTCTATGGGGCTAAGATGAGCACGTGGTGGATTGATTTGTTTTTTTTTCTTCTTGAAAATTGATAAGGGCGTGAGAAAAGTTACCAAAGGACACTTACCATATGCTCTAAAATTTCAATCCTTTAGGTCTATACTCACTACTTTCATAATGGGTTCAACGTTTGCAACACTTAGGAATTTTGAAAAACCTTTGAGGTAAAAATCGCACTACCAGCCATGCATAAATCATGTATTTATGATATACTTTGAAGCACACAAAATTGGAGTTTTTTCAAAAAATTCAACCACTGTTACATAAAACTTGAACTTTGAAAAAAATAGATAAAGAATATTTTTCATACTTGAGAAAATAAAATAAATATTGATCTCATTTTGGCTGCTGCTCCCTTTAATCTACAAGGAGCGAGTAATACCTTTTTCCAAGAGTAATTGATGATTCATTTTTATCACGTTCACCGCATTGCGCCTACTCCAGTAAACGATTCTCATTACCTCATTCAACTTCAACAGAACTCCATTAAATATAAGTTGAAATAAAGAAATTTCAAGAATTCACCGAGAGTCCCAAACAACGTTCGAAATTTTACTTTTTTTTAAAAACAGTGAAGTCAGGTTCAAGACTTAGCAAAACCGGCTATTGAATACAATATTAATTATTTATATTTGATTCATCCAAAAAATATTTTCCTAATTACAACATAACTGAAGAAAACATCTACGGAAAATATTTAAAAACTTTCTAATTCTTCAGGCAATCTTGAATTTTCTATTCAAAAGTTTATGATTTCGTTTGTGGTACAAATAGAATACAGTAACAATTATATACCTATAATCAAGTAAGTACTGGGATACTGACGCCGTATCTACTTCCTCATCATCACGTAACGTATTGGAGAAAGATTCACAAAAAAAAAATGGTTCATGAAAATGCTTAATTAGAAGAAGATACGTTACCCCTGTTGCGTGGGTGTGTGGATAAAACAGTGAAATAGTTCCACCGAATTTCAATTAAAGTTATGTAAAGCATATATCTAAATTTAACAGATTTTTCTCCAACAATACCACTCAATTGCAATTGAAATTTATACGAATTATACTCAACCCTGCTGTCAAACAAGATTATGAAGCTTAAAAGTTAATCGAATCAAGTCTGCAATGGAAAACTCATTTTCAACTCGCATTCATTCAAAAACTTATTCAATGCCGAAAATATTTAACCCGCAATGTAACAAAAGTAAATTATTACGTTTGATGCACAGAAAATAGTACCTGAAATCTTTCTAAAACATCGACTTTTGCCTCACTTCTAATCGAAAGTATTTTCCAAATTATCGTTGCTACACCAGTCAGAAAATAGTAATTTTGAATTACATATACGAAACACATAATTAAACGAAAAACGACTGCGACCACGCCACGAACAAAACAAAACATTCAATACAACATTCACATGTTGCAGAAATAATTATGATCACCATTCAAATAATGATGGTGTAAAGAATATACATGTAGAATGAAAGAGTCTAAATTTTCAAGTTTTCGTTTTTCATCTTGTTAATTTTTGCAAAAATACAAACACAGTCAAAACACGTGACAATGAAGCTCTATAGTTCGTACTATAGGTTTACGCCATTTTGAATCTTTTATCTAATACCCTACATTTATGTTTTTTTGGTGACAAAATTATAATTTAAAATTATGCGTTTTATACTTTTATTGATGGACATTTTAAGCATTGAATAAATTTTATTTCTGCCGTTTTTATTTTTGCTAATATCATTCAAATATAATAATTATAATTTATTTTTATAAGGGAAAGACTTTTCATTTTGTGCTTGGGCATAGGGCAGGGGGGGGGGGGTAACAAGAACTCAAAATGGGGAACTAGAACTCAATTTAACTTGTACATTTTTGAAGAACTAGAACAAACTACAACTTGAATGTTTAAGAAAAATAAGAACTCGAAAGCACTTGATCATTTTATTTGAGTTCCACTTCCCGATTTAACTTCTAAGTATTTTCTTACTCATTTTCAAAACCAGACTGCAGCTTCAAAAAACTATTTGACTTAATATGATGGTCACTGGTTATAACTTTATAAGTTTGAGTTGTGACCTGTGACTTGTCGAGTCCTTGAATTATTTCTTTGTACTTTGGTATCATCAAAATTACCAGTTAGAGTGGATTAAAGACCTAAAGTTTGAAATATGCGTAGTCGTATTTTCTTTTTTAAGTTGAGAAAACCTTCAAAGCCCAAGTTTAAGTTCTGCTACTCTTCACTCAGATCCCACCACTATGTCAATTTGATGTCTACTTGTAGAGAATTTAACACTGAATCATTCAATGATGTATTTACAAACTTCGAACTTCAAAATCAAAACTGACAGCTCAATAGAGGTTTGAAGTTGAGTTCCCAACTGTATAACTTGAAAAATACTAGAATAATAATTGGTATTTGATTTGATAGAAAAATCATAAAGAATCTTAAACTGAAACTTATATTTTTTATAGAATTGGGAACTTGAATTAATTGAAACTTAAATCAAATTTGAATTTTCAAAGAATTCGGAACTTGGAACTTAAATTTTTTGTTTGAGTTCTCACCTCTGACTTGGGGTGTTTCAATCAAGTAGTCACCTCTCACCTGGCTTAGTGTATTTCTGATCCTAAATGATATTTCTTATTCTTATGATATATCTAATACAAGCCTAATACTGATAACTCTTATTTTGAATACCTACCGGTCAGCAAAATTTCTTCAATTTCATATGATGTTCTTCTTTAGTTGTAAACTTGTAATACCTATAATAATCGAAAAAATGTAATTTTTCACATTAATCTCTTAATTTTGCCAAATAGGAAACTTTTAGAATAACATCATCCTACGAGAGATGATAATATAGTAACGCACCGATAGCTACAATGTTTAGATATTAATGTAAATACTAAAAATACAATGCGCATAGCGCGAAGGAAATTTTTCCAACTTTTATATGAGTTGGCAAGTGGCAAGTTGGTAAACTTTCTTCAAACCTTAATTAACATAGGTAAATTTTAATGTTTTACGCTATTTCGTCAATTTTTGCCCTCTGCCCTCTCCAAAACATTTAGAAATTTGTGAAAAAATAAAAAATACAACACACCAAGCTTGAAAGAAATTTTTTTACTTTTGTGTATGGGCAAAGTTGGTAAATTTTCTTTCCTACTTGATTAAGTGGTAAATTTTACAATTTTAATGTTTTACACTATTTCGTATAGTCAAAGACTATTTCACTTCATAAATTTTTGCTAATAATTTTTTAATGTTTTATCTTTGCGGTATATTGAAAATGTTTACCAATACTAACTCTAAAAAGTGACGATTGGAAGCTCCCCATTCCCTGGAGCTATGTCCTTGAAAAAAAGCATGTAATGATACAAAAATTAAAAATTCTCCATTTTCATTGATTCAATTGTTCAGTAGTTCAAGTTTACAAAGGTCAAAAAATATTAAAAAATAAAATGATAAAGGTTTCAAGATGGCGTAAGACTTTACTTCTGTATCACTAGGAAATCGTCTACGTCATTGACCATGTGGCGGGCCTGAAACGTTTTCAAAAGATGCAGAAAACATGTGCCTGATAAAGTAACAGTGATAACAACATGTTTTTGAAGAATAATTATGTGGAAGCTTTGAAAGTACTGAAAGAAGATTTACGTAATTTTTTTCAATATATCCAACATATTTTCGCGTAATGAGTCTTATTTTTAATTTAAAAATTAATTAATTAAACCTACGTGTGACAAGAATGAAAGAAAGGCGCCTGTTTGTTGGTAATCTTCCCAACGATGTATCAGAAAGCAGTATCGAAAGTCTTTTCCACAATTATAATGTTTCTAAAGTAGAAATCAAACGTAAAAAAATTCTTGACGAAGAATCGGTGTTCGCTTTCGTCAACGTCTCTTCCGAAAATTTAGATAAATGTGAGTAAGATGGAATTCTAATCGACTGTAGTCATTTTCTCGCAATACTAACTCGGCAATTTATTTGTCTCTTTATAGGTCTAAATGACTTCAGGGATAAAAAATGGGAAAATCGCTATCTTAAAGTTGAATTAGCTAAAGAAAGTTTTCTAGATCGACTAAAAAAAGAACACAGTGAGAAAAACAAGAAACAAAATGCGCCAACACTCGAGAATCCTATTTCCCGTAATGCATTTCAACTGCGACAGAATTCAAACGGCCTTAAAAATAAGAAAATAGTATTTGACAGTGATAATGAAGGTGAAGAATACAATTCGACTAATATTGTGAATCATTCATCGAAAGATGTTCCAAGAAAGAGAAATTTACCTGTGTTCCGAAATGAAGTTGAAGAATCTAAGTCAACCAATGATGTGCAGAGTTCACTAGTAGATGTTCCAAAAAGGCGAAATTTACCCATGTTTCGAGGTACTACTTCAGTTGTAACGGAAAATTCGACAAGTTCGAATACCTATGTGAAAATAAATTCATATGTCCAAACAAATATTGATCCAAGAAAGTCTATCAGTGAGGCGTATTCTGCGATGAGAAGATTCGAAGAATTCAGTGATACGTGGAAAGATGAACCGGTAAAAATTAGCAACAAAGAATATAAAAAAATTACTTTCAAAAGCAGAACAAATGTGAATCAAGAGGAAGATAACATTGACGACGATGTGAAGAAATATAAATCACAATTGAGTTTTAACAATACTACAAAAATTAATTTTAAATCAAAATATAATCAGAATCATAATGAAGAAAGAGTTGATAGCGATGCAGTGAAGAATAAATCAGAAGTGGATGCTGACAGTGCCAAGAAAATTAAATCAACGAGTACCTCTGCAATTGAAAAAAAAGTAATTTCGAAAACCAAACGTCATTTATAATCTATACTTATTCAGTGTGATAAAATGATTTTTGCACCCCTCAGTGCCAAACACCCCTATTGAAAAAAAGAAAAGAACTTTAAAATTTAAATTTTTCGGTGGTTTTTGTTGAATTAGGAAATTAAAGGTCAAAAAATATCAAAAAATAAAACGATTAAGGTTTCAAGATGGCGTAAGACTTTACTTCTGTATCGCCATGTATCACTAGGAAATCGTCTACATCATTGACCATGTGGCGGGCCTGAAACGTTCTCAAAAGATGCAGAAAACATGTGCCTGATAAAGTTACAGTAATAACAACATGTTTTTGAAAAATAATATGTAAAAGCTTTGAAAGAACTGAAAGAATGGAAGGGTATTTCACGCTTAGGGGTGTAAATATCACTACTGATATTACCTTTTATTTTATGACTGTAATCTCGATTAATATTTTATGTTTTATTTTCAGACTATATTGTGGAAAAAATCATCAACAATTGATAAATCAAGCGAAAATATGTCTTCTACTGATAATAACAATGAACATGTACGTAATTTTCTTCAAAAGGAAGTGCCCACGCTCAGTAAAATGAAAAATGTTTAATTTTCACAATATTTGTTATTTTAGCCTGTATCATGGAATTCTGGAGTTCCAGATGATGAACGATTCAAACTAGACGAAAAATTCTTCGATTCCGACGATGTTCCTTTGGACAAAAAACATAAACAAAAATCATCTCAATCGTTAGAAGATAAGCTTCAAAAAAACAATGTAGCAAAAAGTGTATTAGAGCACAGGTAAAACGATTTATTTGTATACATTTCGTCTCCGAACATGTATTTAAAGTTAATTATTTTTTCAGGCAATTGGTAAGGTACGATCCAATGAGACCTGAGCATAAAATTTTAGAAAAAAAACCCTCCAAGAATTCCACCTCTCAGCTAACGACACCAAAAGAGAAAAAAAGAAAATTAAAGAAAACATCCGATAAACAAAACATCGAAACAAATGAAAAACAGGTTCCTGTAAAAGTTGAAGTTTCTAAAGAGAAACATTATTCAGTTGCTGATTCTTTAAAAGATGCATTCAGAAATACAGAAAATCAAGGAGAGTTTCGTTTATCAGCTCTTTTTGACCAGCAAATAAAACAAGGTTTGATTTCGTTTTTATATGAGAAAAAAATTTTATTACCATTTCACTTATAAAATACGTATAATTTTGTATTTTTGTGATTTTTGACTAATATAAAATATTTGTCATTTTTATGACTCGCAGAAAATTCCAGTATCACTAAACGTAACACGGAGAGTAAACCAGTGCCATTGAGTTCAACCGAAGAAACTGCCTCTCATCGCAGTTCTGATTCTGAATTCGAAGAAGAAATGGACGAAGAACCAGCCGAAATTTTACCCACACCAGCATCTGAGAAAGTTCTTGGTAGATGTGGAGTTTGGGGTGAAACGTTTTTCTTCAAGAAAGATGATTCTAGATTTCAAGGTATGTTTTTGATTACTTTATATTTATGAAAATGATATTTAAGAGATGTTGAGTTCATTCTAGTCAATTTTTTTCTTACTGTGTGCAGAAGCCTTTGATTTCTTTAAACCGGAAGATAAGAAAAAGGTAACTGATTTTGACAAACAGCGTAGCAAACTCAGAAGCATAATTCGTAAAAAATTACAGAATAGTAAAAAAGATAATAAGATGTTCAAACAAAAATTAGGTGGTAAAATAAATAAATCCAAGTTTAAAATGAGACTGAAAAAAGCTCGTGTATGATACAGGTAAATATTTAATGTTTGTTCTCAGTATACTTTTGTTGACAGTTTTATTATGTGATAATTGGATGATATGATTAAATGTTATTAAATCCGAATTTTTAAGTTATTTATGTAATCTCAGTTTGTTTAAAAGTACGTAGTGTAATTCATTGGTCTTCTTTCCATGAACCAAAAGGCAAAAATCGATTTGTTAATGCCTTCCATGCTAAACCCCTCCTACAAAGACGGATTAAAGTAGCTCGAGGACTGCATCACCCTCCCACCAGTACTCGGATCTCCCACTGAAATTAAAATTGAAAATTATATTTGAAAAAAAGAACTTTAAATTGACTCGTAAAAAAAATATTTTAAAAATATTAAATTAAAGTTTTAAAAAAAAAATATAATACAAGAATGTGTGCTGTGAATCTGATATAATGAGAAAGTTACGACTTCCACGAAATATCAAGTCATGCAAAAAATTTTAATTTTACTAAATTTTTGTTATAATAATTAGAGTTTGTTTTGTTTTATACTTTTCATGTGGTAAAGCCAAGGTTGGGTTCCGCATGCCTCAGGCATCTAGTGTAAAAATGAGTCAATTTTTACCACTTTCAAATATTTTCGATAATTGAGCGTATATTTATCATAAATGGTGGATTTTTTTGTCTGTCGGAATTTAGACTATAAAGCTCAAGCTCAATATAGAGCTGCATAGTCAGATTGAACAAGAGCCATGAGCTAGTTGTATTATATGAGTTCACGGAGAAAATTAAAAATTTCAATAAAAAATCCTTTTCGTTTCATTTTTCAATATTTTTTCTTTTTCACACCTGCCTCATTAACTTCATAATACCTGACATATTTTCATCATAGGTACTTCAGAAAGGTGAAATTAGAAAAAATGTATGAATATGATTTATTTTATCATTCGGTATGCTACAAAGTATCATTTTTATACATATTCTTAATCAATGTAAACACAAAATGGGTAAGTTCTATTTACCGCAGAATCATAGGAATATCATCATTCATCAACAATCTTTAAAGATAATCACTTAAGCTGGAACCTAATGCATTTCTACATAATGCAAATTAAAATTGCTTGATCACTTGGAAAGTCATTTTTCACTCAAAGAAAACATTAGTTTAGGTAAATAAATTACATCAACGTTCACCTACATTTTTAAGCATCATCAGTAGGTATTAACACTGCTTTACCATTGCACTGTACTTCGGTCTTACATTCGTGTACTTCAGAATTAATTTTGTTTTCACTTTTAATCGTATGAATATTGCGTTTTCGTTTGACTTGACAGGTTCTTTGTCATTTTCATTTTCACATTTCTCATCAATTTGAACTGAGCTTATTTCGTGTTCATTTAATTTTAATTGTTCTACTTCGTTATCATCGCATAATTCAATTCGTAGATTTTTAATTTCTTCGTTCAATTCTGTTTCATTGGTTTGCGATAAGATTTGCTTTTGTTCGCTGGGTGCACTTTGTGCATTGTTATCAGTGACGCTTGGAACTTCATCGACTAGTTTTGCATGGCTTTCGCTAATTTCTGCCTTCTCTTCGAGTGAAACGCTATCTTGGGAATTTTCTTCAATTTCGCCAATCTTATCTGGAATCTGATGAAAAAATTTGAATTAATTGGATGTTGAAACGTAATCGTAAAATGTGTTTGTTCTTAGAGTAAATATGAAAAATTCATGACTAGAAGTGGAGAAGAATTTTGTAAATATCTTATGTTTGAATGAAACTCTTAAATCTTTCTTTTGATCGAGAATTATATTTTAAATTTAGCGAAAGAAAGATAAGAATTATTCTTATCATAATTTGGCGGAAAATACTGAATTACTATTCAGATTCACATTATGAGGTAAAAATTATTCGCGATATGAATTTAAAAGTGAAATATTTATTTAGTAATAAATTATTTTTCAATGAAGGAAAAAGTTTAATGTATTTTAGTTAATAATTATGCTTCACAAAATCACAAATTTACGCGTGATTTATCGCTGTAAGATGGCATTCGAATCTTCCGCTTGGTATCAGCGTTTCATTTATTGTAATTAATGATAAATTAACCATTTCAATATTAAGTACTTTATGTAATTGTGATAATGAAAACTGAAAGTCATATGTTCGAAATATTACTGACTATATGAGTTAGCATGGTTTTTTATTTGTGAAATTTGCGTTCTCGTTGTGGTATTACTTTTGAAAATTAATGAGTTCACGTTTCGTTTTCCTACGAAAAATCGAATGACATGTCTATAACATTACCAGTTTACATTTCACCGTACCAATGTAGACGCATATAAAAGCGAAATTTTTTAAATGACTTTACCTTTAGGTAGGTATGTGAGTAATACATTTAGGTAGTTTTTTTTAATATCCAGCGTAGGTATACCTACTCCTTGAAACATGTTTATAAACAAGTTGAATAGCGTAACAACTTCTTGAACTTAATTATCAATGTTGTTGAAAATTAACGAACAAAGTTAAGATTAACGTATTGGAACAAAAATGCTTTTAATAAAAGAACTCCTACTTCAGCTACGTTGCTCGCTTCCGTTTGCTGTTTTTGCTGCGGACTCGAAGGATTTGGTGGTAATGGAGCTGGGCGTTTCTTTCTTCTTCTGGTGTCATATTTATTGATATTTTCTTCGGATACAGCTTTTTCTAATGATTTACCTAAACATTGTACAAAGTCACGGTTCAGTTAGATTAAATTTTATCAGGTGGTTGGATGTTTTTATATTTTTATTATTATTTTTTCAAATGTAGTTATGAGTGTGTGACGATGAAAACCGCAAGGACGTTTTTTATAAGTTGAATAAATTTTGAGTTTTACGCTTGATTGGAACGATGCGGCATTCAGATTTTCTCATGTTAGTGCAAGGTTTTGTAATGACGACTGAGTTTCCATTAATATTTATTAATATTTACGTATACTAACCGTTCGGTGTATGCATGTGTTGAGAGGTTTCTAATGCATCATGTTTTAATACGTAGAATAATGTTGGCAAGATATTATATCGAGGGAATCGTTATAGTGGTGGATGTGGAAAAGAAGATCGTAAGGAAAAAGATATGGATATAGTGAAATCATTTTTTTTCGAGCGTAAGGAGGCAAGATTAATATAACAGGGAATTCTGAAATGAAAAGCAAAATGTGTTCTGTTGTTAGAAAAATTTTCATTTTTATTACCATTATCATTTCATTCTGGTGATGCCAATTCATAATTTGTATTTTTGACCAATTTTATCGATAGTAAATTATGTTTATTTTACGATAATGGAAATGATGAATGATGAATCATTTTTGATAATGATTCAAACCTCATCATTGTTTTAGATGAGTTTTCAATTTAAATCTCTATAGTACGGATTACTTGATGGAAAAAAGTCTCGGAGGGAGGTATCTATCATATATATCATATCTCAATGTTTCATACCGTTGTATTGAAATTTGAAAAAATACTCTTATGTATTTTTTTTTTTACTACATTATCTTTAATTTTTAATTTAATTTAATTTTTTTTATTTTTATTAATTTATTTTAAAATTTATTCTCCTCCAAATTTACTTAGGAAGCTAAAATTGGAATAAGTTAGTCACTTGAGCTCATTTCATTATATATGACACTACAATAAAAAGTTTCAAACAACAAATTTGCAAGGATGGGAGAATCACGAAAAATTTCATTCGGATCACGAATCATTGGTTAAAAATGATTACTATAAGGGTCACGGGTCATTGATTGAAAGTTGATCGGCGACTGGGATCACGGATTTATCATATATATCATATCTCAACGTTTCATACCGTTGTATTGAAATTTGAAAAAAATACTCTTATGTATTTTTTTTTTTTACTACATTATCTTTAATTTTTTTTTTAATTTAATTTTTTTTTTAAATTTATTTTAAGATTTATTCTCCTCCAAATTTACTTGGGAAGCTAAAATCGGAATAAGTTAGTCACTTGAGCTCATTTCATTATATATGACACTGCAATAAAAAAGTTTCAAACAACAAATTTGCAAGGATGGGAGAATCACGAGAAATTTCATTCGGATCACGAATCATTGGTTAAAAATGATTACTATAAGGGTCACGGGTCATTGATTGAAAGTTGATCGGCGACTGGGATCACGGATTAGTGTTTAAAAATATGATTCGGATCACAAATCTTGATTAATTGTTTTTCAGGTCATTTTAAATTTTTCTTTCGTGATTTTCTTGGAGTACGTAATTAATGTATGTATATATCAGTAAGCTGAAAGAAAAAATCAAAAATGATCTAGAAATCGTAAAAATTATGTTTTGTATTTATTGAGAAATAGTAATTTATTACATGTCGATCTTACTTTCTACATTTGTAATGCTATACTTCTAAAATTTCCAATGTTATATTATTGGTCCCTCTTTTCATTAACTCCATACTTTTCAGCTTCTAGAGTCGACATCCTATTTCATGTGCCCGAGTAATTTGATTTTTTACTCAAATTATTGTTTCAAACATTCATTATTATGATGACACAAATTTTTGGAAATTATAAAAGAAGGGACTCTAATGAGGGTAGAGGTATTTTGAAAAATGGCAGCGGACCAAAACTGACTGGATTTATTAGTCTAAACAAATTTATTATTAAAAATTTCATCGTATACTTATTTTCAATGTAAATCGTGCAAAATAAAAATTCAAATGTGTTTTTTGACCATTTTTGGAAATTGATGTCTCGTTATTTGGTTTTCGACAATTTTCATAATAAGAAAAATGTACAGAACGTTTCTGACTATCATTTGGATGAAAAAAAAATTTGAAATTGCATTAAAAGAACCAGAGTTATAACAGTTCAAATGATCCTGAGTAAGGCAGAGCCTTGAAAAAATGGTATCAAGCCAAATTCGTTTCTTATAAGAATCGCTCATTAGGTGCTTTTAATATTCCCATCGAGTAGGACTTTTTTTTTTTACATTTTGCGACTATACTAAAAAATTTACTACGTGTAAAGTTACTTAGACATCGGAATATCATCACTTGTAGGTATCTGAATCAAAATGGATCCAAAAATACTAATAGATGGGTTGGAGAGGAGAGATTTCAGATTTGGTACTGGATGTACTTCAACAATATGATCTACAAATTTGAAGAAGTTCCATTCAAAAACTTTGCTGTACTAATGTGTTATGGGCAGTTACGAAACAAGGGTAAAAGTTACCAAATTGTTTTTTTATAAAGAAGATGAAAAAATCATTTCAACCACCTAATATGTAATTTGTCATATTTTAATTAGTGCTCTAGAAAAGATACATCTGCCTCTATGGAAACTATGCGTTTATGTAAAAATATCAACTGGCGTTTATCACGCTTATCACCGTTTATCAGTGATGATACCGCGTGGAGACACGAGTAGATATTGTAGCCAACTAATTTATCAGAATTGCAATCTCGAATGTTTTTTGTGATGTATAAGCGGTTTAAGTAAATATATAATAGAGATAAATAAAATTCATCTGTGGCTTCAAGTTTTTCAAAAAATCTTTCACTAATATAATGCTAAAGTCCATTCAAAAGAAATGTTATGTAAAATATTAAAAATACAATAATCATGCCTTTAAAATGTAATATAGTTATTTTTAAAAAACAAGATGATTCCCAGTTCTAAAGTAAAATCGGTAAATATCCGAACTAAGAGTTCCTAAAAATTTACACGCTATATCGAGATCAAGGTCAAATGATTAACACCTTTGGTGATAATTTTCTCAACTCATTAATTTCTAATTGTATTCTTCCCGTAATAATTAGATAAACGATTTTTAATTTTACTCACCATGAATTCTCTATCCAGCTTACAGATCGATTAATTCGTTTGGAAATTTTCGACGACCAGGTGCCATTTTTGAAAGGTAATTTATTGACAAATATTTTACGTTTGTCTGGCACATTTAAATGGCTTTCGGAAAACGGATTTAAATGCTCCGGGTAATCGTAAATGGAAATTCTTTTCCGCTCTGTAGTCATCACGTGGAAATGAGGCCGTCTGAAATGAAAATTAATTTCATTAGGTAAAATTTTGTACCATTTATAAATATTTTATCGTCGATTATCGATATAATAGATTTTTTTCCACAACTGCGTGATCGCTGATGACGCTGATCAAGCGTAAATGATTCATCTGAACTGCAGTAAGCTGCGACCTTGAAATTAAAATAACAAATTGTTTTTTGAATAGACGAGTATTTACTGTTTAGTGACGAGATGTCCTAGGTATAACGTGGGTCGTGAACGGACGATAATTATAAAAGGTGTGATTAAGTAATATGGAACAAAGTTTCGTGTAAAATATCTGTAATTTAAAGTATTTCTAAGTTTTTTCGATATTTGAAATCAGTGGATATTAGTACGAGGCAAATTTTCATCGGTGATACCTATTTCAGTCGAGGATATTGTTAATTGCTTCAATTCATTCAACGCTAGTCGCCAGCTAGTTATATAAATGAAGTTGAAATACTCGGCAGAATTTATGCGAGTATTATCTGGTGGATTATAAACGTATTTCTTGTACATGAAATAAAGCATGTCTCGCCAATGATACATATTAATACGGAGTTGGATCGAACTAACGAGTCAACAATGAAAACTGAGCTATGTAATATCCTTAATAGCGATACAGATATCAGCACAGCGTTTTCAATCACGTGACATTTTCAATGTCACATCGTATAATTTAACGCTACCTTCATCATTAGGTTTGGTCGCTTTTTTCTTTCCATGGGATGTGAACAGGTAGACCCAACTACAGAGGAACAATTATCAGGAAACACAAATCGAATTATTTGTGTTTAATAATCGATTTTTGGTCACGGATCATCGTGGTGAATTAATTATTTGGGAAAAATAATCGCCTTGAACTATATGTATTGGACAACTATAAACAATAAGGTTTTTTTCGTTATCTTTGTACCATACTCATTACTCAGTTGGGCTCATCATTCATAATAGAAGATGCGATGACAAGGATGTACGAGTATACTTGTCGTCTAGATAAATTTGTCGATATGAAAATTACCACTGAAATATATTTTATGGCTATTTTATAAATGGAAAAGCATATATTCGTGTCACTGGAGTTGTCAGAGTTTTACCCCGAGGGGAGAGCGGTGAAAAAGGTTTACAATAAAATCTATGTTTTTTCACCTGCCTATTCTCATGACTCACACATTCACTTTAATTTTCTTAGCATTTTTGTTGAGTAAGACATGAGGAAATTCGAGACTTTTGAATGAAGGTGTAAAAAATTGAAGACTGGATTCTTCTTGAATTTCAATTTGTGACATGAAGTTAACACTTACGAAATTTTCCAATACGAAAAATAAATTTTAAATTTAGACACTTTTCAAGGCTACAAGATATTTAAGGGACATTTGATGCAAATATGAAATTTAAAAAAGAAAAGAGGTAGCCATGCTGCATTACTGAAGCTGAGTTTTTCATTGGCGTTGGTTATGTGTAATTTGTAGATAATGTTGTAAATTTCTTCGTGCCCCATCCACAAACCACACCCAATACAGAGTCTAAAAATTCCTTCTATCCCTTCTAAAACTACCTAAGAAAATGAATTTATGACATGCGTAATTTTTGCCTACAGGATCATATGAGGCTATTTTTATGAAATTTCAACGATTTGAGGCTCCTCAAAATTTTCTCAAGTTTTTACGATCCGCCATTTTGGATGCATTTTGACTTAAATTCAAGTGATCATATACTATAGTCCCAAATAAACTCAAAATACTAAAGTTAAACTTTTCAAGTTCATGCGTTGGTGAGGAGGGGGAAGGCGATTCATGAAATTTCTAATTTCCATTTTTCTCTCTAACTCCCTCCAAGCACACTTTGGGAGTAGGAATTTGAATATGTTAGTTATATTATGGGTTCACTTTATCTCATGAAATCTTAATTCAAAATTTCTTGTCTTTAGTTTACGCCCACCAAATTGTGAAGACAATAATCCCTCCTTTTCCCTTCCTGCATGTCATATGAAGGTGGATTTTGGATTTAGTACAATTCTCATACCCAATAATCATGTGAGATCGAATTCATCAAATTTGAGCAATTTAAGGCGCTTCAAGCCTTTTTCAAATTTTGATAATCCGTCATTTTGTATGAATTTTGAGGCCAATGTAAGGAGTTGTATTTTGGTGACCTGCTGACTTCACATAAAAAGTTTGAGCTTTTTATGTAGGTCAGTTTGATGAGGGAATACGGAAGTTGCAAGAAATTTCATGACTTGACCTCCTCAAAAAACCATTACGTACTCTAACTACTCTCTAAATTCTCTTGGGAAGTTGAAATTGGAATATTATAATGTCCTCAACTCATTCTTTCATATGAAACCATATATGAAAATTTTGAGGCATTTGCCTTCACTTCAACCTCTCTCAAAATTTGAAAGAACCGCCATTTTGAGAAGAATCAAAACATACTTTGGTTTATTTACAGGAAGAGTCTGTCATCAAATTTTGAGGAATATTTGTCTAATACACGCTAGCGCTGCCAGCAGAAGAAAATACGTATAGGTGCATGAAGAAGTTGAAAACTGACCATTTTGCATTCCCTTTGACCGAAATTCAAGTGATCATATTCTGGTCCCGACTAAGTCTACGTACAAAGTTTGAGCTTTCTACGTCGATTTGGTGAAGAGATATGGAAGATTTAGAAAATTTCATAACGACATTTTTCACTCCATTATTCCTGTCCAAATTAATGTGAGAAATTGAGATTTAGAAATTGTGGGTTCCGTTTTATACACTTGATAATATGAAATTGAAGTAAAAAATTTTGAAGACTTCCACACATTAATTTTCAAATAAATCTAACCAATTTCTAATTGATGATAATCTGTGGAGTTATTCCTATACCCATCGAGACCCACATACCTCCATTTTCCTTTGACGGGGTATTTAAAATAATTAATTAAATAAACAGAAACAATAAACATTAATTAAAAATTCATTTAATTATTATTTGTTGGCTCCTCCTGAATTCTACATTAGAAATCTCTCGACTTTCGTCGTGAAAATACCACGTTTAGTTTAGTTGCGTTAAAGACTGAGATTAAAGACCTATCTAACTAAGTACTGATTTTTTATTTGAAGAAATTAAACAAATTAATCAATATGATGAAACCCCGTCTTGTCCCAAGACGTAGTCAAGGTCAAGGGAATGCAGCTGCGGGGCACTCTGGCACCCAAAATAACAACATGAATGAGAGTAATTTCATTTATACCATGTAAATACATGTAAATTAATTAAATTTGTTTAATAGATCTGCATTAATGTATTTTCATCTCGTCTTTCGTATCACTCCCCTCACCTAATTTGAAAATTTCTTTTTATCACAAATTAACCTCGTTATTGCAATATTTATAAACCTTTTTAATTTTCGAGTCACTTAATTCTCAATATGAGAACTAGTTTTTCTCTTTTAATCTATATTGCAGATTCTTCTGAAAGTTCAAAGAAACTGGAAAATTAGATTCTTTTTTTTTCTTTTTAATTTAATTTTTATATTGTTATAAATCTACATTTAATAATTATTATGAATTTGGCAATAAAATTCATATTAAGTATAAATTTCTTTCTCTCTTCGTCCATAAGGGAAATTTAATATCTCAGCTTCCACTTCTTAGGTCGTCTTCTTTCTCCTCTCTCCTCTCCCTCCTCTGTCATAATTCTCTCCCTTATGTCTTAATACCTACATCTAAATTACGACAATTCAAGAAGTAGTTATTAATAAAAAAGAGTATTTTTCTGTAGCTAAATTTTAAATTGAAAGCATTTCCAATTAGGTAAACATTATGGAAAATACTGAAAATGTTTAATTATAGTTATTTGTAGGTAATTGGTGAACTAATGAATACAAAAATATTATGGGAAGTCTCAGCGAATATAAAAACGATCATCATATTATTCGAAATGATTAGTACTGAGAACTTTCATAAACATATGCCTTCCTAGCACATATTCCGGTGTTATAGTATATCAGTTTTTATTCTGAAAAGTCTCAATCTCTAATTGAGAATTTTCGAAAATCTATAAAAAAATAATCTCATCTTGAAAAGTGTTGAATTTTTATTTTCGATTTTTTCGAGATATGAAATAATCTCGAATTTCAATATTTTTTCGACATAACATGACATTTCCAGTTTAGAAGGTAACCTTTATTTTTTATCCTGGAAGATAATGTCAAGTTAATACTTATTCATTATTCCCCAATGGCTTCAAAAGCTGAGGAATAACAAAATTTCTAAAGCTAAAAATTAACATTAGGTATTGGATATTTAATAACGAGTTAGTTGATGTAGGTAATCAAAATAAAATGGTTAAAAAATGATTTAAAAAATAAATAAAATTATTTCTGTTGATAAGTAAAACATTATGAGAAACTCAAGTATAAGTATAATATTATATGTATATTCACAAAACTAAGAATTGAAAATTAATATCGATAGTCAAATTCGGTAAAATAATTCCACTGAAATATGATAGCCCAGAAAACCCCTTTTGACAAAGCCATTGATAAGTAAAGAAGATTATGAAGTATATGAATCTTGAAGATGATAATTTTCACTAGTGAATTACATAGCAGATATTATACAAAGCCGATTACGTAATTAACCAATAAATAAATTTATTCATTATTAATTGACGATAATACGAGTACTTCTTTTCAAAGCTATCGTATATTATCGATTAAAATCACACCAATGGCAAAAACGAAGTAGAGAAGGTAAATGGAGAGCAATTACTCGAGAAATAGCGAAGAATAATGGCTATGTTGAAATAGTTAAAATGGTCTCTTACAATAATAAATCTTCTAGTAGAAAGCAACTTTTCGCGTTCTAAGCCGCGTATAATTTTTTTTTTCAAAAGTACTTGAATACGCTTACGCAGATAATTTCTTCAATTATGAACGTCATTATTTTCGGACAATACTTTTGGAAAGAAAAGCTACCGACAAATTAAACACAATCTTATGTGGAGAAATTGAATTTTCACTTTTATTCGTATGCGTTTGAGATGAACAAAAATCGAGGTAAATAGGTACATAAGCCAATGTGAAAAATATTTCGATTACGAAATGTAGGTTCGTGATGAAAAAATGTCGATAACGCGTGTTTTTATGGCATAATATATTGTCAATATTGATGGTTAAATCGTAACTAAATAAGATAAGATTACGGCGGAGTTCAATCGCGTAAATGGAAAAGACGAGTTGTTGAAATATTATAGGTACTCGGTTGTCGTTTTTTTTTTTTTTACGTCAATGTGAAATAGGTTATTATTAAAACAATAGCGTACAGACACGAATTTCGCGCTATTTACATAACGGGATCGCACATGTGCTTCGTCGAGTTGATATATATACGTGCAGTTTGTTTCGGAAATTAGGCTTTTTTGGCGGATGGGAAATTATTATTCGGATGGTTTATAGCTGTCCGAGGAAGTCACACACTTGTGTCAGTTGTGACCAACTTGCTGGTGCTGTGAACTACTTCCCTATTGGAATGCAATGGTGAACGCTAATCGTACCGAACGTGAGAATGAATGAGGTTACGACGTTGAGGAATTGATAATGTGGTTGATGTGATTAAGATTACTCTCACGATTGAAAGATCAACAACCCCGTTTGATGAGTATTGTGATGTTAGATGTTTTACGTGAAATGTAGGAAAGATGTTGGTAGTCTACTTTCTGTGGGCTATGAAGTGCTGTGGAAAATGCACTTGTTGAGAAGTATTGCGCAAAAATTGATTCACAGAAGTTCGACATTAAAATATATCCTATGTCCCCAATTCCCCATCTTCAAATGTAGTCAAGGAGGAAGGACATGGGGCTTAAAAGTACCATAAGTACTTCTTGATAGCCAAAGCAACAATGGTTGATGAAAATTACGTTAGTCCTTCACCCCAACCAGTGTTCGTTGAGGTGTCAGTATCTATGAAAGATGTAAGATAAACATTAATAGTGGTCAACAAAGATGTGAAGAATTCAATTTTCGATGAAATTTAGTGTTAGTATCATCCTAAATAGCATACCAACATTTTCTGGCAATTAACTCTCGTTTGAGTCCCAAGAGAGGTCGAAAACTCCCCTAAAAATTGGTTTTTGGCCTTTATCTCAGGTAATAGAACACTTACAGACAAAATGAATAGAAATAAAATTAATCCATTTTTGATTCTAAACAAAAAATGTTCTATTTGTTTTTCGATGAAAATGCTCCTCAAAGGCAAAAAACACTTATCAGCTTATTTCTGAATGATGCTGTTCTAAGATGTTCATTTGGTTCAAGTTTTTCCCATTTATCTCGGTATATATGACGTTTATTGGAAAAATGGTCATTAGAAAAATTATTGCACTTTTAATTTCCCATAAAAGAGGTTCATTATTTTTTTTGTGTACAATGCACTGAAAAGCCAAAAAATGTCCCTGAATTTCGCTTACATGGTATTAACGCGGTTGCTAACACTTTTACATTTTTTCAGGTAAATATTAGCATTTACGAAAAAAACTGTTATGTATGAAATTAATAATTTTTTTATTATCTATAAAAAAGATTACATTCATTTTTCGGATATAATGCTCCCCAATGTGGAAAATATCGCTTGTATTCGACTGAGGGTGAAAGAAAACTTGCCCAATATAAAGTAACATAGCCAAGACCGAAACTGGAAAATATATTATTCGAAAATAGAAATAGGAATTATTGGTGAATATTTTTTATAATCTTGATCTCGTGATAAAATTTGTCAAACCTTGATATAGTCATTAGCCATGTAACTAAACAATTGATTGAAGTGTGAAGGAATAAGAGTTGAAATTTTTGAATACAAATCAAATGTCTTTCTTTTCTTTTCTCAAATAAAGAAATATCTCACGTAACTATAGCAAGGTTTAGGTATACATAGATGCTTGAATACGCAAAAATTGAATTTCCTCACTCGAAATCCATACGATTCAACTGAAATTATTCTTACCACGTAATTCTAGTGCCACTAAAAATTGCTCACAAAATCGATCTGTTCAAGGTGCACCGCGTTGCTCACAAAATCGATCTGTTCAAGGTGCACCGCGTTACATAAATTTTCGCGATATTTTTCGAGAAATGTTGAAGTTCACGAACAGCACTTACGATCGTAGTTACATGCTAAGCACAACTAACGATCAAACAACGCGCAAATTTTCCACCTCACGCCCGTTCTACCGGCGTATATTTACAGCAAATAACGTTAAACAACGAAAATTTATTATTTCGAATTTTAGAAACAGCATTAAGATTATTAACAAGTTTAAGTATCGAAAGTAGTCGTGAAAAAATTATCGAAAAATTGTTGAACACTTTCGATGGCTATTTCGCGAAACGTACACAACTACACGACACGAGAGCACGTTGTATAATAACCAATACGTATAGCGGGAACGAACGTAGCTCGAGAACTGAAAAGGTAAACTATAAACGAAAGGTGAACCGCTGTTATTGTAATCACGACTGCATAAAATAATTTATACGTCGAGAGTAGAACTGTTGCGATTGTAATTGATGCTAATGTATCAGAACTTTCATTTCGACTTGTATCGAGTATCGAATATGGTACATTGCTTAGAACGGTATTACCGATGTGACGTTGATCGGAGAAAGGAAGGAGCGGGTGTTGGTGTATTTAATGGTGAAGTATGCAATTGCAGATGAAATGCATGTAATGGGTGTGTTTAATTCGATCTTGATTCCAGCTATGGTTATGTGATTTATTTTGGCACTGGTAAATCCTTGAAAGAGTAGAATTGCCGTCGATCCGAAAGAATGTAAATTATGAGGATAATTTTTGGAATATTTTTATAAATTTTAGATATAAAATAAATTTAGGACAGGGCCGTAGCCAAGATGAGGTTTTGGATTAAAACTCCTCCATGAGTTCAGCTTCTCTAATATTTAAATTTTTTCTTCTATAATAAAAGTTGTAGTGTAAATTTATGTTGAAACAGATTTCTTAAATTAAAAAAAAAAAAAATTCATAATTAATTGATTATGACTACTCTAACTGCTAAAAATTTTCATCTCTGAAGTACATTCGTCAATTTTTTGTTCATAAAAAATTTTCCACTATTACCCTGAGGTAGACCTGCAAAAGGTATGTTCTGAAAATAATTTTCCAAATCCTTCGTATAGATAATTATACCTAGATTACGACCCTGATTTAAGAAATATTTCACGAAAATATACGTATTTTAGCTCGGTGAATGGACTTGGAAAAGAAAAAAAAAACTCGAATAAAGTGTAAGCAAGCAATGTCTTTCAAATTCGTACTTATCACCATAGATGAACGTATAATATTAAACATAGCCAGCCTAAATGAGATGTTTAATCGCTTCTAATTTTAAATTGTAAGAGACCTCATAAATGGGGATGGCTAAAATGGAACCAATGGAATTGACCATGGGCCATTCGGTTCACCTAAATGAACGAATAACTAAATGAAACACTACGTAGGTATGGTTCGCATCAAGTCTACGTGTAAATTTATGTTGAAACAGATTTCTTAAATTAAAAAAAAAAAAATTCATAATTAATTGATTATGACTACTCTAACTGCTAAAAATTTTCATCTCTGAAGTACATTCGTCAATTTTTTGTTCATAAAAAATTTTCCACTATTACCCTGAGGTAGACCTGCAAAAGGTATGTTCTGAAAATAATTTTCCAAATCCTTCGTATAGATAATTATACCTAGATTACGACCCTGATTTAAGAAATATTTCACGAAAATATACGTATTTTAGCTCGGTGAATGGACTTGGAAAAGAAAAAAAAAACTCGAATAAAGTGTAAGCAAGCAATGTCTTTCAAATTCGTACTTATCACCATAGATGAACGTATAATATTAAACATAGCCAGCCTAAATGAGATGTTTAATCGCTTCTAATTTTAAATTGTAAGAGACCTCATAAATGGGGATGGCTAAAATGGAACCAATGGAATTGACCATGGGCCATTCGGTTCACCTAAATGAACGAATAACTAAATGAAACACTACGTAGGTATGGTTCGCATCAAGTCTACAGCATGTTTATGAGGAAAGATATGTACGAGTATATTGAAATATTGAACAACTTGAAAAATTAATAATAACTATTGGACGCTTAAATTAATTTTATTTTCAATATTAGAGGTAACATAATAACGAGGAAAGTTTTTGAAAGATATTAAAAGTGAAGAAAATATACTTATATAGGCAAAATCAACGAAATTAAAAAAAAAATCATTCATATTTGCTGCATTGAAACTAGTTCCGATTCCTTCACTTTCATATCAATCATGTTATCATCATATTATAATGTTGTAAATGAATTCCTCGCCTTAATTTAAACATTCGCGTTACTATTCATCAAGTATTCATAAACATGTCTTAGTTCAAACAATCATTTCTGATTCATTTAGAAAAAATATTTTACGGCTCTTATACATACATGAACTTCCGAACGTTTCTGAGAATCGGCTCTCGTCGCGTTCTTGGCTCCAAGATGTGCTGCTAGAAAAAAGGTGGAATGAACAATAACAGGCTTATAATCTCCTACAACCCTCATAGATTGTGCAGCCTTCGAGTTTTGTGCAGAAAACCATTTCTAAATCGTTCAGGTATTCATCTTTTACCAGAAGTTGAAAAGAGCGAATGCATGAATAGATTCGATGAATACAAAGGATGCGTTTGAGTTACCTATTTTTTGTGTCTTTTCTTTTCTCTTGTTTGCAGAAATACTATAGATGCATGTTGCCAGTTGCCACCTTCTACTCTGAAATATAAATGTGAACTGGAGTTGCAAGTGAAGGTGCAAAATTCAGCATGGTCGTGATGGACAAGAACTGATTATGCTGTAGAGTATTTAGAATAAATTCGTTTTTTTTTTTTCAATGAAAATGCCGTATTTGCCGTAAGTATTTTTATTTGAGGAATGGAAGAAGGGATCATTTCATGAATTTTTTTTTGCAAATATTAATTGATCAACCAGAATATTTTTTGGTATATCATAGGAACATAAGGGAGGTAGTTTAAAAGAAATTGACATACCTTTTCACCTCATTTTCACCTCAAAATGACCTTTTCTAACTTTTATTAATTTTTTTAACGATAATAATGTTGTGGCACTAACAGAAACCAGTTTTTGGGATATATTTTTTTCAAATTATTTATATCATCGACCTACTATATTTATTTTTATTCTCTCAATATTTTATTCGGAAGTGACATAAATCGTTTGTTTAATTTTTTCATCAGATTTCGCTATAATTGGAGAACTTTTGAATGGTAAAAATTAGACATGATATTTCTCGTTTTTCAAAATGTTATTTTTACAAAAACGTGAAATATCTACTTATGAAGTTTTTTATGGGAAAGAATTTCAACATCATGAACTTGAAATGAAAAAATTTTAGCCAGTTTATTTGCATAGCATAAAAATAGTGAAGATTATAAATTGTATAAAGAGATCTATCTGAGATCATTTGACAAATATTTTTACTCCCCTTCTCTGTTTTTCAATAGAAAATGAAAGTCAACCCACTCCAATACCTACTTTCCTACTTAGTACCTGCTTAAACTAATAACCAGTCTTTTATTTTATTTTTCGTTTTCATCGTTGATGGCGTAGCCAAGGGAGGTTTTGGGAGTCTGTAACCCCCTGCAGTTTTTTAAATTAAAGCTACGTTTGTAGTTGAGATTGAGAAAAATCGATATTTCGAGGGATACTAAATGCATAAATGGTTTGCCCCCTTCTCGCAAAAATATTGCATCTCCTGCCAGCCTGAAATTCATAATATTAGTCTTATTTTTTTATGTTCGTTTTTCCTAATGTTAATTTTCAATTTTATGACCAATTTTGATGTTTTCAGTTACTTACATTTATTTTACTTTTTGACTCTTCGAAGAAGATTTTTTATGCTATTTGAATTACAATTACAACCTATTAAAATCTTATTTTTAGATTTGGTATTTTCTGTTTCACAATTACAACACTCCCTTGTTCCTAACCCTAAAAAATTGTTGAAAAACATGAGCCATACCACTTAAATTTTTTTTTTAAATTAACTTGAAATGGAATTTCGGGAAGCACCTCCTCTGCCCATCTCCATGAGAAATTACTAGTTACGCCATTGGAAAAAGGCATCTTCACACTTTCAGTTTCCCATCACCACCTTTAATACATTTACTGTGGTATGAAATGTTAAAAAAAAATTTAGTCTACAATCTTGTTTCTTGTAATCTATTTAAACTGAGAAGTGAAACGTTTAAAAAAAAAACATTTTTTGTCGAGTTTAAAAACGGATTTTTTTCAAGATTTTTTTTTAAACTCAATTTCATGAACAAGTAGTTGAAATGAAAATAAAGAAAAATCAGAATTTAATACAAAAAAAAACGGCAAAATCACAAATTCTTGAAAAAGAGAATATTTGTTGTTTTTTGAAAAAACTCTGAACTCTTCTCTCAAATTTGAAAAAAGAACTCATGTCCAGAAAAAAGAGAAATAATATTTACATTACATATACATGTTTTGGCAAACGACATCAGCAAATTGAGTGCTCTTAACTGGTATATGTGAGAATTTTATTAGAAACACATTTCAAGTTTGTTCAACTATCGATTCTTCCTGTTGAATAATAATTATGTCATCAGTTTCATCAGACTCCATTCCCTTTTTTCGAATTAAAATGATTTCAAGCGTGTAAATATAATGGCAAAAAAAAACTACAAAATTCTATTAAATAGCGAACAAATTTTGAAATATTATTTTTTCGACAAATAACTTCTTAAAAAGAAAAAGAAAAAAAATGAAAAAAATTGGCTTTGGTTATTTAGGGCAATAAACATTATTGTGGTAACTCAGCCCTGAATCAAGATGAATAAAAAATTATTAATAAATTAACTACCATCCAGGAAAAGTCCGACTGATCTTCAGGCAAATATTTTAAATAGGTTAAGCAAACGGATTTTTGAATGATGAACTTTTAAAATGTTCAATTTTCTGTTTTCATTCAATCTTGAATGTATTCTGTAGGTATGTGCGAATGAGTAATATAAATATTTAGTACTTACCTTTTTATTGTTACGGAATTATCTAACATGATGATTAAGTCGAAAAATTCGAAAAGAAAAAAGAAACATGCGAAACCACACAGTCACGTCGATACACAAACGTCAACTGACTGCAAGTGCCTTCTATACCTATATTATTCTTTATCAAATTATATGTTCTCTTCTAATTGGTTGAAACTTTTCTCGAACGTTTCATTGCACTGATACGATGGGAAATAGAAAAAATTCAATTTTTACCATGTGTAATTAAAACGTTATTTATCGGTTCGTTTTAATTTAAAAATGGTACACTATGATCGTAGCGTATTCGAACTACAACCATCAATTGATGGGTAAAGATGGAAAGACAAACGGTAATTTACTTGTTTACTCATTTGATTGAAGTTATTAAAAATGTAACGGGTTTTTAATTTAATGTATGAAGCCTACGATCATTTAGGGCTAATTGGTTTGTTCCTATAAATTAACAGGCATGTTTCAATTCGATTTAGAAGCAAGTGCAAAATCGTCGAGATAAGATTTTTACACGTTTTATGTTCTCAAAGATATGTAGGCATTGTATTAATGAATAAATATATTAAGTTATTATTAATTTGATGGTACAATTTTACAAATTTCAGGGAAAAGCGTTTTTTACTATGGATAAAAATTGCGCAAAATTGGTATAAAATAATTTGCATATGGCAATAAAAAAAATTAAGCTTAAGACGCTGAAAGTAAAGTGGCGCAAATTTGATTTCCTCTCATCAGATACAATTTAAACGCGCATAGAATGATAAAAAGAAAACATTACTATTGGGTAGAAAATATAACATAAATTTTTTTAATAGCGTTTTTATGGGCTTTAAAATGTTGAATTTGATTAATTTCGTAAAACCTGCCACAGCTAATTGAAATACCAAAGAAAAATTCTCAATTCGATTCATAGAATAGCCAATGGTAGCCTAAACGTCTAGTATCAAATTTACCTAAATACCTATACCGATTTAGGTACAAATGCTTATTACGAATGGTCTGCAATTTCTTTTCTGTCTTGATAAATGTATATATATGGAGCGAATGAATATTACAATTCCCGATTAAAAAAAAAAAATGTGAGTAAATCCTATATTAATTTCAGTCATAGTCTAATTCTCGCAGCTTATATTTTTTCTGCTAGAACGCATGCATAACATAGAATAGATATAACTGATAGATAATTCATAGAAAATGTTTACCTACTTTAGATACCCCTATTAACAATCTAGTTGTAATTAAGAATACAAGGAAAGTGAAACAATAATTTGCAAACGTGTTTTACACGTCATCGTAAATTTTTTTAAATGCCTATCTTGTTATACCAACTACGTACTGGATTGTGACTAAAATCACTACAAGTTTCAATTTTTTTTACCATCATTGGAATTGGAAATTTGTTTACTTCCAGATTCTATTTTGTCTTTAACTTCTTTCATGACATCCTTCAAAACTTTACTTGAATTGAGACACGCATAAAATTCATTCGCAAAAGCCGGTACCGTGTGGAGCAACTGTATGATAATTGCCGTTTTTTCTTGAATTTCATTTGAGTCCAAATCCACTTTGCTAGAATTATGGTTGGTGTTACGCATGAAATTAAAAAGAGGATTCAAAGGATTTTCCTGTTGCAATGGAACATAAGTTAACTTAGGTGAAGGCAAAATTGATGGAATTGGTTGAAATTCTGGGATAATCGCTGATCTGAAAGTATTTGGTAGTAGAATGTTAGAATCTTCGGAATTAGGCGCTGCAATGTAATTTTCCCCTGAAGAAACCACTTCGGATGTGTAACCTACTGGCACTAAACGTCTGATTACTTGTGCATTATGAAGCGGTTCCTCGTTTTCAGCATCTCTGTAGAATGGAATAGGTTCTAGAATTTTATCTTCTTGAAATAGAACTTCCATTGGTGCCGGTGCAGACTCACTCCTAGCCATTAAATTGGGTGCATATTGGTATGGACGATTAAATCTCCTCGGATATCCGTACTCATCGATGTTTTGCCAAGAAAATGGATAAAAAGATATGGAAGTTTGTGGAATTCGTTTCATCTTATTTAAAAGCGCGTAGTAGTCGTAAGAATTTTCGAAAACGTCTCTGTTTGAGAATATATCTGGTTTTATCACGTAAGGATTCCTATTGTTGGATACAAACGATGCATAATTACCGGCGGTATTCCGTTGTTCACTTAAACCATCTTGAGGTTTAGCTGGTAGTTTTACTTTCAGCAGCTCGCAGTAACATGAAAAATTACACAAAATAGCGCTAAATATGAAATAAAAAATCACTTTTGGGAACATTACACCAAATTTTTTCAACTTATTAGACGATTAGATGTTTATCAGCAGCTCAAAAAAATCACTTTTACAACTAATTTTAAATCAACGTGGACACCGAATGATGGCGAAGTGAATTATTACCTACTGTTTTATAAAATCAAATCGTACTTGCTCAATATGATTTCTTAGAACGTGTATTATGATATTTCTCTACGAGTATTTGTACAAAATTGTTTCATCATGTTAAAATGCGTATTACGCAATTTAGCATTTCTTATTTCTTGTAATTTCGTGTTAGAAAATTCTTACATTGTACGTGATAATTTGCTGATTAAGTTTCTGCGAGGAAATATGAATAATGGTTAATGGTTTACCTTTATTGGGCATTTTAAATTTCATTCTGTAATATTAGAAACGATTTCGAGTTGTGTGAATTCATTGTTCATTTACAAAGTGCAAATTCTGCTGCAATATACCTATCTACAGCTCTGTACTTGAAGTAATCTGACAAGTGTTTTAACTAAGCAAAATAGAGAAATTGGTACTAATGCTGTAAAGATGATTCACAATTTAACACCATAAAACAGTATACAAGATTCTATTTTTGGCATCTACTCAACAAAGCTTGTTTTCAGTTTTCCGAAACCAAAATCCATCAATCTCTGCAGCGCAGCGGTCTGCAGGAATCTGCAGTAAGCCATTATATCAACAAACCGCAATGACGTAATCGTGATAACAACAAAATGTTCGGATGTTATCAATGAAACTGGTACACGCCATAAAACCGAGACGATTGAAGTATAATAAAACTATTTTAGGTGTTATTAATTCTTTTAAATCAAAGTACACGCTATAGAATCTTACTAAACACGAAAAACAGAATGTTTACTACTTAAGCTTCCCATATTTTTCTTGAAAGATTTTTGTTCATCATTAATTTTCATCGACGCCGCCAAGGAAAATCTATTGAATTATTACATATTGTAAGTTGATATTTTATTATGTTGATCATTGAATCACGTTTGAAGGTGTTTTATAATGGTAACTATATCGACTAGTACTTTCATTCAACTAATTAGATTTCTGAAACACCGGCTTGTATTATCAAAATGAAAGATGTTATTGATGTCTTGGAATTACAAGGACAACGTGAAAAACACAGAAAGCTCATTGATTATCCTCAGCAAGAAGGAAGTTTCTATGGAGTTCGGTTCATTATGGAATGCGGTTAGTTTCTTTCCATTTAGGCTACACGAAACTCAAACCTATGCTCAAAAGTGTTTTCTATATCAGGTATGAAATTGAATAATAGACCTACTACGATAACCACTGCTGCTTACATATTTCATAAATTCTTCAGTGAAACTGATTTAAAAAACTACGATATCTATGTAAGTATAGTAATCTTTATTGAATATTCATTACTTCATTGCTTATCCCATAATTTCAATTCCAGTTAATTGCGTCCACATGTTTATTTATGGCGAATAAAATCAAAAACGCCGATGTTAAAGTTCGAGATATCATCAACGTGTCTCATCGTACATTATTCAGAGATTCACCGCCTTTAGAATTGAACGATAGGTACTGGGCTATGCGAGATGCTATCGTGCAAGCTGAATTACTCATCATGCGAATGATTAAATTTCAGTTTTCCATTCCTGACCCGTTTAAAGTGAGGAATACTTCATTAATAATATTCTTTAAAATAATGGCAAATTATTGACGGTTAAAAATGTATATTTTAGTATCTCCTGCAATATTACAAAACATTGAAAGGCTGGTTGGCGCCTCAAAATTGGAAAGAGATTCCGCTTATACAAAATTCGATGGCATTTTTAACAGTAAGTCGCGTACTTTTCTACTTGATCGTCTTCGAATAACAATGGAAATTTTCATGTACATCTTCTTACAGGATTTCTATCATGATCCAGCAATAATAAACTACAAACCAGAACATTTAGCAGTAGCGAGTTTATTTTTAGCTTTACAGTGTCACGGAGTGCCTGTCCCAAATACCGGTGAAGATGATGGTATTGCTTGGTTTTCGGTGAGAAAATTATTCTACGAAGTAATTTTTCTGTTGGTACATTCATTATATCACATATTATGTTATTCGTATAGGTGTTCGATCCAGAATTGACGAGAGAAAAAGTATGGGAAATAGCTGAACGTATAATGGATAGTTACGACAATGCGATGAAAGAAGAAAATTGAGATTTATTATCATACTGTACAATTTCATCTGAAAGTTATTTGTTATATTCTAGTTTCTCAGTTGTTTCTAAGTCATACGTTTTCTTTGGAATTCGAATTGTAAATCATTTTGTAAAAATTTCATCCAATCTGTACATACATATTTTTATTTTGATTTCTGTATTATACTTACGAAAATGTATTTCTTTGAATAAAGATTTTGTTATCAATTGGAGATTGTTGTTATGGTCAAAGAACTGAAGAAGTCTGATTAAAATCATGGTTTTCGAAGGAAGTACCTTCGATGACACTTTTTCCGAGAATCATTTTATTACACACGCGTGTGAACTGCATTCCTAATTAGCTCAATTCAAGACAATGTAGATGTCAATACATCATTTATGGTTGTTTGAAAATGTCTATTAGCGTATGCTGATTCATTAAATTGCGAAACACAATGATTAGTACATTTCATTTCAGAGAATAACAAACAAACAATTAAAAAAATTGAATAAAAAACGTCAAAAATAAAACAATTTTTCAAGTTTTATATTTTAGCAAATTTGTATAATAAAATGATTTGAAAACACATTTTTTTTTCAAAGTATTCACTTTTTCGAAACCGCTTCTTTTACCTAATAGTGTATAGAAATTAATAATAATATCATTTAGACAAAATAAAATTTTAAAAATGTATTAAATTTGCGACTTAGAAAATATTAAAATGAAAAACCAAGATAGGCTAACAACATTTATAATAAATCGAAATGTATTTTAAATACACCACATTAACCATAAAGATCATCATCATCTCCATCATCTTGGAAATTCGACTGATCAGTTCCGGCTGTACCAGCTTGAGGCGTTGGGGCGGCCGTGGAACTTGGAAATCTGAAACACGAAAAAATTCCCATTCGAGTCTTTGTTCGCTGAATGTAACATTCGAGTTATTGAATTCTTATATACCTGAAATTATTTCCAAATCCTCTGGATTGCTGTAACGTTTGCGCAAACATTTCATATTTACGTATATCATTATCGGTGACGGAACGTCTAGCAAATCGCATTGCTTCTTCGAAATGTGCTCTAGTAATTTCAGGCACCGGATCTTCTTCATCCGTCTGCAACGAAAATTCAAAGTATAAAGATATAGCTCGCAATTAAAAATGTATACCTTCAAGTTTAATTCGCTTACATCCATTGCACCGGGAGGTTGGTTCGCCTCTTCTTTTTCCCTTCTGATTTCAGCTTCTATACTCTGACGAATAGCTAATTTACACGCTCGTTGGCAAACTTCGGTCAGATCAGCACCGGAGAAGCCGTGTGTCACTTTAGCTACGTAAGTCAAGTCCACATCCTGTTGAGAAACAACAAAAGTAAGCAGCCATGCTGTATTAGTAATCGAATATAAACGTCATTGAAACATCGGACTGCTGCACTTACTGCTGCCACTGGTGATTTTCTTAAATTAGCTTTCAAGATAGCTTCCCTGGATTTCTCATCAGGCAGAGGAATGTAAATTAGTTGATCTAAACGACCAGGACGCAAAATAGCAGGATCGATAATATCTGTTTGCAAAAAAAAAAAAAGAAAAAAAAAAAAAATATCAGTGATTCAACTCCCATCAAATGATGAATAATTCAACCTGAATTTCATCGTTCTATATACCTGGTCTATTCGTTGCTCCGATGATAAACACATTCTTTTTCGCTCCCATACCATCCATTTCGGTTAAAATTTGATTGATAACTCTGTCAGCGGCGCCACCAGCGTCGCCGATATTTCCACCACGCGATTTGGCAATGGAATCTAATTCGTCGAAAAATAGCACGCAAGGAGCGGCAGCACGAGCCTAAAAATAATCGCCCGTTAGAAACAGCTATTCGCGATGACAACTCGATAGATTATTAAAATGAGAGCTCACCTTATCGAAAATGTCTCTGACATTAGCTTCGGATTCACCGAACCACATAGTTAAGAGTTCGGGTCCTTTAACGGAAATAAAATTAGCCTGGCATTCATTAGCGATCGCTTTCGCTAATAAGGTTTTACCACAACCAGGAGGGCCGTAGAAGAGTACACCGCGAGACGGTTGCATTCCGAATTTGATGAATTTTTCCGGATGTTCTACGGGATACTAAATAATATTCGGGGAGGGACGTTAATATAAAGAAAAATATTTCAAGTTATTTCAGAACATAAGTCATATCGATATAATTACTTGAACAAGTTCTTGTAATTCACGTTTTACGCTCTCTAAACCACCAATATCGTTCCATGTAATATTTGGTACTTCAACAACGGTCTCTCTTAAGGCGCTAGGACTACTCTTACCCATTGCGTACTGAAAGAAAGTAAACGAGAGCGGATTACGATGATTATACTCGAAAAAAAATCTTGCAAGTAAAAAAAAACGATTTTAAAGATAACTTACCCTGAAGTTTTCCATCGAAACAGCCAAAGAGTTAAGTACTTCGGCATCGATTTGGTCTTCTTCCAAATCGATAAGATCCATTTTTTCACGAATTTGCTGTAAAGCGGCTTCGGAGCACAGAGATGCTAAATCAGCTCCGACATGACCGTGAGTTTCAGCCGCGATCTATGAAAATTGGCGTCGATTCATTAATAATAAGTGTATTCAACATTTTTATTATAATCATTACAAATGCAAAAAAAATAATAATAATAAAAAAAACTCGTAAACAGTTATATGAGCTTTTAATTGAGACTTCTTCAAATTTACAGATAATTATCAACCTCTTCATGTCCACATCCATTACAGAGGCTGAAACCTCTCATCTTCTATTTAAAAGCCATCAATGCCCACAGTAATCACATGAACTATCTATTGAATTTCATTTACTCGAGGCTCCTCAAGCCATTTTCAATTCTGACCCTAATTCCAGGGGTTTCAAATTTTAGTTCTCGACAAACCCCACATATAAAGTTTCAGCTCATTAAATACATCTGATGCAAAGATGAAGACCATTCATGCAATTTACAGGGTGATTTTTCTCCTAAAAGTCGTTTCCCTCTCCAACTTTTCTCCAAACCACTCAACAAACTTTATACTTGAATATGTAAGTCATTTCGCTGAATTTGTCATAAATATGTATACATAAAAATTAAGAAATCTTTGTGGCCAAAATGTGGTTCATGGGCAGCTCACCGAACTCACTATTATGGAATCCACCGCTTTTATATTGTTTTAAAGTTTCAAGTGTTGGCCAATATTATTATTCATATAAAATATATTATTTTTAAAGCAAATAACTCTCAAATGAGTTGATTTCAAGTAATTTTTATCAATAACTGATTATAAAGCAAATTTTTTTCATCTTCCCTCCAGACTATATTTTTACACTTTTCGGAAGCCACATGATGCATTTGCAATGCCAAACCAATGCTTTCAGTGAGCTGCACGTTGAATTACTTCAATAAACGCGCTAATAAAATTTTTTTATGAGCCCACCCATCGTGGTAATATGAAATCAAGATTAAAAATATCTGACTTTCAGTTTAGTCCAACACATTTTGAGAAGAATAACTCGTTCTCCTTCCCTCCACCATTATCTGAGATGGTGGATTTGAGATACAGTATACATCTTATCCCCAGTAATAATATGAGCCCATGTTTATCAAATGTGAACTATTTGAGGCTTCCTCGAGCCTTCCTCAAATTCTGACCACACGCCATTTTGTATCTATTTTGACCTAAATTCAAGGGTCATATGCTGGTAAGCGACTAATTTCTAGGCCCATTTATCGAGAAGATATGGAAGATTCGAGAAATTTCATTACTTAAAACCTCTTTAAAATTATTTTCTGCTTCAACTCATCTCCAAATTCACTTGGCAAGCTGAAATTTGGATATGATGATATCCTCAACTGACTTTCACATGACCTCATGAACTACAACTTTAAGTATTTGCCTTACCTTCAGCTTTTCTTAAAATTCTAGTGAAGTACCATTTTATAGTTGATCAAAAATAAAATCAATATATCCAAATACAGAGTTTGATTCTCATCCATACCACTTAGGTACCACTTATTTACAAGATGAACTTTTTTAAACTTTTCAACGGTGTCTCTCCTCAAAACTGTTCCTTTGAGGGCCACATGAATATTCAAAATATCGCAGCTCGAAAAAATAATCGTAAGTTGTGGCGACTTGATTTGAAATTTTCAAAAAATCAAAAAACGCGATTTTTCCACGAAGCTTTTTTTTTCGTTAAGATAATTCTACACAAATCGTGTGTTGCCTACGCACCAGTCAAGGCATTATTTGGGCAGTAATTTTCATTTTTTGGGCAATATAGATGAAATCTTCATGATTCGATTATTAAAACTTATTTGATAAGTAGAATAACCAAGTCGCAAAAATTGCAATCTAGTTGTTTCGCTTCAAAACATGAAATTTGAAGGAAAAAAATGCTCTGACAGATGAGTAGGTAGCATACAATAGGTATCGAACCATCTTAAAATGTTATATTTTGATCTTAAAGACAAAAAAAATTTACAAACCAAAAGTCTTGCTACAACAAGTGTAGAAGAATGGACTACAGCAGAAATTGGTATAGGGACAACTATACCTATAGGAAGGTAAATGTTGAAAGGAAATTGTGCTCTTTTCAAAATTAAATCCAACCTGAAGATCACCAGTATAAGTAATAATAATATTCACAAAAAAAAAAAGTTTAAATGTAGTGACTAAAAACAATCCTCTCCTCTTACCAAAATTCTCTCTTCTGACTTTCAAAACCTCCAGTCCTTCCTTACCCACCATTTAATCCTCCCCTCTTCCGTGTCCCTGGCCAAAGTGGCAGTACACAGCACGTAAATAAAATAAAATAAAAAAATAAAAATAAAAAATGCTATAATACTAGTAATAAACGAATTAAGAGCCCAACGGCTAAATTTCAGCACCTAGGGACTCGAGAGACGATTTTAAGCCTATTTTCATCTTTCAGCGGGTCTCAAAATACAAATTTATTAACCAAGTATCTGATTAATGGTATTTCTTATTACGAAATTGACTAATAACGATTTCAGGAAATAGAAGCATACCGAAAAAGATATGTAAGATGTTTTAACGTAGTTCTTTTCTCAATAAAATAAACTAATTTTTACTCTCAACTGTTGTGGAAAAAATTTTCCGCTAAATTTTTTCCAAGTTTTCAAGATATAAAATAATTATAATATTTCAACGATGAAAAAAACGTTTGTAAACAAATAACTGTTTTTGATTTTATTTTTGAAAACTTCAAGCTCAAGTCAAAAGGGTTGAAAAATACTTTTGCATGCTAAGATTTCGCGGGGGTTCATTTGAAGCCCAATGAGGCATGTTTAGGAGGAGGCACGAAGTAATGTCAAAAATTCAATTTCGATAGTAGCACTCTAATACCCTATGTGAAACGAGCGGTGTGGGGGAAGGATATTCATATACACTAAAAAGTTGGATATTCGCCATATGATAACGAATTGGCTGAAACACAAACATTTAATGATCTCCTCTTCTTAAATGAGGTAGACTGTAATAGCTAACGTTAGTAATCGAAAACTCAGCTTAAAAAAAAAACACCTACTTGTTCTAAATCAACATCATCAGCGAGTTTCATATTTTTGGTGTGAATTCTAAGAATTTCTAAACGACCGGTAGCGTCCGGAATTCCGATATCAATTTCTCTATCAAATCTACCGAATCTTCTTAAAGCTGCATCAATGGAATTAGGTCTGTTGGTGGCAGCCATGACGATAACGTGAGAGCTTTTCTTCATACCGTCCATCAAGGTTAAAAGTTGCGATACAATTCTACGTTCTACTTCACCATGAGTCTACGTAAAATTCATTCAATAAATACGCAAATAAAACGAAAAGTCACACTACAATCTTTAAACCGACTTTTTCTCTTTTAGGCGCAATCGCGTCCAATTCATCGATGAAAATAATAGCCGGAGAGTTTTTGTCGGCTTCTTCGAAAGCTTTTCTTAAATTACTTTCCGATTCACCGGCCAATTTACTCATAATTTCGGGACCTATAAGATATAAATATTATAATATCGTTCGATAATTAAGCCATACCTGGAGGGATATAACGCTTACCATTAATAAGGAAGAAAAATGCGCCGGTTTCGTTGGCAACGGCTCTAGCAATGAGTGTTTTACCGGTACCAGGTGGTCCATATAGTAAAATACCTCTGGGAGGCTTAACACCGATAGCTTTGAATAAACTGGGATGACGTAATGGTAATTCAACCATTTCTTTTATTTGAGCGAGTTGCTTCCTACATCCTCCGATATCGTCGTATCCGACTGCGCTGGATGCCTCTTCTTCTTCCTATGGGTAAATGAGGAGAAACAATGTAAGAAATAGAAGCATAAATGGGATTGCTTTTATGGGTTAGACGTACCTCACGCTTGATGGGATCTCCTTCGTAATGTATTACTGTATCGGGAGCAACGATGCAAAATGGAGAGGGATCGGTTTCGACAACTTTAAATTCCACAGCTCGCATACCACCACGAATGATGAATGTGTCATCCTTGTGAATAGGACGATAAGCTTCCAGAAAATATGGTTTTAAGTATACCTCGAAAAGATTACTGAAAATAGGCAAGTTGTTGGGTTAAGTTCATCGATGATGGTAGTTGGACTAATATTTTCATCAACATACCCAGTCAAGCCTTCAACGGTATCATCGATAGGCAAAACGTGCACTCTTTTTCCGTACTTCACGTCAGGACAAGGCTGAACCGAAACAATATCAGAAAGCCGGACACGTAAGTTATTACGCACCACACGATTCATACGAATTTTTTCATCCGACACTGTGTCATCGGACAATACAATACAAACTGATTCTTTTCGTCGTTTGCCTTTCAGAAGAACTGTGTCTCCTCTGAATAACTGAAGCTGGTCCATTTTGGCCTGTAAATATGGCGTTTTAGCAACGAATACGCAAACACTATGTACCTAAAATCGGATGCTTGTGTACCTGAGATAAGGCAATAACCGAGTTATCATCGTTGATGGCTTCTTCTACGATTAATCTATTTGGACGATCTTTTTTACGTAAGATTGCAGTAGCCAAATCATCTTGCCTATAAGAAAATTTATTGTGAATATATCCGATGAGTTTTTGGTAAAGTCGTAAATAACATACGATTTAAAATAAAGATTTAATGAACACAAGATTGGTAAGGAATGTGGAGATACAAAAATTTTTTCATTAGATAGGCTGCTATTTTTGAACACTAAAAATTAGAAAGTTCATTGGATAAATATTGAAGCTTTACAGTTAGCATAACACCACAAAGTGAATTACGTTCTTTCTTGGGAAATAATGAGCCAATATAGAGAATAATAGGAAGAATAATACTAAAATACATCGATTACATTTTTTAACTTGTATTTATTTCTTTTATTTAAATTTCAGGCAGGTTCTTGAACATTTAATGAATGATAGAAGATAACCGTAATTTTTCAAGCAGCACGTTAGTATTACTATTTGAAGCTACACTTACATAATTTATATTATAACTAACAATATTTATTTGAATAAATGTGCGATATTGTACAGAATTTTTCGACACTACCACTTATTATAGGATGATGACTACGTAAAATTGAAAGTCAGAATCGCATAGCCGCATATGAGATTGACGGTTTGACATTCCGCGGGGTATTAATTACAAATGAATTTATAAATTACTTACTTATCTTGATCGGTCATTATAGAATTGAGACCTAAAAAAATAAACTTTTAAAATTTAATTATTAAAAATATATTACAAAACCGGAACAATAGATTTCTTTATTCTTTCTGTTTCAGAGCCAACCACGAATCAACGAATGTGTATAATCATAAGCCGAAATTTCAATTATTGCAATATCATTTTCATACGAAAATTCTCTGTTTTATAATGGTAACAATGATAAATTATTTGGAATATTCAAATATTTAATGGTGATTCGAATAGTTTAACGATTAATTGTGCTTATTATTTTTAATTAATCATTATTATCACTTTAAAAGAATTCGATTATGAGTAATTAAGATGTTTTTTCTTCATTCTTTCAGCAAAAAGAAGCGAGATGAGAAAATAGAATTCCAAGTTTTCACAAATTCAACACTGGTAAAGTGATGCCATTGTACCGAAAATGGTGACGTTTACAAAAAATTAGGTACTAATTGAGAAACAAAAAAATTAATTTCTTTTTTCTTCAAGATTTATCTCTTTTTTTTTCTTAACTGGGAAAATATTCGATGTTGATGAATCAAAATAAATTGAAAAAATAAACTTGATGGACAAAAACGTATCGAAAACAAAGTATATTTATTTTTGAATAAACGAATTACAAATTATTTTTCATTTCTCGTTTTTGGTGGTATTTTTGTTACCGCGAATACAAAAAAACACTCTCAAACACCAAAGCAAAAATACAAAAAGCCGAAGAAAATCGACACAAGAAATAATCGGCCACATTTGCATTTCGCTTCAACATTTCACCGTTTTTTACACGCGGTAGGTGCATGGTGCACGTTTAAGTGTAGCATACATTTTTAAAATTCAAGAAAAGAAGTGTTTCGATAGTTTGAAATCACATTTTTTATATTTATTTAAACCACTTAAGTAAAACTTATTGCAAAAATGGCTCCCAAGATTGATCCAAGTGAAGTAAAAATAGGTAAGTTTAGTAATCAAAGTATTCAGCTTCTGGAAGCTATGATTGATTTCCACGTGTGATTCTTTGCGTTGAAAGCATTTTGTTAATTATGTGCAATGATCTTGATATTATGATATCTGTGTTTCAGTAAATTTGAGATGTGTCGGAGGAGAAGTCGGTGCTACTTCATCTCTTGCTCCCAAAATTGGTCCTCTTGGTTTGGTGAGTTATTTGATTGAAACTTCATGTAGTAATTTCACTTTTTTTCGACTTTGATGGCGTCTAATACACCAACATAAATTACTTATATCATACACAGTCTATCGACTAGCTTGTTCTGCATACTGTGTTTCATACCAGTCATGTTTTTAGCTCAGTCGAAAAGTAAAGACATAGTGATTGCTTCACCCAGAATTTCTCAATTTCATAGAACTGTTTGGCTTTGCGGATCACTACATTTATTCTCTTATATTAGTTATTAAGATTGAAGCGAAAACATCAGCACCATTTTTTAGAATTACTTTTTTTCAGTCTCCCAAAAAAGTCGGTGACGATATCGCCAAAGCTACCGCAGATTGGAAAGGATTAAAAATCACCGTCCAATTGAGAATCCAAAACAGAGTTGCTACCATTTCTGTTGTTCCATCAGCAGCATCTTTAATCATTAAAGCTTTAAAAGAACCGCCTAGGGATCGTAAGAAGGTTAAAAATGGTACGAATGAAACTGTATAATTCAGTAATTGTATTAAAAGTTTGAATTTGTTGTTGATATTGTTTGGTTATGTGTAGTGAAGCACAGTGGTAATATTACTCTTGAAGAAGTGATTAATATTGCTAAAATAATGAGACCTAGATCAATGGCGAAGAAATTAGAAGGAACTGTTAAAGAAGTTTTAGGAACCGCTCAGGTATCTATTTTCCCCGCTCATCTTTTTATCGAGTTCTTATTCTTTTTAATTTTAATTTCAAATTCTGTTGTAGTCTGTTGGATGCACTATTGACGGAAAAGCACCTCACGATGTAATCGATGAAATAAACGACGGAGAAACTGAAATCCCGGATGAATAAATTCTTATTTTAGATGTAAGTTGAACTACTGAATGTATAAATTCTGGAAATTAACTGCCTCGTTTTTTGTTTTGTTGATAATACGCCTTTGTATTTTAAATGCGAATATTGGGCAAATATTTCTGGAATTTTGCATCCAGTAGTTATGGTAGGGGTTGGCATCCCATCCAGTTACTAAACCGGCCGAAAAATGAACTTGATTAACTTTGTTAGTCAAGCTATTTATTTATTTTATTATTTATTCAGTTACGGTATCATGGCTGGTTTGGTGATTATCAATGCCACTGAGGAGACAACCTCAATAAAAAATCTTAGATAACTATTAATAAGTTCCTAATCTGTGATAATTCTTGTTTTATATTCATTTTTGTCGTTTATTTGTTTGTTTTCAGATGTTATGATTTCAAAAATATATCGTTTCTACTTGTGTTTCTTAATTTTTATTTGTATTTAATGGTATTCTTAAATTTAAGAATAACTACCTAACCCAGCAAACTTTGTCCTGCCTCTACAATTCTTTTGCAAAGGTGCCTTGTTAAAATTTCTAATTATAATACGTATATTTCAAAAAAATAACAGTCACATTCTTACATGAAAATTGGAGCTTCAAAAAGTCACATACACTAAAGTGAAAGCAGTCATGCCACATTAGTGAAGCTGAGTTTTTAATTTCACTATAAATGCGCATAGGAAGCTAAAATTTGAATATGTTGATATCCTTGACTTAATCTTGCTTATGAAATCAAAAGCAAATATTTTGAATTCACTAAGAAGGACATTCCAAAAGGCAACACAAATCTATGGTGCAAATATGAACTTCATCAAATTAGTGGTTAAAACTTCTTAGAACATTAACAGATGCGCACTGAAATTTTTATGCTGTATTAAGATAGGTTGAATTGGGTTGAATCCAATCGTCTCGAAGTGTGCGTGAAATTTTTATTTTCGGTTACAAAAGAAACTGAATAAAAATTGAACAAATTTTTTCAATTGTTGAAGGAAATATTTATGTTATTAGCGGCTATCAATAACAGTTTTCTTATTTATAACTGTAGAGGTACTATCTCGAGAAACTTCTGAGATGAAATCGTCAAATTTCTTTATCAATGTAACATCCACTGAATTAATAGATCGCTGTGTCGGTAAATTTATTCCATTGGACTTGTTCTTACCCATTTTTCTTCTACCTAATGAATTGCATTTAAGATAATTATGACTCACGATGAGTATGGATTAAGTTGTTTATATTATATTTTGTACTACGCAATGTATTCATCATAGACAAATGATCTGCAAATTTTATTTCGTTATGCAATCAACGAATGAAAGCACATTGGCCCTAAACTAAATTGAAAACTGCAACAAGGTGTGAGAGGAGGTAGAAGGTTGAGTCAAACCTATTGTTAATGTATTCCTCCCTTCTACGTGTAAGAACCAGTTTTCTTGTTTCAAGTTTAATCATCTAAAACTAAACTTACTTCTCAGAATCGTGTAAAAATGCGACCAGAGCACTTCGTCGTATAAAATTACAGTACTGAATACTGTATTTTTTCAATTAAACGCAATAAATGCGTTCTTAAATTCACTTGTTTCTTACTGATGAATTAACTGGTCTCTATTCATTACTACAGCAAGATCTTTACATTCGTGAACAAAAACAGGTAGGAGATTATAATTCTACTTTTTTTACCTAAATGCTTAGGTACGTATCTTTCTCTGCTGTATTTCAAAAGCATGTCTGCCTAATTAATTTTTTTAATTAAATTTGAGATTAAAATATCCAACATTCCATCTTATTATACAGTACGCATCAACAATATTTTTTTGTTGTAAATAATTCAATCCATATTTTATAAGAGAAAAAAATACATAAAATTTCGATAGTATCAAGAAAAAAAATTAATACCGATGAAAATAATTATTCTTATTCATTGGCTTTAACTCAGAATATTTTATTTTTATGGAACTTCTTAGGTTGGGTAATTGATTCATGTGTATGATGCTTTGAAATAAAAACTCTCATTATGTAATCTCGCTCATCTTAAAGTTTTAGAGATTTCAAACGTCGAAAAATAACACCTAATTTTATTGCCACGTTTTCAGGATAGTAATAATGCGACCGCAATGGACGACAATATTTGTCAGCGGCGGTGCAGGTTACATAGGAAGTCACTGCATTGTGGAATTATTACAAGCCGGCTATGAAGTAATAGCGGTAGACAACTTCGTCAACAGCGTGGACGAAAACGGCGATGCCATAAGTTTGAAGAGGGTTCGCCAAATCACTGGAAAGTCGGTGACTTTTTATAAATGCGATTTGCTGGACATGGAGAAGCTGAATAGTATTTTTGAACAGGTGTTTAGTTACTTTCAAATGCATTTGATTACAATATAAAATTTCATATTTGAATACAATAACTGATATACCTACCTACCTGTTTTGTTAGCATTCCATAGATTGTGTAATCCATTTTGCCGCTATGAAGGCAGTTGGCGAATCGATGAAGTATCCATTATTATATTATCAAAACAATATAATTAGCGCTATGAATCTGTTACAGGTAAATATATTTAATGATTTTCTACATTTCTATAGGTACGATATCGTGAAATAAAAATTATTCGATGATTTATTTATTATTTTAAAGGTAATGAAAAAACATGGATGTAAGCAATTAATATTCTCCAGTTCATGTACAGTATATGGAAATCCAAAATTTTTGCCGATTACAGAAGAACATCCAATTGGAGATGTTACGAATGTATATGGGAAAACGAAACATTTTGTTGAAGAAATTTTAAAAGACATTAGTGTGGCTGAAGAGGTAATATAATGCCTAATGGAACTACAACTAAGTATCATACGTGAATAAATATATTAATGAATAATGATGCATAAATAAATCAAAATCAAAGTTAAATAGAATCAGAATCTTGATCAGTTTTTAATTTTGACTCATAATTTTTCAATGTTGATAGCTCCTACTCATAGACCATACATAGACCAAACGTCAAGATGTTTAATCCAAGAATTTGTTAATAGGGATGGAATATTATATCATTGCGTTATTTCAATCCAGTTGGCGCCCATCCTTCCGGATTAATTGGCGAAGATCCGACTAAACCATTCACGAACCTCATGCCTTACATAGCCCAAGTTGCATTAAGGAAAAAAAATGTGTTGACAATTTTTGGCGGTGATTATGACACTGTCGATGGAACTGGTAGATTTTTTATATTCAATAATTATATATTTTGATTTTCTTTGGATCATAAAAATAATACTCATGCTTGCAGGAGTTAGAGACTATATTCATATAATGGATCTAGCTTCGGGTCACATCGCAGCCTTGAAAAAACTTCAAGCAGAGCATTTAACGTTAAAAGTAAATATAAATTCTTGATTGTTTTGTCTACCACTTTCCTTAAAATTTCATTTTATAATTCAATTCGTAGGTATATAATTTAGGAACTGGACAAGGCACTTCTGTTTTACAATTAGTCAAGGCTTTCGAGGAAGTCTGTGGTAAACCGATTCCATACACGATAGAAGACAGAAGAGATGGAGATATAGTGGCAATGTACGCCAATACAGATTTAGCGTACAAAGAATTGGGATGGAAAACGAAATATTCTTTGAAACAGATGTGTAAGTTATGAAAATTATTAAGTAGTTTTTGTTAATGACATGCATTATCATTTAAATTATTTATGTTTTAGGTGAAGATTTTTGGAGGTGGCAAACAAAGAACCCTAATGGTTACAAATCTTCTTCGGGAGTAAGCAGTTCTAGCTCGTCTGTAACTCAAACATGCGCGAATCATAAAATTACCAATGGTCATTTTAATTTATTTTCGTTGTATCTATGTTTTTTTTTTTATTTATTTAAAACAAAACATAAATAAATCATGGATTCAATCCCTTACTGATTTTTTTTTCTATTTTTCTTTAATATATTAGTAATCAGTAGCGCGAATGGCATAAATACGTAATTACATATAAATATTTTTATTAAAAATACAATAAAAAAAATAATAAAAAAACATGGTTCTACATATAACTTCAAAAATTTATAAATTAAAAGCGGAAGGATCAAGCCAATATTTTACAAACCTACCGCCGTTATTTTATTTTTTATAAAAAAATTTATCATCACTTTTCTTTCAACAAGAAAGTAGGTAAATATTTTTTTTAGATATTATGAAAAACTAATATCAATTGAGTTTAATTCTTTTCATAAAAAAAATTCTTGTTCTACAGATGTTCATTCAAAAAACAAATAACAAAAATCACAAATATAGGTACTTAACATATTAAAGAAATTTGTTACATAGAAAATTACATATTTACAAATGGGTATATCACATGAGAAGGTAAAGACCTGTACATTTTTACAATTTGCATGCTAACATTAATGCATCCTGCATTTACGATGATCTGCGCGATTTGTTTTTAAATTGATCTGACATCGTACCGTAAACTGGAATAGAAGTCATTCGAGAAACTGGAGTACTTCCATCGGAAGTCTCAGATAAGTTATCTAGGTCTTCGCTTTCTGCATTTGATTCTGCTACGTTTACAAAAGCTGAGCTTAGTTCTCCTTCTAATTTACTAATTTCGCCGGTTGGAATATCATACATGAATATTTCTTTATCAGTTCTTTCTTCTAAATCTTCAGTAGAGCTGTAATAAAGTGAAAGAATTGATTTATCATGCATTATGTTACGAAACTTATGAATAACCGAAATCCATAAAAATAAGTTAATAGAGTTGTCTAAATAACACGTTGTAGGAGTCGAGTAATAAATGAGTTTAATTTGAACATTTCGGATTATGCAATTAAATAAGCAGGAGATGGGTACTTGACTACTTATTTAGTTGAATACCTACCCAATTAGTAAATATTAAAATCTAATTGCAGTTGCAGGCTATTGTGGGAAATTAATATTTTCTTAATTTTGGCATCATTATTAATAATTATCTGATTAAAAATCAACGATGAAGAATCAACTTACTTTGTTACTAATAATATCACGGATTGTTTATTCGGCGGCGTTTCCTTCTCCTTTTCGATCCAATTGCGGAAATTATATTCCGTTGGATTTTTGACGAGCGTTTTGAGACTTTCTCCTGAAATGAATCGAACGCCGTGAACTTGAGGAACACTTTTACCCTTTCTTTCTTCTTCCTGCCGTACGTAATCGTAATCAACAGGAGCTAAGACAACAACGCTGGTTATTTTCTTATTCTTAAGTAATGGACTGTCAGGTATAGGAAACTGAGATCCTTTAACTTTCAGCGGTAAGTAGCGATTGTACGAAGAATCGTTTAAAACCACTGGATCCACTTCGGTAGAGTCTTCTTGCACATACGAAGATTGAACTTTCTCATCGGTTGAATTATAACGCACAACTTTCATCTCAACGGATTTAGTTGTATTTGGAAATGCGAACGATGGCACTGGAGCGCTACCAGCTCCGTATAAATTCTCTAACGCTTCAGGAGGTAAACTTTCGATTGGTATGTCTCCTACTTTATCGTAATCTAATATTTGGATATCAGCGTTGCTTAAGATTCCCGATGATAATAACTGTTCCCTTAAATCATCTGGAACCTCAGCCGGTAATGCTGCTAACTGAGCTGGTAAACTTTTGGTGTCATTTTTTTCTTTTTTGTAACTCGGTGCTGTTGGCTTAGGCGATGTTACGTAAGAAATAGATGGTTTCTCTTTTTTGGTGGTTGGTTTTTGCGTGGAAGCGTACACCGGATGTTGGTCGAATGATTGTTTCGGTGGTTTGTTGAAATTCAGTACTTCTTGAGGAGAACTGGTGTACTGAATGTTTTGATTTTGAGATGGTTTCGATACAGTATTAGAGCTGTAGTCTAATTGATTCAAAATTTGATGATCTTCGGAGTGTGATACCGATTGGTAAATTTGGCCATCTTGGATAGGCGAAGGATCTTTGATTTTAGAAGATAACAATGGTTTTTGCTGAGGTTGACGTTGCCTACTAGCTGAAATAACTTCTTTATAGTTGGGCTGAACGTTGGAGGATTGAGGGTTCGCTTCCGCTGGTTTATCATTTTGATACTGGTTCAAAAATTCTTGCGGGTATTTCTCATTGTCGTATGGTCGTCGTTGTAAAGGTTTCGAATTAGTTTGCGGTCTTTGTTTTTCGTAATATTGTTTTTGTCGCTCAGCCAGCGACTTATCTGGGAAAAATTGTTGCTGAGATAGTTGCGATAATTGTTGAGACTGTTGTGTATGCTGTTGTTGCACATGCTGAGGTTGTAAATGTTGAGGTTGCACATGCTGCTGCGGAGGCTGTTGAACATAAGGAGGTTGTTGAACATGTTGTGGTTGCTGAATAGACTGGAGCTGTTGAGTATGCTGAGCTTGTGGTACATGTTGATGACCTAATGGTTGCTGGAATTGTAACTTTTGATTTTGATATTGTTGAGGAGCAAAATCATTCCTGAATGGTACTTGTTGATGATGTTGAATTTGCTGATTAAAAGGACCAGTTTGTTCAGTCGGTGATGGGACAATACGATTATGCTTATTTGTTTGTATTATCTCGTTTTGTCGTTGAAGTTGTAAACGATTCGCATCACTGGGAGCGGAAAAACATGCTTGTTACCTGTATACGATGTTTCTTGATTAGAATACGGCGGCGAGGGCGGCCTTGTGCGAACTGTTGTCCTATAATCGCCTGAGTTAATCGCGGATATAATTTCGTTTGAGCAACATTTATCGGATGCTGGAACTGCGTTGGTCGCAGCTCAGACGAGAATTCTGTATTCTGAGGATGCTGTGGAGGTTTCCCATTGTTAATATGTTGGAATGGAGGTTGACTTAATTCCGCAGGCGAAAGCTGTTTACCATTTTGAGGGCTGTTTGGTGGATGTTGAAACGAGGGAGAAAAATCGTTATTTTGTGGTTGAAAGTTGATGGCATGTTGAGGACGGAATGGTATTTGCGAAGGGTACACGATTCGGGGCTGAGGATGGTTAGAGCTCGCGTGATTATAAGATGGCGGTGGAGGTCTTTCATAAGATCCATCTTCGAACTGCAAAGGCTGTACAGGTAAACCAACATTTGGGGAGCTCGATCTATGTATTGAATGACTAACCGGTGATTCGGGTTTAGTATTAACGAATCTAGTGAATTCATTTTGACTTTGTCTTTGCTCTACGTGTTTTGCCGGTGATTCTGGTTCCGGTGTAATCGGCGTTTTGATATCTTGTACTTCTGGTTGATCAACTGAGTCTCGTTTCTGAGCTTCTATCGATCTTTCATATGGAAATGCTTCATCTGGTCTGCCGAAAGTTACTTTTAATCCGCTTCCATGATAAATCTCCGAATCCGGTCTTATAATTGTTCTCAACGTAGTACTAGGAGGTGGTGGATTAGTATACGGAGCCGTTGGATAAGTAGGCTCAGTCGGATGACTTTCTACAATATCCGTGGAAACTGGAGTCAAAGCTGGAACCGGCTCTTCATATACAACTTCATCTTTACCATATTGACTCGAAGGATTCTTCTTGTATTTCACATAAAACACCTGAATGGGCTCTTTAGTCGGTTTCGGAGTTGGTAACGTAGTCACCGGTGGAGCCGGTAAAGACTCGTTGGATTCTTTTATGATAATTTCAATAATAGGTTCGGGCTCTTATAATAATGATGAGCCGGATAGCCGTGATCGAAACTCGGAGCAGCATAATGAGGAGAATAATCGACGTAATTATGCGCAGCATCAGCGAAAGAATCATCCTTAGAATGTTTCTCGCTGATGGTAGTGATGTTGTATTGGACTTCTTTGTCATGATACAAAGGATCCCTTTGCGAATATTGTACCAAAGGTTCCATTTTAACAGCATACGGAGGAACGTGTATGGGTTTCGGACGTGCGTGCCGTGGCCTTACTTGACTAGTGGGAGTAGGTGGTTGTAATTTATTAACCGATGGTGAGAAATTGCTGACATCGTTGATTCTGCGGCTTTGTAACGGTAATGCTTGAAAGTCATCGTTTCGTTTCACTCGATCGTCTGTTGCGTTTTTTTCGCATAGGAATACATCGGCGGTCGCCACCAGCGCCAGAACCTGAAGGCAAACATATGCGAATAATTTTGGGAATTTTATGTACACTTTGCAGAAGACATAAGGAAGAAATTTTGCACGTTATGTAATTTCTCATATTTTAGTGTAATTTGTTTAGAATTCGTTACAAAATATTGAAGATTTTCTCACGATGAACTATAAATTTTCGGTTTAAACAGATAATTAGATACTAAAATCTAGACACGAAATATGATTCGTACAATGTACACGTAGAGGTAACACACATCGTTTTATACTTTCTTCGTAACAATGTTAAGAAACGAAGCAAAAGGTATAGTTGAATAATTAATGTTGACCGCATGATTAATAACTTATTAATTTTTCTTTCTGCAAATGAATATTAAATATTCGTATGAAATTAAGTCATAAACAAAAAATTTCCCAACTGATTCCCTACACAACGAAGAAGTAATTAAAAAGAACGCCTACGTTTATTGTTTAGTCCATTATATTAAATAATAAACAGATATTTTATAATTATTCAGTTAAAATCCGTGAATAATTACGTTGCAAAATATTCCCACAATTTCTCCCATTTTACTCAAGAGGCAAGAATAAAATGTACGTATTAAACAATGGTACCTATCTATTTAGAGATTTTAATCGACTATGAAAATTAATTGTCATCAGTTTTCTTTTATACGAGGTAATATTTTGTGGTAGGTTTTTTTTCGCGCTTCGAAATAATTTATTTTTCGTGTCGTAGTCTTGGTTCATGACGTTGAGGTCTAGTACGCGTGTAACTCCACGGATGATACCCACTGCGCGGAGTTTAAAGCGTACTTATTATACCTGAACATAAGCCGATGATAGCGAGCTTATCACGAGTTTCATCGTTACACGCCTATCAAGCCGGCTTAGCGGAGTTTACGAGACTTACATATATTAATAAGTACTTTGTATTAGGTTATTTCACCGAACACTGGTTTCCTTGCGATGGTCGCTTCCGCAAGTACGTACATGTGCCAAAACACTTCTAGAGTGTAAGCTGATACATGAAAGTGAATCTACCAGCTGGTAAAATAATTTAACTAATGGCTGCCCGTTGATATGGAAAGTTACTCATCGTTGAATCTGGTTATATGATTTTTTTTTTTTGGCAGACTGCATCAATAATTGGAAACAAATTACGAGCAGAAGATGGGGAGTAGAGGCAATTTCTCTAAGTTAACGAGAAAATTAATCGTCGGTGTTGAATTCGCTTCGAGCTGTTTATAAAAGAATTCATTTTACTGGCGTGCTCTTCGATTTGAAATGTGTAATCGTGAAATGACGAACGTGTGCCACTGTCGTATTGGCGGTGGAAATTAGTCAACTCGTTATCGCGCCACGTATAATTACGTAACTACCGCGTGTTTTCCGCGCCTGTATTTTGAAATGAAATTGACGAGTACGAAAACATCGGTACGCAGACGCATGACTAGATGGCGCGTTACGCGTATCAAAAAGTTTTATTTCGACAACCAGTTGACTACTGTTCGAGAGAAACCGTTAGATATTAAGTATGACCGCTTCGTACGCACATGGGGATTCGGAAATGATGAATTAAAAAGTACCACGCGAGCTGGTATGTAAATCATCGACGTCCGCTGAATCGACATCTTTATCGACTCGGTAAATGGGGTAATTTATTTGATTGCGCTTTTAAAAAAACACTCGTATTGGCTACTCGTGCATAATGTATGCCGGTTTCAAAATGCATTATTTTTAATGAATTGAAATGATAAGAGATGTAGGTATTTGTATTTGCATACTACTTTCAAATAAGTACTTCATAATTCATCGTTACCATGTTCAACTTACCTGAGTACTTATACGTCGAATGATGTCAAGAAGTTGACTTAGTAAATATTTTTGGCTCGTGTCCTCTCGAAGGAGATAATTTATCGATGAGAAATTTCGAATAGAGAATTTTACATACGTAAAGGCTAGATCTTTATGCAATGAGAAATGAAGACTTCGAAAGGACAAGTTGTCGTAATATTTTTAAAAGAGAGTATAAAGAAAAGCAAACATTTAAACTATACTGTCTGATGGCTTTCATGGGTATAACGGTAAATGAAAATATTTCGGTATATGACTACAAAGGAATATTCAACAAAGAATGATCTTCAAATAAATTCCAATATACTCCCTCTTTTTTCATAACATTCCGGTAATATGTGGACTGCCTTTTATGTAATCACATCCCCGAGAAAATATTACCAACGAATTTAATTCCGCAATAAATTTGTACGGTATAATGTATCGCATCACTGTACCAGTAATTAATTAAAAGCAAATAATTGATATTACAAATTTCACCTCTTCTAATATAATCCACGAAAAAAAAGTTGTTTCTTGTTACAACCGTTTACGAGAAATATTATACCATATTTCAGATGTTGTTACCTAATTGCACTCTATAGAATAAAAGAATTTACATTAAAAAATAAAAAAAAGTAAACGATTCACCTGTTTATAGTTGATATTTACCAACACCTATCTCTTTTCTGTACGGTGCATTTAATATTTTATTTTAGTATCTTATTGCCTCAGGATAAAAAGAAGACCGGTCCTCCTCCGTCACCTTAGCTCTGTATTTAAGCGTACGTTTCCCCAGCATTATATTTAGATTTACTATCGAACACTTCATTAATAATCCTTTATTACAGTTTCAGTTTGGTGTGTGACAAATGTCGTCTAGACTATGAGAAGCCGTATAATGAGAAAATAATAATAACCAGTTCATATCCGTAGATGACTATTTCATCGACTATAAACCGAAGTATTCTTTTTTAATACGATAATCATTCTGTGTATACGGGTAAGGTTGTTTTTTTTCCTATAACAAAACAAGAGGGTTGATAAACATTCTAGAAAAATGTAAAAGGAAAGTAGGTTATAGGATTTTCAAGGTTACGTGTGATTTCGGTAGGTGTACTATGTGTTTCATCATGTGAAGAAGGTGGGTATTAACTTCGAAGATGTTCGTAGGCAATAACCAATCGGTTAAAATGAACTCCTGTTTGATGTTTTTAAAGAAAGCCAAATTCGTTCAAATTATTTCAATTTTTGAGCCGATCACAATAAAATCTCTATATATTTTTTATCAAGGTAAAATTTATTTTTTGACGCTGTAATTTTGAAAAGTGAATAAATTATTTGCGAAGCTAAAAATAGAGGTACCTAATCAAGTGAACACTATCAGGGACGTACCGAAAGGGGGGGGAGCTTCCCCCCATTGGCTTTTGGAAAGTTGGTAAACTTGACTTGCGCAGTATTATTACAGCTATCTTTAAATTTTTTGAAGACTAACAAGACTGTGACATCGTATTTATTTAACATCTTATTTTCGTGGAGCAAAAAAAAAAGGTCAACAATTGGTAAAATTTCATGGTATTAGTTGGCAATTTTTGGTTTTCTCCCCCCCCCCCCCTGAAGAAGGTCCTCGGTACGCCCCTGAACACTATGAATCAGACAATTTAATAATCACATCGATTCGTGCTATTTTATTGTTGGGAGAGACTCTTTCGAGATAGAGGTCTCAATAGGATTGTAAGGAGATACAATTAAGCATGAAGTAGAGGGGGTAGGAAGGGGGAATGATTTATGAGCCCAGCGAATGAAATACATTAAGTTTGGAGAGTGGTTTTTTCCAGATTAAAAATGAAAAAAAAATGCTGAAATTTCAAAAAAAATAGATTTTTTTGTTTTTATGAATATTACTAAACGCTTGAACATATCGGTCATTCCTTTTTTTAATTTTGGGCATTTCTTTAATTTTTGATTTTTTAAACACTTTTTCATTTTTGAATATTTTCTCATTATTTTGACACTTCTACTTTTTTGGATATTTTTTTAAGCATCAATAAAATATTTCTGAAGGTTTTCTATTTTTGACTTTTTTTTTTTTTTTAATTTTTAAATTCTTATGTTGACATTGAATTAATTGGGTAGTTTTGAACATTTTTTCATTATTGAATATTTTCTCATTATTCGGACATTTCTCTTTTTTTAAAAATATGTACCTACTGAATATTTTTGACATTTCTTTCGTTTTCGAACATTTTTTTTTTTATTTATGAATATTTTTCATTTTTTGGTCATTTTTAAAAAATATTGAATGTTTATGCTGTTTCTAATGTTTTTGGGGCGTTTTTCATTTTCAGATATTTCTTTGATTTTTAGACATTAAAGAATTCTATCTTTTTTTGACTTTGGGAATGCGTTCAATAAATTTTGCATTTTTTAACACTTCTTCATTTTTGGGTATTCCTCATTTTTGGTAATTTTCCTACTTGTTAACTTTTTTTTTTTTCAAATATTGAATATTTTTGACCCTCTTGAACATTTTTTCATTTTTGGGTACTTCTTATTTGTTGATTATTTTTCATTTTTTTTTTTTTGGCATTTACAATTTTTGGGCGTGTGTTTAATTTTTGGACATGTTTTTATTGAATATTTTTCGCATTTTTGAGCACATTCACATTTGAGCACTTTCCATTTTTTGGAATTTTTTCATTAGGTCATTTTTCTGATTTCTGAACAGTTTTTTAATATTGGATATTTCTGATAATTTAAAACTTTTCTTTTGAACATTGAATAATTATTTTCTACTTATTTACGCACTTATTTAAGTATGCATATTTTTTCCTTTACAGAACTGCTTATTTTTTTTATTTTTTTCGTATATTTCTTCAATTTTTAATTAAGCATTTTTCACATCTAAATTTAAAAAAAAAAATCAACAGTTTACTCATTTTGGAAAGTTTATTTAATTTTTGAATATTTTTTCATTGTGTTTAAAACACTATAAAGTATTGATTTTTATTGATTATTCTCTTTCTTTTTTTATCAGAAGCAAGCATCAATCACCTCTTGATACTTTACTAGCCTGTTTAATACATCAGTGTTCAGGGCAATACATCTTCTTTGCCCTTCTCTAAACGGCCTGAAATTTTTTTTTCCACCACAAAACATAAATGAAAGGGTGGCTAGCAAAAAAAGTGATCTTTTAAATAAAAATAAATATTTGATGGATATTTGAAAATTGTCTTCACTAATGCAAGAGGTATGAGGGGGATGGGTATCTATCACGAAAAAAGCTCTTTATACAAGACAAATGACATAAGAGTAAACTTGTTTCTCCAGTATATACTTACATTGTACAAGTTATTAGAATTTATTTGGTAATAAAATTGCCTTACGTTGGATAGCGAATGCAGTGATATTGGTAAAAAAAGACGAGATCGTAAAATCGAACCATTTTGTGAAAATATCTCAGCACTAAATTAAGGTACATTTAATTAAATAGGTATAGTGGTAGGTAAATGAAGCGTGGGAACAGAATATGTGTAGGACTATATTAAGTTCATAATTCACTTATCTACTTTCACTTTGGGTTTTTATGAAAATTATGAAAATTTTCAAAGTTTGTATCAACTATCATGATCTAAAAAAATCAAAAATCTTAAAATTCGAAACATTTTTTGGACTTTTTTTCACGAATAAATCATCCTTTCGATTGCAGAAAACTTCAGCTGAAACATTACATAATAAGAATCTGAATTTAAATAATAAAAATTACGAAATAAAGATTACAATAGTAATAGTACTGAACTTCCTAGAACCACGAAACTCGTGTTTCAAAATAGGCATATGCGGAGCGAGTAGGTAATTCATGAAATTACATACGCGTATCTCGTTGAAATATTCACCAAAAATTTTTCTTCTCGTCGAATAATTTGCATAAATGATAAACAATAATGATATTCACGAATCTCGAGAGAAAATTCCAATAAAGTAAACAATTAATAAATTTAGAATAAAATCTTACCAAGTAAAAAAATTCTCCGCTAAACGATATCATCGTAATAAATAACAATGCACTAAAACTTCACCACAATCGCGCATCAGATTTATAAAAATAACAATAAATTACTCGACACGAAACACAAAGTCTCAAAACGCGTTAAAAAAGTTAAAAAACAATTTCTTTTTAATCCACGACATTTTAGAGCATAAGGATGCTCAACGCGCACACACGTTAACTGGCTAAGCGGTCGCACTGGTCGGTAATACTAATAAAAATCTTGGCGTACGAACTGGACCATACTGACCCGCTGGTGACTTTTCCATATACTACTATCACTCTTGACTTTCTTCTCCCTTCTCGAGGCGATCGTTTTAACGCAAAACGAAATTATTCATTTCCTAGAACTTGATAGACGTTCTGACCATTAACATGACTATTAATCCAAAATACATATCGCATTATTCAAGAGACGAGTCGAACGTTTAAAATTGCATATTCGCATTGAATAATCTGCTGGCAGGTTGCGTAACCGATGTATATGGTGGTGGAGGTGAACGTTGAATATTTGAAATTGGTACCGTGCGAAGATTGCTATCTAAAGGGTCTTCGATGTTTACTCCGATAGCAAAGGTGATAATCTTTAAACGGTATAATTAGCCGATTTAATTAGCAAGAGAGAAATGCGGTGGTGAGACATACGCGGTGCTTAATGGATCGATGGATTTTTTTTTTAGAAACCAGTCTGGTAATAAGAATGGTGATGATTGTTGGTAATCTCTATGTACCTAGTCATCGTATTCCAAAATTGGAGCTTCAACCGGACACGTTTCAAATGGTGGGTATAAATTATTCATCGGTGTTTGCATGGTATATTTCAAAGATGTAATATTTTGTTGTCTTTAAAGTAACCGGACTTGACCTGGTTTGATTCACAATAGTTAAGAATTTTGAATAAAAATTGTCTCTTTTCATTTTAATACGTAATTGCGAATTTTGCATACTACGTATATGGTAATTTTATGGGCTATGAAAATTTGAATTTTTATATTATGTGGAGGCGTGTGATGATTTTTTTATGGACCGAATTGAAAAATTGTGAACATTATGTTTATAAGAATGATTAGCTGAGTTTTCAATAAAAAACTAAGCTATTACAGAGTACCAAATTTGGTAAAAAGTATCGGAGAGAAGTACTTATTCAAATGTTCAAGTTCCAGACCATTTTTCTTAATTAAGTTTTTTCATAAAAACGATAACTATTACAGCCTACCGAATTTGGAAGGGGCTTTGGAGAACACACGATAAACGCTCGATTTCCTTCAGTATATTTCCCAGCCTCCCTACCCCACTTCGTAGATCAAAGGTAAGTGAATGAAATTTGTCCAAAATTTGGTCAACAGTTATTCTTGTTTAGAATAAATTTATTTACTTACTTACTTTTTTTACTTCTTTTTTTTTTACGTTCCGTGTACAGACAACAAAGGCCAGAGGCACGGAAAAGGAAACGGTTAAATTAGTGGAAGAAGGGCGGAGGATCTAAGGAAGGAGATATGATTGTTAATTACGGTAGGGTCATCTTTGAGGAGAGATGGAAGTAAGACTGGTGGATGGAACTTTTGACGAAGGGAACGATACTTTGGGAATTGAATGAGAACGTGATGATGCATAGTAACAGGTTCATTACATTGAGACCACTGAGGTGGAGGTGACTTGTTCATTAGATGGGAATGTTAAATTTAAAATTTAAGTCGAAATTCAATTTATTTTTAATTATAATTTTTTTATTAAGAAAAATTTAAATAAATAAATTATTTTTTTTTAAATTGGAACCCTTCTATTCATTTTTATTATTAACAGTAATATTAATTCAATTAGGAATATAAATATAAATTTAATATTTTTCAGATTTTTGATTCATCTCCAAATGACGTTTTATTTAGATTTTGAGGGGGGCTGGAAGAACACTCAAATCCTTAAAAAATTTTATCTTGATGTTGCATGAATGAATAAAGTATGGACATTAATATTTTTACAATTCAATTTTCCAAGTCACTTTAGAGGAGAATTAGAGCAAAAATGGTTTTTCGAGAAAAATACTCAGTTCTACTAATGCGGCCTGATGGTTACTTACGGTTTTTTCTGAGTTTTTATTGATCTGATTTTGAATTACTTTTCAAGACGAATTAAATTTTAATTTTTTAATTGATTATTCGAATTAACTACATTTGATTTCAGCACTGCCTTATTTCTTTTCTTTCTGCATTACGTACTATTGTTTAGAATTAAAGCGAAATTACAACTCGTGAAAAGAATCTGGGTGATATACACTTAGTCAGCAGCTGAACGAGACATATTAAAAATAAATTAAAATACTCATTAATTACTCACACTTTGTAATTTATTTCGTTCCGCTGCGGTACTTTAATAGGTAATTAATAATTTCTTTCTGATAAACAATTTACTAAAGCATCCAGCGAAGCTTTTCCAACTTCTATCTATCAAAACGTTAATAAGGAGAATAGTAGAAAAATATTATCGAGAATTTTAACATCGAGTATTTAGCAAACCAAACGAAATACCTAATTCTGAACTCAATTCAGCTTCACGAAAAGAATCGCGAGCGTTAAAACTTTCTTCATGGCGAAGGTAAAAACGTGAGCGCACGCTTCACCCTTCATTACCATCAATCACGCGTTCGGTAATTTATTCTTCTTATATACTCATCATTGGTTTGGTCACTTGACAGCGTGTACATTGTGTTTACAAGTTTTTTAAACAGTGTCTTCATTTATACGTTCTATTTGGCCACTGTGCAGCGTTATTTAACGTCTGGCACGCTTCATTTGAATGTTTTATGTTGTAACAATCATCGTAATGAAAACTTTTTACCTGTTGTATAATCGAAAGAAATAAGAGAGCGGAGTTTTCTTCCAACGTATTGGTAATAGTCGAACGATTTAATTTATGGGTTTATGTGATGTATGGTGGCTTTGAAAAGATAGCGAAAAAAGAAAGCGAAAACGATAACTCCTCAATTCGGGCCAAATCTTTAAATGTCATAAGGGTTGAATTTATTGCCTATAAGTTGGCTCCGTTTGGAACCGATTGGAATGGAGTGCCAGAAGTAGACATGATATTGAAACAACGCGTTTAATCTAAAAAGAAGGAAAAGCGAACACATTACCTCTTCTTTTAGGGCGCAGTCGGCCAAAAGAAATGAGATGCAGATACCCGTAACTATCAACTATCTACATGTTTTATCAATGATCGATTTGACTTTTCCTTAATGAAAATCTTTGATTAAGATACTTGGATGCGATGATGCTTATCGTTCATTTCCAAGTGAAGCAAAGGCAAACGCTGTTCGCGCCCTGCAATATACTTGGAGCGCTAGTGTAGCGACCAATAAGAACTTTTGTTTACATTCTAACAGGACTTTTTTGTCATGTAAACAAACCCTTATTGGTCGCCACACTAGTGCTCCAAGTTTACTGCAGGGTGCGAATAGCGAATAGCTTTGTAGAATACAAAGTTACTGCACTCTGAAAAATGAACCAAAAATCGAAGTAGGGCCATTTGTTCATCATACAAGCGCAGCGATTCACTAGACGCGAGTCTCAACTCTGATTGTTTGCTTTGAATTCTCAGTGTGATATAGCTAAATTGATAATTGGTTATTATTTCAGCCGCCAATCAGAGATGTGTTCTGTAGATCACCGCGAATCTAGCGATCACATCTGAACTAATTACATTGGTCTTATACCGTGCGTCCAAGTGATTCGGGTACAATCAGCGATTATTTTGTTCACAGGGCCAATACTTATTAACTACAAATTCAATTTTGAGGATGTTTCACCCCCTCCCCCGAGGTGTTTCTCCTTAATTTGGTGTGTTACGTTTTTAGAAGTAATTACTATAGGATGCTTCTGAACACATTTTTATAAAAAACCTTTGTCCTAAATTTTTTCCACTTTTATTTCATAAATTATCAAAAATCAGCATCAGAAGTACCAGAACTATCATTTTCCACAACGACTCAAATTATGTCTGAAATGCCTAGACGCAGGTATTTACCAGTAAAATAGTCTCTTTACCCTTTAATTTTTGTCATTAAATCATACTGTCGTTGGATGAGGTATGTTCATAACCATAACCAGTAAATTTATTGTCTGTGCAGCGTAATTTTTTACACCCAAATTAAAACTTCATCAATTATATTTCCCCGTCGTCGCGAAAAAAGAAGTCACGAGTCACGAATAATTAAGCATACCTCTTAACCTACCAATCGATTAAATTTTTCCTCACAATAAATTTGATTAGCATCTCATTTGCATGCCTATACATATAACAGCAGGAATCAAACCGGAATACCTAATATTTTTAAAAATCGACGTACCGTTGTTAATTGCAATGAACCATAATAGAGACATTTATAGATGTAATAATCATTAAAATGTTACCCGACGTCTATTGAGAAACGCGTATTCTTATTAGGGAAAAATTTAAGTGCTCTTCCATTCTTATAAAATATAGGACATAAGTAGCATCGCGTTCGCACATTGTAGAAGCGTTCTGCGCTTTTGCGTAAGAATTCATTTTTAATTAAATCACCTACGAAGAGAAAGATGCCATCGAATCGAAATGCCGTAGCGTTAAGGCGAAAAACATGTATAAAGGTAATTAGGAAATCATCTGAAATGTTTATGTCATTAAAAAAACACGCAGAAATATGTAGATACGTAGACACCTACGTAGTACGTATTCAAATGAGTAGTTAATTATTTTAAAATCTAGGACGTTCTAGCTTCTGCCAAAGACATGTTTTCTAATTGATAATTGACTTTTTTTACCAACTGAGAGGAAGCTTAAGTCTTCTTCGGGAACGTCTTAATCAGTTTTTCTCCAAAGCTTCATTACATGGCCTCGATGACCTCTATGAATTCGTATTGAACTAATAAGCGAATTCTGATTTCATAATAAGAGGTTTTTTGGCATAACCGATAGAATTCTTCGACATCATTTTCAAATCAAGCTGTGATCATTGACATCAAATATTTTGCCTATGTTTCAATGGATAATGCTTTCATATAACCATTTATACTCGAATAAAAGGCATCACATGGCACTTGACATTTGTTTCAGAATTTCTTATCTACTTGTTTTCTTCACCTCGCTAGACATCCATGCGCAGTTGTCGTTTCGTGGAAAGAAAAAAACAATGAATACGCGAGAAACCGAAAGTAAAATTAAAACCTTGATGAATGGTTAGATAAGTTAATTACAATCATGGCCGAGAACCTAGCACAAACGAAGCAAGAAGAAAAATGGAAAAAGAAAAATCGGTGTAATTGGTTCGTTCATCGTACAACTTCAGGAAGGATGTAAACAATGGTAACGTGCTTCAGTTTCATCCTGCAACTAGTATTGAATCATGAATTAGTTACAATCAAATCGAACGTGATAATATTCGTATTCGCTAACAGGAAACGACGAATGGAAAGCAAAAGTGAAATAAATGTAGAATACTTATGTGCTAGGTATATGTAGTTTCGTCTTCATATATGAAGTTCATAGATTGTAGGTATCATATTTTTAGGTGAAAGATTGGCAATTTTTGCTCTTATGGATGTCACTAAACTTTGTTGGTTTTTAAAAGAGGATCGTAGGAAGAAAGTTGTATTGAAAGCAGGACAAACAAGATAGATAATTTGGGCACTGGCGGAGAATAATCAAAAATTTTGAGATAGTTGATTCTTTTCATTCTCTGATTTCATTCTATTCCAAATGCTTTGAATCTTGAATAAAGTAATTTCTCGAGAAGAATGTAAGCATATTGTGAACTCACGATATCAAGGTTTTTTACTCAATGGAACGAAAGTAGGTTTTGAAGAGTTATCATCTACTTAACCCATCTTTGGAACTTAAATATTATAATTGCTCGAGCTCGATCATTATCACTGATAAGATTTCAATCTTGATGACTTAACTGGGTAAGCAAATGGCGTCAAAGACTTTAGTTTTGTTCTAAATCTGAAACCATCGTAGCACGGGTTCCTAATAATACATCTTATTCGGTAATTTTAAATAATTTTAGCATTTTATTTCCGAGAGAAATTATGAGTTGTTATGAAGGTAGCATTTGAAATGTGGTAACGGTAATATGTTGCTAACTTCATATTAAATTAGGAAGTAGGTATATAATTCTCACAACAGTCGTAAGCTTATTGGTAACTCGTAGAGTTGGAATTTTCCGAAAATTTCACTTTCATGTTCCCAAGGTCTGGTTCAAGGTCTTTATACGGTTGATATAGCGTAAGTACGTTTACGGATGAAAGTGTAATATCATAACTGCCAGTTACTGTTTGCTAATTTGTAGCACTTTCTTCTAATATTATTAAATCTAGTTCGGTTAATCGGTTCATTTAATGCAGTCCGTGTTTTGCCAATAGAGTTGAAATCAGGTATCAAGAAAACGCCTGCAACCATACATTAGCTACGTGAAAAATTATCTTCCGTTATGTTACAGGCGAATGTACGTATAGGTTATGATTATCATTGTGATAGAATGAATGTTATAGTGGGTAAGGATCAATGTCACGGCTCACTTTTATCTCTCTTGTATCTTTAGCATCTGTTTAATCATAAAGCATAATGTAGCTAACTGCTAATTGATGCGTTGGAGAATTAATTTTTAAACGGTAACTAAACAATAGTTACAAGTTCCGAAAAGAGAGTGGGCCTTAATTAAATCTTAAATGCTTGATAAATTCGAATGGATAATTTAACGAAGAAATTCGATCGGCCCACAGCATCTGTTATGAAATTTTCACCTACAGTTACTGTATACTAGATGCACCATGTTTAAGGAAGATGTGTGTTCGCTGTTGCCTATTATGTAAAATGTAAAAACCTCTGTTTTCATTAACAATTTTTTCTTGCTGCTAATTACCGTTATTCGATTTAAAGGTGTGAAATTAAATTAAAAATATGATTAGTCAAGTGGGTTTAATTTATGCGCACGCGAATAACTTATTTTAATTATTTATACTTATGTTTGGTGTCGATTTTGAGCATACTTGTTTTAGATGTAGGAATAGGTAATTCAAATGATAATCTATAGTTGGAGGTGTTATCAAAATTTTCTCATTAAACATTTAGACTACTTGGTGTCGAAAAATTATTAATTCTTTTCTTTTCTAACTAGGTAACAACTTTCCTTCAAAGCCTAGATTCCGATAATCTTTTTTAACTTCAGTGTAGTATTAAAATTATAATGAAATTTTTATTCTACGGAACCTGGCTAGGTATGCTATATAAATTGTAACGACGTTTTAGTTATTTAATAACTCGTGAAATTCAAAGTGCGAGTTAATTTGTGAGCGAGTGTTTAAAATTTGTATGCGGTTGAATTTTTACTTATTATTCATCATTTGTGACGGAAATGGTTAATGATCGCATAAATCATTAGCGCGAAATGAATTAGGGTCTTGGAATTGTTCCTTTTTGCTAGAACTTTCACGATTTTTTTGTTAACCTGAATTTACAGGAAAGAAAATATTGCCAATTTAATGTTTCGAACCCTTAGCTAAACATTGTAATATTTTTGTACGAGTGAAACATACTTTATTTCAAATTTCAAAAAATTATATCTTGGTAAGTAGTTATCAGATAAAATACTGCCCTCTTTCTGAAGTAAAATTTTTGAACTATTCAAATTTTTTCATGAATAGTACATAATTTATGTTCATTTTAGGATGTTTTAATTTTTCAGTTTTAATTTTTGAACGTTTAGTCTCTTCTTCAATTTTAGGGACATTTATTTATTTTCAAACATTTCTTCCTAAGTTGTTAGATACCTTCTTTTTTAAGAATTTTTTTAATTTTTCAACTTTTTTTTTCAACTTTTTTCAAATCATAAAAATATATTTGTTCGCTTATTTTTGAAAGTTACAACTTTTTTCAACATTTTTCGATTTTCAATATTTTTAAAAAATTACTGGGAACTTTTTCATTTTTTGGATTTGAAATGAAAAATTGGCATCTTCAACACTCCTCGAACACTAACTACAGCTTGTTTTGAAAAATCGTCCCCTGCCCGTTCACATCAAAACACTCGTGCAGGGTTATAATTTCAAACTGGATCAAAAATACCTTCCATTGAGTAAGTATCACGGATTAGAGGATGTGCCAATTTTAGGAAGCCAAATTTAACTGATCTTAAGATCTTTGCACCCTCTAAGCGCTAAATTCTCTTATGAAAAAAAAAAAAAAAACTCCAAAAAATTTAATTTTTCTCCTTTTTTGTTAGGTTAAGAAATAAACACTCAATGCATTCTGAATCATATTTATCAAAATTAGGTGATTCATTCAACTTTTGATTAATTACTGTAGTTTATGCGGCAGCACTGATTGATAAAATTGACTTAAATCAATTGATAATGAAAAAATAACATGTTAAAAAATTTATTATGAATTTTATAATCGTTTCTATCATTTACCATCGTAGAAAAAGGAAAAGAAAATAAAGAAATGAAAAAATTGACATCCTTTTCAATGGTAGGCAAAGATCACCTTGGTCGCACAATAGAGTAATGCAAGTAATTGGTCCACTTCTTGACTGGTCGTACATCACGTGTGTAACGACCAATCATGAGGCTAGAATGTGATAAAATCTAGGATATTCCATTTGAGTGGCTTGGATGCAAAAGTGACAATATCCATCAACTTCCACATCAGAACTAGATGCAAAATTTTTTCAAAAATTAATTCTACAAACAAAACCAAAAACTAAGCAGTGATGCAAAACTAATGAACTTGAAAAGAAATTAATTTCTCATCCTCCACTTGATTACGAACAAATCAAGTAAAAAAAATTATGAATCAAAAAATCAAAATTTTAAACCTAATTGTTAAAGTTCATGCCAAATTTCATATTACACAAGGGAATTCGCGGCTTTGCTTGTCTAGAGCCTAATTTTAATGTGCTGCTGACACCTCAGTCCTTAGAACTCTGAGCATGTCCTTGGTTTTTTCAGATTCTTTCAGAAAGTCTTGGTCTGAGACAATTACACAAGCCCTTCATCTTTCTCTGTGTAGTTTCCAATAATACCTCGCCTTTCTTTGTTCATCGAAAATAAACCACCACTGATACATTATTTTTGGTAAAGTTATCAAGACAGATTATTCATCGTTGAATCTTTCAGTTTCAAAGAAGATGAAAATATTGTAGTTAACATAAGTGAAAGAAATGAAAAGTTTGTGAGAACCTGCTCATCTCACTTTCGGCTAAATTCTGGCCCTAGTCAACCCTGAAAGACTAAGAGACTCCTTTTTTTCGCAATACTCTTCTATTTCTGGTCTATATCTCCATAATAATGGAATTGTAAACATACAGAAGAATAATATAGGTAATATGTGTTAAATAAATTACACGGATCTCGTAACAGATATCGAATTGGAAACGATTACATTGTTGAAGATATACGAAGAAAATTGTCTTCGATGAATCGTAATAGAAGACGGTTGGAGGTGATTTGGAAAAGTTACGGATATTATTGATCTAATACCTAATCATCGATTACCTCGTCCTCAGCGAATGCAGCGTGTAAGAAAACACTGTGGTATAATTCGCGAGTTCAATCATCCGTAATGTTTACCTAATTTTAATGGCGCTGGCGTTTAAGTAATCGAGTCGTGAGAATGGCCATGCTGGTGTTAGAATAGCGTCAATTTCATTGTTCGAGCTTCATAACGATAGCATGGCGGAGAACGGCGGCGTAGCGTTTTTCGAAACATCCAAATGACCAATGTGAAAAAATTTCCCAACTGGAAGGCGGCTATAACGGTGAACGATTAACTATATAATACGAAAAGTACCCGTTAATGAATATGGTTTTGTGGAAAAGAGTCGGCCGTTTGGATGGTGTGAGTCACGACTAATACACACGATCTAGTTGTGTCGGCGGAAAAACGATTGTACATCGGTACAGATTAACTAGCCGGCTAGAAAGCAAAAGAGCGCGTTGCTTAGACAATGCAGTCGTATATGATTGAGATTACGGACGTGTTTTGGATTTTCAACAGTGTAGTGCGTGCAGCATCATACATAAGGCTCGGATGTTTCGATTGTTACGTTTGTACGGATACGGAGAAAGTTACACTGTGTACTGCCGGAATACCGAGGCGAACTCAGACAGTCGTTTGCCTTCGGCGTGGTGATCGAATGGTCATCGCAGCATCCTTTCTTCATTTAAAGTCTTTTTACTTTCTATCGTAAACACACTCGAGTACCACTCTCCTATGTACAGGAAAATACCAGTTTTCAGAAATACAACACGTATGTACCTATAATTATTTAGCCGGTATCTTCAATATACTTGGGTACCTGCACCTATCTTTCTCCATGGATCGTAATTTTTGTACATAATCCAATCCTGTTTATACTGTATTGCCCGTCGTCGTGCTGAAGGTCAAGAATGTTAATGCGTGTTATGTCTATAACGACGTGCGCCCTCCTATCGTCCTATCTATATCCTCGATACGGATTACCCGTAGAGTAAACCTAGACGTATCGCATGAGCGATCCGTTACATGTGAGCATTGTCAAACCGGGAATTAAATTGGAAATTTTACTACGATGCAAATTTTACTCTATTAGATCAGCTCCAACTTGATAAGTCTCGTACCAGAGTCGTTTTAATTAAGCCTTTTCCATCTGTTTTTATTTTCATTAGATGAGATTGTACGACCGATTGCTCATCCAGATACCCGGAAATACTACCTAACGGATTTAAAATATGTACACAGATGCATTAATTAGGAAGAAAGGTAGGTAAATAAAACTTTATGATCTATGGTGATGTAATGTATGAATACTGTAAGTATAGGTGGGCATAGGTAATTGCACATTGGTTCATAGTGTCCATTTTCAAGGACTATAAAAGTTGATTAATAAATATCTAGAGAAATTCAATTATTCAGGTATTTCTCCCTGACTCGAGATACCTCAGTACCGGAAGAAAGAAGATAAAGAAAAGTGACTGCGAAATAGGTGCTTGAATAAATAACGAATTAATATGAATTCAACAAAATACATTCTTTCATAGACTATATTTAGGCCTACTTACAAAATACCATCATCGATAAGGGGAGGAGCGGGCGGTAGAGGAGGCGTGTACGTCTGATGCCTAGAAAATTCTAAATTCATACTTTTCAAACAATAGATGAAAAAAACCTATAATGTCAAACAAAGAAAAAATTAATGTTCAAAAGTAAAAAAATCACAACATTTAAAAAGGTGTCAAACCAAAAAAGTAACAAAAATAAACAATAAGCTCTCAAAAATTAAAATAGCATCACCAAAATGATATAGATACAAAGTTACTGCACTATCATAAGAGCAATGCAATTAGTTCAGAAATGATCGCTAGGTTCGGGTAATCCACCGGACATATCTCTGATTGGGGGCTAAAATAACAACAAATGATCAGTTCAACCATATCTCGCAGATGAAAATAGTTCAAAAATTAGCATAAAACGTTTCAAAGTAAAACAAATTGAAAATTGATGAAAGAGCAAAAGTTGGAAAACAAATTATGAAATAAAAGAAGTTAGAAAACAAACATAAAATGTACAGAAGAATAGAAACAGGAAAAAACTTGAAATGAAATAAATTAAAAAATTATAAATGAAAAAATGAAAAAATAAACGTCTAAAAATGAAAAATTATTCGAAAATGGAGAGAATGAAGAGTTCAATAATGAAAAAAATTCAAATACATATAAGAAATATCTAAAGGTAAAGGCAGTCTGAATTCTGAAAATAAATAAAAAGTGTATAAAAATAGAAAAGAGTCCTGAAACGAAAATATTTCAAAAATTGGTGACATCCGAAAAAGAAAAATACAAAAGTTTCTAATAAAGAACAAGTAAGAAAGTAACGAAAAATGTCCAAAAGTAAAAAAACGTCTAAAGATAAACACAATTGTTTATAGAAAAAAATACTCAAAAAAATAATAATAAGATTGTGAATAAAAATAAAAAAAAAACAAAAAAAAAAACACATTAATAGTGAAAAAATGAAAATTTTTAAAATTTACAAAAATCTAAAAATTATGAAGAAAATTGCATAAGAATGCAAAAATTGTCTAAAAATGAAAAAATATCCCAAAATAAAAAGTAATCTAAAGCCAAAAAATCAAAATGGTGTGTAAAGTATGAAAAAACTATAGGTACCAAATATAAAAAGAAAGATACTAAAATGAAAAATTTTTCATAACGAACTAAAAATGTCCATTAGTAAAAAATCTGCAAAATTAATAAAATATTGAAAATTATTAAAAAAGTAAAAATTAAAGCATTTAAAAAATTCATGCACTGAAAAGAATAATGATAATAAAGCTCTTCAAGATGAAGGAAGTACAAAAATGAAAAATATGTAAAATGGCAAGCGGATAAATGTTTCTGGTACAGTTTTTCAAGAATTTTGGCGGTTCCTGAGATGATTTTGAAAAGATCTGTATTTTGAGTAATTTATTTCAATTTAAAAATTTTATTTTAAATTAAAAAAATTATAATAATTTTTGTTGTAAATTCATTTTTTCCAAACCATTAATTAAAAATTGAAAGAGTAAAGAATAAACAAAAATTTTAAAATGATATAAATAAATTGTCAAAAAATTGAAAAAATGTATGAAATATTTAAAAAATGTCCGAAAGCAAAAACGTCCAATATGAAAAAATTAAAAAATTTACGATGATTTGGAAAATATGGGTATGTCTAGAAATCAAAAAAATTAGGTAAAATTTTTAAAATTGTCAAATTTTTAGATGTTCATCAAACCTGAGGGAAGGGTATTCACAAATAATGAAATTTTATGGGAGGCTTATAAATCAATGATGCCCTGTGCCCGATTAACACCTCTTAATGACCTTGCTTAATTACATTCCAACAACATACTTCGGTATACTAATTGAAAGTATTTTATTACATTGTACCTATTATGTACCAGTTAAGAATCATCTTACACCTCACGGATAATCATTTAAAAAAGACGATATGTTTGACCTAGGCATATTTTATTACCAAGAGATGATTGCGCGGACCATAGAATTCTCCAGCCTCCTATTTCAATCCAGAATACATGAGCGATGTCTCTCATTGTCCATTATTTTAACATCAGTATGAACTAATTTCTAAAGAGCTCTATCTTCGACACGATAATTTCATAGGTAGCGAATCGAGATGAGGTCTTATTACAATAATTTTCGGCGCATAAACTACCCTTTAATGATACCATTACGTAATACCTGGCGAGTACTGCTTCACAGATGTAGAATACGAACGACGAATAAATTACGAAAAAATATTTTCACACCGTTAAAAATTATTTCAACCTATCTCCACAATCTGCGCGTCGTTTGCATCATCGATGATCATTTTACAATCGATTTTTGAATTGCATTCAATACGGGAGCGGTAATTTCGACGAATATGGCCCATTTGTTTTAAAACAATGTTAAAATTACGTCAAGCTATGCGGATAGAATACATTACATATTCTAAGATTAAATGCTGCAGGTCGTAAACATGAAAAATGAACAAACATTAAATTATAAGAACTCGAGTAAGTACATTAAGAACGGGGAAATCTTTTATGAATCCTCATAAATTGGTGCGTTACAGTTTCAACATTATACAGGACGTGATAAAATTACAACGAACGAGTTACTCAATTTCTTTGATATGCCCGTCGGGTATGCCTCAGACCGGGCATTCTAATTTTCACTGAAGATGGTACCGCATGTTCCGTACGATGACGTCGCTTCAATTCCGGTCACAGGTAACAACAGGTCTTTACCAAATTATTCGATGAACGTGGACGCGTAGCTTGCAGTTAATAGAATCCGAGATGGCAGGTATAATTGAAAATAGTATCTTGTTTTTATCTTCGGTTCCGGATTGATAAAAAAAAAAAAGGAAACTATTTTTACGGTCTATTCGTTATAAGAGGTTTCATTTAACAGAACTATATGTCACGTACTGTGGGAAATGAAATGGGAAATTTTTCAAATATATTGACCTTTTATCTACGATGTTCGATGAAATTTTCCCAGTTCCGTTATCCATATTAAATGTTCTTGACCTTTTTATTATAATGAATAGATAGATAGGCAATTATATTGTGATGAGTGATGATTAAAAAAAAATTTCGGTTTAACTGTTAACATTATCTACATCGAGAAATATTTGCAGGGAGATACACGTACGAATAGTTTCTCTGAAATACATACGTACTACGTATTTATTTTTGCTCATATTCTAGGTGTGATAGATATATATTTATGTATATGTAGGTATATGTGTATTGTAAATATTCTACGAATATAATATTACTTTGTATTACCAGTACTCATATGCTATAGTCCCAATTTATCAAGCTTGAGCTATTTCAAGCTCATTTAGCCATCCTAAAATTTTACAATACGTCATTCTATCCATTTTGACTCCATTTCAAGGTGATTTAGATACGCTGTTATCCTTAATTCTTTCTTCCATATGAGATCACAAATAAATTTTTTTTTGCCTATTTGCTTTCCTTCCACCATTTCTCAATATGTATTTGAATGAATTGTCATATTGAAATGAATCAAGCTATCTTGAATTTTCAAAATACTATTCCTTTCAAATATCGATTATTTTTTCCAACTTGCCATTTTTTCTTAATTTCCCATGATTGTCCGTAATTTCTGCTTTAATTTTGTGTTCCAATTTTAGAGCTAATAATGCTAAGTATATTTTGGTTTTGATAATTGCCAACACTGATTATAACGTTAAAGCTTAAATAAAACTCACAACATTAGAGAAATTATAGTAATTGGTCCATTTTCCAATTGGTAGTAGGTATGTAACATGCACCTGTCGTAGCAATCAACAAATCGGATAGTTGTAAATTATTACTTCGACTTCTTTGAGTATTAATATATAAATGATATTGATACTCAAAGTTGAATTTACTCGTAAAAGTAAAATAAAAACATGAATCAGCTGATAATTCAAATAACAAATGAATTTCAGTCATTCATTGAAAACTGAACGATATTATTTAGGAAGGTAGGTAGAAATGAAATTACCTAGATTTTATCTCATTCTAGCCTTATGATTGGTCCTTGCGCACGTGACGTATGACCGATCAGATAACGAACCAGTTACTATAACTACTCTACCGTGCGTCCAAGTGATTGGGGTACAATCGGCGAAAAATATATTTTCCAATTTCTTAAAATTGGTTTTTTTCAAATGCAAAGAAATTGTAATGCAGTTGAAATGAATTTATCAGCCTTAAAATTTATTGAAGTTAACTCTTATCACATTATCAATAAACTGAGATTTTTACGCTGATTGTATCCGAATCACTTGGACGCACGGTATATGTGGAAAAACCTACTTAAAGCATTGTGAATTTTGTTATGTATTGAAACTAAAAGCAATGACTCAATTTTAAAGAGATCTGTTGAAAGGGCTTTCTTGAAAAAAAAAAAGAACTCCCTATGAAGAAACTTGTTAATTGAAAAATTCCCAACAAAGATTTTTTCATAGAAATATGTAGAGATTAACTCTACTAACAACATGCTATAGAAGTCTTAATGTTAATCTTCTCCCCCCCCCCCGCCCACAATTAAAAAAAATATAAAAATGTAAAAAAATTCTTTTTTGGACATTAAAAAATTTTAGCCCCCATTTTTAAAAAAATTCGTAGGTCTTAATATTCTCAATTTTTTTATTTTGAGATTTCACAAAGAAATATAATTATAATAAATTGATTATTGATCTGATGTCTTCAAAACTAGAAATATAAAATATGGCCAATTTTTAACCCAAGAGGATTCCAAAGTATGTATTGCTGATTTTTGAAGCAAAGTTATAATAAAAAATGACGTATTTATTTTAATCTCATGAGTCCATAAGACGTAAAATCAAAGTTATACTTCGCACAATTTTTGAAAATAGCAAAATACACAAAATTTTGTGCTTTTTGTAATAATTAAAAAATTAGAACCTCATAAACATTGAAAAAATTGCCAGATACAAATTTTTTTAGTCTTCAGGTCATAAAATGTAATACTTTTTTAAGGCAAACAAAAAAAAATTTTTTTGACTTTTAAAAATTTCAAAAACTTAATTTTCATTTTGCTAGCTATTCCTGTCAACTTTGACGAGTGAAAATTTTTCATGCTGTTTGAGAATTACGCGGCAACTACTTTTTCCTCACTCGAATTATGGATACTTCATAATCATATCGTTAATTTTGTTCTCTATGTTCAACGAGTTGTACAAGTTTTTACTTTTTATTGCTTCAGTTTTTATGATATTAATTTTCTCAGTTTGAATTATGTATTATATTTTTAAGTTACTAGAAAGGAACCTCCAATTTCTGAAGCTCATCAAAAATTTCCCGGTATTCGGAAAGCTCAATTCAAGCCTCAACGAATAGTGATTTTTTTGTGTGTGTTGCTATCATACAGCTAAGAAAGTCTATGCTCTGTTTAAAGTGATGTCATCATATAGAACCCAAAAGGGCAATCAAAAACTCAAAAATACTTCCCTTAAAAAAAATCTTTTTTCCTTAATATTAATGACTCGTAATCTAAGCCAAAACATGAATGCATAAGTGATGGACACTGACCTGTCAAATATAAGGAATTAATCGTCTGAAACGTGAAGGCATGATATTCTCTTTCGACCCTCGCGCGTAAATTATATGGGCTGTGATATCTCAGTTATACATTAACTCTACTAAAAATTCTGGAAAAAATGCTGAAAAAATTTATACCATCGCAGGAAAATTTATGCGCAATATCACAATCTGGTTACCACGTGTCTTCTTAATTGGCATAAATTGGACTTAATTCCCTTCGGAATCTTGTCTAATAACAGAATAGCGTACCTGTAACATCTTTAGTCAATTCCAACGCCTTTAAAACACAATTAAACCAGTTCGTGTAAATGTTCTCCCAACGCTTTTACGTAGTGCGGCGTGACACGATGGAAACCCAATTAAACACCATCGTCCAATTAACGATCGAACATGGAAGTTACATAGGTATGTTGGATGAAATAGCTTCTGGTTGGTTATAGAGAAAAGCCGTAAATAATATTAGTGACAATGATGCCTATTAAAATAAATATTAAAATATATAATTTCGATCGCGATCTAAAATTCAGGTACATTAGTGTGGGTTCCAAGTATTGTATATATCTTCGCTACACTCATAAGGTAGGAAGTTGGCAAAAAAATGGAATACCATTAGCCTACTATTAGATTCATCGACATTCTCGCATAATTAATATTAAATAAGTACAATTTTTAGTCACCAGAAATTATAATAATATACGAGTAAAAAGTTGCGGGAGTTCGTTCACGTAACACGAAAAACGAATTTTTCTCCTCGTATTACGTAAAGAATATTTTTTTCGAGTTAATTTAAGAAATGTGCAATTTTTCCGTGCCTAGTTGGTATCTATCAATAGGTACATGAAGAATAATAGCCTGTAACTAGTTACCATATAAGAATATATAGATAATGGCATGAAAAATTATAATTAACTGAAGTACAAATGAACGCTATAAATTGTTAATTTGTCACTAATAGGTGTCGGTGGAATTTCTACGTATGAGTATTCCATTCGACATCGGCGTGTCCATTCTGTCAAAAAGTGTTATAAGAAATGTCCTTTTGACTTATGCGTTTTTTGTACTGAAATAAAAATATTACTATAAGTCTAAATATGTCTTCAACTGGATGTGATGTAATGTCCATTTAACCCGATAAATTATGTCGCCTTGGTTTCGTAAACTGGCTATCATCATTTTTTAGGTTGAATAGATATAGGTATTGTCGGAGAATTATTTTTTTTATGTTTATCGAAGGCGTGGAAGGTGTTTATACGAAGCCTGTGTGGTGTTAACGTGGTAACATGGAATTATAAATATTTCTACCTACTTACGCACCTTATTCATGCGCAGGATATTACATATTTTTAACAATGAGGAAAAAACGAGCGAGATGGATATTTATGGTGAATAAATTTGATACTAGTTTTCTTGTTAAAAACACATTTTTTTATGTACGCAATTATGTAAATTTAATGAATTAAAAGAAGATTACGCACGTGCGGTCGAAAAGGTTTCTCAATATCAACATATGTATGTGATTATAATTTCAGTAGAATGCGAAAAAATGAATTAATGCTTAAGATATAAATAAAAATATTTATTTTTGAAATTAAAAATTAATTTGTATACTTTATACATTTTTATTCAATTATCATATTATGTCATTTCCCGAAAAGGGCATATTTTTACGTATCCTCTTAAAAAATGTTTTATGCGGATATAAAATCTTTCCGAATTGTTTGTTACCTCTTATGTCTAGAATTTTATATTAGAAGTAAATTATAATGAAAACAGAAAACACTGAATAAGGAAAAAATTTTTATTTAAAACGAATAAAAAATATTACATATTTCTAATAAAAGAGGATTTTTTTTTAAATTTTGCACCATGTACAGTTATGTTGTCTAGAGGGGCACCAAAAATATATTTAGATGCAGTGGTAAATACCTATTTTTATCAGGAATTTCATAATATTATTTGCAGACTGTATGCTAAGCTGAGTGAGAGGTTGATTATTTGCAAAGAATTTGGAACGAAGATGTCGAAACTTCGAGCATTCGGTGAAGATATGGTTATTAATGATGATGAGAGTATCACAGTGTAGGCATTTAGAGGGCGGCTGTTTGGAAAGTAGATGGCCATGTGTGAGGAACTGAGGATAGAGTGACCAATGCGTGAATGCGGGGTCCGGTAACACTTACTTCATTTTTTCAAGCATCTGGAATCGATGAATACGAAAATTAACAACTCAATTATTTACAAACAGGTACTTACTACTTAAGAAAATAATTATACGCTAGGGTAAAACATATTTCGATCTTTTTTTGAAAATTCATTCAGCTTAGGATTCAGTTGTAGGAAAATAACTCACACATTCATATAAAGTTCGAATTTTAAAAATTTTTGTTTCTGAACAAAATTAAAAAAATTGAGTATTTCGTGTTTTGAGATTTTTTGCAGCCAATAGTCATCTCGAAGTTCTCCAAATACTAAAAAAAAAAAAAAAAAAAAACACTTAAATAGTTAAATTAACAAATGTAGTATTTCGTGCCATACAATAATCATAAAAACACGTATTTCTCGAACTATAACTACCAGAGACTCCTCAAATTATCTTCACATTTTTACGAGCAACTATTTTAGGTCTATTTTCACTCAAATTGAAGAAATGGTATTCTGACCACCGAATAAGTCTACACACGAAGTTTGATCTTTCTAGGTGGATTTGGTGACGATATATGAAAGATTCATGAAATTTCTTGCAGCAATTTTTCCCTCCAAAAATGATTCTTTGCTCTAACCCCCATGCAAATTTACTTGGGAAGCTAAAATTGGAATAGGTTAGTCACTTGAGCTCATTCTATCATATGACATCACTATAAAATTTTTTTTGGCATTTCGTGTACCTCCTTCCACCATATTTTCAGGTTGAACCCCCTTTTCCCTTCCAACATACGTATGGAAATGATGGGTGATATAGCATACTTCAGGGGCGTGCTCACTGTGTAACGACTCAGGATAATATCCTGGGGCCCCGAGGAGTGGGCCCCTTTGGAGTGGGGCCTCTTTTAGCGTGACAAGAAGTGTAATTAAGTCGTACAATTCGGTAGAAATAAAGGTTATACTCGTAAAATAGTAAAAAAACTTCATCAAATTTATCTTAATGCATTCAATAAATTTAATTCAACTCAATTGCTTAAGTATACTTAATATTGGTAGTAGGTACCCACTCATCAGGAAATTTTTACTTATACTAAAAGCAGTGATGAAACTAGCAAAACTAGCGAAAATAAGGCGTTTATGGCTTTACAAATTTTTAATATGATGACCACATATGATTAGAAATCACATTTTGCAAAAACTTTTTAAATTTACAAGGCCGTATGCAATGCATATTACCGATTTCCTCAGCCTCCACAGGGGTTTGAACCCTTATAAACAGCTGAAAGAAAATGATTAAACATTCTTATAGGAATTTAGGGTAAATCAATTTGCTATAGGATTTATTTACTTGTGTCAGTTATTGTAAGCGAGCAAAGTTCAAAAAACTGAGTTAGGGGGTTCAAAGCCTCGTAGGGGGCTACGCATCACGGCTACATATGGGGAGTTTTAGTATTTTGTTCACTCTTATACTCTTGACCAACATCCCGAAAATCTGCTCGATAACCGCTAATATAAGTTTCTGAATAATCTTACACTTCAGTTTTTGAGACAGGAAAAAAACAACCAAACTTTCTTGAAGAAAATTTAATGTAGATAATTTTTTTATTAGCCATTTTTTCGTATCTCTCCTTACGAGGAAGAAAAACACAAAAATCTATGCTCAAAAAATGATAAATCATTATACTGCTTAATGCGTCTTCTTCAAGATCTCTTCACTAACTTATGATGAATTGTAGAAAAAATGTAATGCAATATTTTTACGAGAAATTTGGTGTAGACAATTTTGTGTGGTAAGAATTTTTTCGTATTTGGCACTGTAACCAAGAAAAATGCAAAAAACTCACTAATGTACAACAATTTAGTCATTTTACCTAATGGGCCATCTTCAAAGTCATTTTGTTGTCGAACGGTGAATGATATAGAGAAAAATGCGTTAGGCATAATTTGTAGGTAATTTGATGTAGATTAATTAATTATATATCTAATTTACTTGTATCAGTCATTGTGAGTGAAAAAATTCAAAAACTAGCTTTTGGGGGTTCTAACTCCCATAGGGGGCCACACGCTACATGAGGGGAGTTTGAGTGTGTTGTTTGTGGTATTACTCCTGACAACTATACCAAAAATTGGCGTAATAACAATTATTGCCCAAAACGACCCAAATTATATCTAGAATGCCTGGATGCAGGAACGTACTGAAAAGAGGGATGTGGGAGGGGATGAGCTCCTCCTTGGCTTCTGAAAGGTTGGTAAATTTGGAGTTTTAGCGTAAAGTTGGTGAACTTGACCACTAGCACTAATAAGTACCTAGTATCAAAAATAAGACAGATAAATATTTCCTTAAACAAAGTATTGCAGTTATTGAAATTGCCAGCTTTTGGAATTTACCAACTTGCCAATTTTTATATGAAAGTGGAAAAAATTTCTTTCGCGCTTCGCGCGTTGTATTTCTTACGATTTTAAAAAAATTTGAAGGGGGCAAAAAATTACAAAATAGCTTAAAATACTAAAATTTAATAATATTAACCATGTGTGGAAGATAATTTATCAACTTGTATAAAAGATGAAAAAATTTCTTTCGCGCTTCGCACGATGTTTTTGTTACGATTTTAAAACATTATTTTTAATTTTTAAGGCGTTGTATTTATTTTTACCCATCATACCAGTAGGATAATGTTCTCAATAGAGTAATGTGAAGAATGACATTTCGATTGTTTTTTCTTTTAGGCGTTGTACGAGCATCATAAGAAATATCATTCAGGACTACACCTATCGTTGAAATTTACCAAGATGATACATTTTTTTAAATACTAATTTCGTATTATCGATGAAAAATTGCCAATTTGCTGAAATCAAAACATTTTAACGTTAGAGCAAAAAAAAAAATTAAAAGTTGGCAACTTCTTGTTCCCCCCCCCCCTCCCGCCCTGAAGAATGTCCTTAGTACGCCACTGCTTGGATGTTGACTAACAAAAACAAAAAATTCCAAAAACAATTATTGTTTAATGAAATAGTTTAATGTTAAGTAAAAATCGATGTTATGCCTATCAAAATTTTAAAAATTTTAATTCTCCATACTAAAATTTTTTGCTTCTTCGGTTAGCTTTCCAATTCACTCAAAAAAAGTTGAAAAATTTCAACGGGGGGGGGGGCCACGGACTCTTGGGGCCTCTTGAAGATATTTATCCTGGGGCCCCCAAATGGCTGAGCACGCCCCTGGCATACTTCTTATCCTTCATAATCATATGAGTTCATATTAATTACAGTTTTACTAATTTGAGGCTCCTCAAGCTCTACTCAAATTGCCATTTTGGATCCATTTTGATCCAAATTCAAGAGATCATATGCTAGTCACCAACCAACTTTACACACAAAGTTTGACCTTTTTAGGTTGATTTAGTGAGGAAATATGGAAAATTCAAAAAATTTCATGGCGCGAAATGTCCTCAAAAAAACGTTTTTTACTCCAACTCCTTTCAAAATACTCTTAGGAAGCTGAAATTTGGATATGTTAATGTCCATGGCTCATTCTTTCATGTGAGATCAAAAACAAAAAATTTGAGCTATTTACCCGTTCTCCAGCCTCCCTCAAAATTTGAGTGATCCGCCATTTTGAGATTTATCGAAAAAACCAAAGAAGTAGTTTTTTGTATTTTTAAGAAGAGTTTCTTACAAAATTTTGAGCGAATTTTATCAACACCTGTCAGTGCTACTCGTGGAACACAAACAACAAAATTTTCTCAAAAACAGATTTTGCTCTAACTCTCCTCAAGATGCACTTAGGAAGCTGGAATTTGGGTATGTTGGTGTCCGTAACTTACTCTTTCCATTTATAAGCGATAAATTCGTGTATAAGGATAGGGGTAGTCTATCTATGTATAGTTAATCCATGATTATAATCTTTTCGTTAAAATAAGCCATTTACAAACCCTTTATGTTGAATTGTTTCCGAGATATTAGCAAAAAAAAAATTCTAGCTCTAGTTTTAGAGTAATAAAAATTCAACACATGCTACGTTATCTACATAATTATGGTTCATCTATGATAATATTATAGGTATACTTGTATTCGAATTGATTTTAAATGTATTAATTACCAACCTATATTTTACTTTTACCACATTCACTCGATCAAGTTTTAGAAAAAAATTATCGACTATGATGGTTAAATGTTAGAAATAAAATTGGAACTCTGAAGAATTTAAATTAAAATTTCATTATTTTTAAATCGATAAAATATGTTAATTCATTTGAAACATTATTTCATCGTTACGTCTCTCCGTTTCTGCATACGCTTAAGCATAATATTGCAGGTTAGAATATGCCAAAAAGTTTCTACACAGTAAGTGCATTTCATGTACGTCCACTTGATAAATTATTCTTTCGTATGGTAAGTCAGTCGCGGTTTCAACGGACCGGTCATTGGCTACTTAAAAATGTTAAATTCTTCAGGAATTTTGTTCATTTCCGTATTCGCACTTCCTCGGATGTAAAATTCTTATATAATTGCATAAAAGCGAATATAATTGTTCCATTAAATGGTGCGAATAATGGTGCTTAATAAAAGGAAGTTTGCTTCTTCGGATAAAAATGATTTACGCTCCGTGTTAAAGGTTAAACAAATCTGTAAAAGTTGCGACGTTTAATAAAACTGAAGATAGGTAGAATAATGTTTCGTCGAAGCCGGTACAAACATGGACATAATGTTTATTGATGCGGCAAAACGCTGCGTTGTATTCGATGTAATGCGGTTTTCATTAAATAAATTAATGACCGACTCGTTTATTAATTTACGAGGAAGTAATAAGGTGTATGACTATGGGCAGTACGCCCCTGTATGTTGTATGAGTACTGAATAGATATACAAAATAGGTGAAAAATACTGAACGATGTTTTTATATTTTTGGAACGAGCTGAATGTCTGTTGCGATTTACATTCAGCTTAAGTTTTCAAAATGGAGAAGAAAAGAGACAAATAAACTCATGAAAGTCATTCTTAACTTAAAGTGTGATCCATAAGAAGTATAGACTTCTTAAAACATCAAAATGATTCCCCGAGTACTTTCAGCGGCGATAGGAACATTGGTTTTTTCAATAGAAGGAGTTCCCAGATATGAAATAAGATATGCAATGTCCTCAACCTTTCCATTGCACAATGAGACACCGATCTTATGAAAGATAACAAAGCTATAGCACAATCCAATTGGTACTTAGCTGAATTTCGCCGCTGATGAATCCGTTTCGACTTCAAGATTACTCTGTGCGAATAAAACACGATTAAATAAAAAATTACCAACTATTTGTTCCGGTATCACCGATGCCTGAATAATACCTATTATAATTAGCATCAAGCGTCGTCCATTGTTTTCTAGTCGAATGATTTAACTTTATAGTGCCGACGATGGTCGACAATCCGGCAAATTACAAGGTATTTATAATGTGTTTTCGAACCAGAGAAAAATATCAACTATCTACTTAATGATAAGAATAAACCATAAACTAAAGTAGCCTGTATTATAGATGATTCTGACACGCGGTTCTTTTTCTCAAAGTTAGTTCTTTAAACATATTCACCATATTTTTATTAATCTATTAAGGAACGATAATAGCGAATTCATTTTCCTACAAAATACGTTTTATCTTTATCAGTTTGATGTTTGATATTCAAATAAATATCGATCTCCAATTCAACAATAATTTTCCAGTGATTGATAATATTACTCTTCAGCTTCGCGAAATTGGCACTCTTATTATTTTTAACACTTATGAATCAGTATATTATCAAATTAACCATTTGAACTCCGTTATTCATTTTCTTGGAATTCTGCTCATTCAATTTTTAAATCATATTTATCATATTTCTTATAAATTCAATAACAAATATAATAACAACTTCGGTTTCATATTTCATTAACGTCCCATACGGTTAGATATTTTTATTAAAGTAGAGGAAGGATCATTCGAAAGTGAGCCATATCACTGAAATGATGGATATAAAATTAGTAATAACTAAGTGTATTATCGCTGAATAATATATTTGCATAGGTATTTGAATTGAAGGTAATGAATTTTTTAATTATCGAATCACCCAAAAAAAACGTTTCGCAAATTTTCTCAGAAGCATTAGAAAAAAGTATTATTGGTTTAATTCATTATTAAGATATCTATGGCCTTCCATGCACCCCTCCCCCCTACAAGTGTTTCTTAATATGTTTAAAGCCAATTTCATCGAATCTTTGTACAGAAAAAATATTTTAACAATAAATCTCAAAACGTGTCAGAAGAATTATTATTAATTCTCCATTTACATTTCACACATATATCTCAACCATTTTGAAGAATAAACTGATCACTGAATAGGTAAAAGAAAAAAGTGTTGTATTTAACTCGTGTTAGGTTCTAGGTATAACACACATCCGGAAAACCAATCGTCGAATTTATCGAGACTCTTTTATGACAATATACATCGCGTAATTCAATTACCTACTATTGTTATTTTTTAACGCTATCAACCTTGAATGAAAAAGAAATCCATAGGCAAAGAAACAGATATTCTCGTAATCATTTTTCTCAACGTCCCTATCACGATACATTTCCATATTTTAATAAACAGCGGAAAATATTCGAGCGTCAGATATCACAGATGTGATTCTTTTCTTCACTTTTACGAATGATAAATATACATGGTCAGATTTAATTGTGAACAGGAAAAGAATTAGCATATATAACTTCATTGTGTATTTACAAACAAATAAAGGTTTCCTAAATTATCGTGTATAACTTTAATACGTTATAGAGGTTTATGAGAAAGTTAAAAATGTATTCGTTGAGAAAGGTAATGAAATGTTAATTACAAATATTTCGTGTTTACGAAATCACCCGTATAGCGAATAAATAAAAATCGTGACGTCGCCATGGGTTTAGTTCGATAGATACTTTCATTGTTAATAATGCATCCAAATATTAAATGCAGTTAAATAAATTACCGGTGTAATGATTGGATATTATGCAGTATACTTTACGATAAGAAGTAAAAACTAGGTAATATAATTCCGAAAGTTGATTTCGACCGTTTTCAGTGCTAGCGTTAGAAGGTTTGTATATACATTCGCGCGAAAGGCGTAATGAGTAAGAATGCAAAATATTGTGCATGTGCGTGCGATGAGGTGTATCGAAATTTTTTTTAAAATAATCCTCAATAGGGGAGGGCGTCTAAAAAAAGATGCAATTCTTTTCTTGTGTAAGATACACTGGAACGCAAAAAGATGTTCCTAATTTTATCCCTTGCTTATTATGTGTTTTAAAAATATTATATTTCATCTTATACCAATGGTTTTGCATTTTTCCCAATGAATTTACTTATCATATTTTACCAGAAAAATACTCGTATGCAAAATTAATAAATTTTTAATTCCCAATAAAAAAGGTTATACTTAATTATCCTTTTTTCCAATTTTGTGCACCTCAAAAGTAAATTTTCGTGGAATTCTCTACATGTTATCATAGATTAATCATACATAGATAATCCACTATCATATAAAATCATACAACCCACGACTCAGAGCAAACGTAGTTTTAGTTTTACAGTTTCGTTATAGATAGCGTTAACCAAAACTAAGAGGAAGCGGGGGATGACGTTCGCCCATCTGCTACCCGCTTACTAACCATAAGTATCGTTGCATGGAGTTGTAGGGAAAGGAAAATATGTTAAAACACTATCTCTGAACCAGCTCCATCAACATATACGTATAACATTTCTAGCTCCTTTTATGCAAATTATGAGCGATAAATTTTTGTATAGTGGTGAACTATATATTTATGACTAATTTATGATACTATCTAAATGCATCTAAAAAAGAATTTTTTTAGCTGAGTTTTTAACAAAACGATAGCTATTACAGCCTACCTGATTTGGGAAGGGAAGGTCGGGGGAGGGTGGGGTCTTCAAATCTTTGCGTTTCAGACCATTTGTAATCATCTGGCAAATGTCCAACTTTTTGGTATATATATATATTTTTTTCCCCCACGCGTAGCGCCGGCGAGTATTCATAAAATTCGCTCAAAATTTGGTGAGAGACTCTTCTTGAAAATGCGCAAAAATAGTTTTTTTGTTTTTTCGATAAATTTCAAAATGGCGGATCACTCAAATTTTGAGGGGGGCTGGAGAAGGGGCAAATAGCTCAAATTTTTCGTTTTTGATTTCATATGAAATAGTGAGTCACGGATACTAACATATCCAAATTTCAGCTTCTAAGTGCATATTGAGAGGAGTTAGATCAAAAAACGGCTTTTTGAGGAAGTTTTGAGTCATGAAATTTCTTGAATCTTCCATATCTCCCCACCAAATCAAGTTAAAGAGGTCAAATTTTGTGTGTGAGGTTAGTTGGTGACCACAATATGACCTCTTGAATTTGGATCAAAATGGATTCAAAATGGCGGATTATCAAAATTTTGAGTAGAGCTTGAGGAGCCTCAAGTTGGTAAAAATGTAATTAATATGAATTCATATGGTTATTGGGATAAGTTGTATACTATATCCCGAATTCACTTCCATACATGATGTTGGAGGGGGAAGGCGGGGTTACCAACCTAAAATAGTGGTGGGGGTACAGGAGGGGTCGAAAATTTTTTATTGCTGTGTCATATGATAAAATGAGCCCAAGTGACAAACGTATTTTGATTTTAGCTTCCTCAGTGATTTTGGAGGGGAGTTAGAGCAAAAAACGGCTTTTGGAGGGGAAATTGCTGCAGGAAATTTCATGAATCTTCCATATCTCATCACCAAATCGGCCTAGAATGGTCAAACTTTGTGTGTAGGATAAGTTTGTGACCAGAATATAACCACTTAAATTTGAGTCAAAATGGATCCAAAATGGCGGATTTACAAAATTTGAAGATAATTTGAGGACCCTCAAATAGTTATAATTTGAGAAATATGTGTTCGCATGATTATTTCATGGCAAGAAATACTACATTTGTGCCAAATTGAACTTCTTAAGTGTTTTTGGAAAGGATGGTAGGGGTTTTCAGACTTGGTATTGGGTGTGGCCTGTAGTGATGAACGGTTAAGCAAGGTTATTACTAAATCAAAACAAGCCCCAGTTAAAAACTCAGCTCCAGTAATGCGGCATGGCTGCTTACGTTTTTTTTTATACTTACTTTCAAAAAACAGCTGAAAAAAATTCGTAATTTTTAAGATCAATGCTCATGCGAAATACATAAAATAAACAATGTTACAAGTTACAACCTCAAATAGTGAAATATGCCTTGATGCATAATAATTAAATAATAATACGTATGTAACAGTTATACGTCAATGTTAGGTAGTTTTGATACATCCAGTTATCAATACAGGTCCAAGTTATCATCATTTCGGACAGCTGTATCAAAAAAAGAAATAACAAAAAAAATCGCATATTCGAAAACATTCTAATAGTTTATTATAAAACGGAACCGTAAGAAGTAACTTTAGAAATTATTACATCGGAATCATCAGTTCGGCGAACGATTAGTAACCTATAAGCTACTTCGATCCACAATAGGTCAAAAGGAATCCTTTCACTAGAACATCTGTAAGCAGAACACGACGTTACACCACCCGCCACATTATATAATCAAGATTAAATGATTTGTTAAAAACTCTTATAATTCTGTTTTATTTATTCGAGGTAGAATTACGCGCGTTGCGTAAGTATTCCGTCGTTCCAAATCGTTTCAAAACGTTCAAGTGTCAATAATTGATATTCCGCGTATGGTTTGCAACTGGCATACGGAAATGACCATATCTTACACGGGTCATCATCATCGCGCATCCGTATTACTTTGAAAGCACGTAGAGCAATTACTGTAAATTATACGCATTTTTTGGGAACCAATATCATGATATACGAGTGCATCGTGTACGTTTTTATGGAAGAAGAAATACAGCTTACCAAAAAAATTTATTGATACAAAATTATCGAATGAAAAAAATAACCGAGCCATTAAAATTATTGGTACATGATAGACACGAACTGGCTCACCTGGACACCGTGAACTTCTAGGCAAGCATTTGAAGTTGATGTCTCTTTTTGATCCTGAACATGAGATATCATATTTCAACGATTGTGAGAAAATATTTTACCAATTTTTTAAAATTAGTAGTGCGATATAAAAATGTGTTCTGTTCGAATCACAACGCTCGCAGATGATAAGCAGGGTTACTTAAGTTACCCACATGTATGGTGGTCTGCCTAATCAAAAATTTGAAGGGGTCTACTATTTTCATTCACGCCAAATTATACGTATAGAGTAATTTTAGTAAGTGGTCAGTTTTCTAATTGGTCGTATGTCACGGGTGTAACAACCAATCAGAAAATCGGAAGGTGATAATTTACCTCGTCTTACTCGTAGGAAATAAAAATATGAATCACAAATCAGCTGATGATTCAAATCAATACATCAATCAATCAATGAATCAATCAACGTCATTGGTTCTACTTTATTCACATTTTAGGTGATTTAATGGTGTTCTTTGCGGCGCTGACCGGCGTCAAACGACAGTGGCGCACTTGCCATTTGCCCGTTTTGCCCTAACGGCCAATCCACCCTGGATACAGAATATATAACTGTACCATAAGCACACATTAGTCGTTTTCTTTTTTCATAATCATTTTTCAATTTATTTTTTATTTTTTTTTTTATTACATCAACTACTCGATTCCCTTTTATCTCGAAATTAATGAAAAGTAGAAGAATTGAGAAATCTAACTATAGGTACTACAAAACGAGATCATCCTCAGAAAATGTTGGAAAAAGTTAATTCACAGCAACACGAACTAATACTTTAGGTGATTTGAAGACGATGATAATCGCAGAAGATAACGATATTAACCCTGCGGTGACAACGGGTGCCAAAAATGGCAGTACCATGTATTTTCATAAGAAAAAACAACCGGGTACCAAAAACGGCACCTTAGTGTATTTTCAGATATTAGGATATTACCCACAATCAGATTTTTCCTCAAGTGGATTCAAATAGATTATAAGTTGTCGGCTACCATAATATATTTTATCCTTCACAAAATATATGTGTGTAAGTACTTAAGTACATCACAGCTTTTAAATCTTCTAAATACATAAAAATGCATTTTGGTGCCATTTTTGGCACCCGGTTGTTTTTCTTTATAGAAATGTACAGAGATGCCGTTTGTGGCACCCGGTTGTTTTGTTGACAACGTGAGGGAAATATTTAGATCCACGCTACATGACATGAAGGATTATTTCAGAACATATCTCCTTAAAATTAATATTCAAACGTCTAGAAAAAGACATTTTAACAAGTATTAAAGATAGCAACAAAACATTTGATAGACATGAGATTACGATCATAGATGTGATCCTTTATCGTCGATGAATTATTTGGGAACTCATCATGTTCCACAGTTGTCTGTTAAATTTGAATTAGTTTGGCCCTTGACCGCTTGGCCCGATTTATTATTATGAAAAGAGCAAGCGGTGCTTTATTATTCCAGATTATAATATGAAAAATGGAAGAAATGTATAATTGAAATCTATTTATCGCTTTGCATCATATTGAGAATAGACGATTACTGAACTTTGATCGTAATGTCCAAATGCTTCATTCAAGGCACCTCGCAGGAAAAAATAAAAGGAGAAATTTTATTTGAGATGGAAATATTTCAAAATTCTTGTAATTTTAAATCTATGCATTTTTCCAATGGTTTCCCATGAATACATCATGCCTATCCGCGCCTAGTACGTGATTTTTCCCACTATAAAATCTCTCTTCCATCATTCGTAAAAAATGGCAAACACTAAAGCAAACTTAGAACTGCACAACATAATCAATAATGAAAACACCACTCAACAATACTGTAACATTTATTAACACTAAAATGAATTAGATTATTAAGTAACAACAACAATGTTATGAAATAACTACTTACAAATTATGTGTACATGATATAAAAATCACTGTGTAAAAATAAAATTCATTATATCGAAAATGAAATTAATTAAAAAATAAATAATGTTAAACTTTAAATGCTCGGCAGAGTGTCTACAATATTCAGAATTCCGATTAATCCCAAAATTTCGACATATCGTCGAAACTCGTGCGATAAAATAAATCACTTCTTGAAATGAAAATATTAGAACCTTTGCCGAAGTACTACCAACCCACAGCGGCGTAGCCAAGAAGGCAAAGGGGTTGCAGCTTATTTTACCCGGATGTTTTAGTTATTATACTAAATCACTCGAATTCTCGAAGATTTTAATGCTTAATTAAATGGCTACTTTGCTTAAATAACTTGAAAAAAAACACTTCCTGCTATGTCTAATTGTCTAGTAACCAGAATATTATAAATGTTCAAGTTCAGAAAGAGATAAAATTAGTCTGAAGCTTCAAGTTTTGCAATTCTAATTATGAAATGTTTAAAACCCACAATTTGCATCTGCAAACCTTAAAGGCACTCTCAGGAAACCTAACTCCTTTCCTCTCCCCGGCCCTTCAAACATTGAATTTATGTTTACATAAATATAAAAAAATTGAAATATGGTGAAAAAAGTCTACTCATGTAATTACACTAGCCTCTTCCTCGAGGTCATCCTGAATACGCCACCGCCTACCCATTAAGCAACACATTTAGAGAGTAGAAAAAAAGGAAGGAAGAAATTTTCCCTATGATACCGATCCAAAATATACATAAACGTGACAGCCAAATCTGATATAATTTTTATATTTCATTACATCTCACCTACACCGAATGAAATTGTTTCAGTCTTTTAGAACAACAGACTCGATTGCTTACATAAAAAATTCAATAATATACTTCGTATAGCCTGATGTGAAATCATAACCATACATGTTCCTGTCAAGTTAGAAACAGAGCTTTGATCAAAAATTTCATACAGTTATACTGAAAGAAAAGAAATAATGACAACGAATATTCAAGATTAAAAAATTATTTCCTAGTATTGGGTAATTCGAGGACAATAATCACAATTGATGGTACTAATTTAGAGAATCGTAAGTCAACATTTGGAAATAATTTTGGTCGTTAAAGAGTGAAGAGTAAGAGTTACATACCTACAAGACAATTTTTTCATACAATTATTGTTAAACCTATAAGAATATTTCTTGGTACCATAATTTACTCTTCTAAAGCCTTGCGATTATGCAACACTTTGGTATCAATTACCACATTTTTCGAAATTACTGAAAAAAAAAAAATTGAGTAATAACAATTACCAATTTCCCTAAATTTAAGCATTCGAAAATTCGTTATAAATTCTTTTCTTTCATCGTATTTCCTAACAATCGTGTAACTTAATAAATCTGAATTTCTGTTTTGTCATTTAAAGAAAAAAAAAATCTCAATCATATAAAAATTGTCAATATTTATGAATACGAGTATAACAGATAAATGTATACTAAGTATTTGATTAAAATTTGAATACCGTATATTAATTTAAAAGCAAATCTTAAATTCATACGTACAAAAGATTAAAATTTATATGTGTTCAGCAAAAAAACCCATATTTTTTTAAATAGTGTGTTTAACTTATGGAATAAATGGTAACCATAAGCGTATCGCTTCACGAGAGTGCGTGATTTCTTTGTTTTTTTTCAAATTAGCAACAAAAAAATCAACATACCTAATCAGGAAATCTTTTTACCTGAAAAATATACAAATATATTCGTTTCTAACACAACGCGATACTAAATTCAAAACGTAGATTTCTACAGTGATTTATCGATAAATTAAAAAAAAAATTGAAGGTGAACTACACAGGATTTTTTTCTGTTTAATAAATCTAACATTCGAAAATTAATCTGCGGTACTTAATAACTAAGAAATGGAAGATTGGGGTCTAGTTATTTGAACATTCAATCTTTTTTCTAACGGATTCTTATAATACCAGGCGCCATCTTCTTCGTAAAAATACTACAACAAAAACATAATAACGATAATAATAACATATCGATAGGATTAAATCAATACTTATAAACGCTGCAATAAGAATTAAAAAAAAAAAAAAAAAAAAAAAAAAAAGAATACAGAACTCAAGTGTTCAACAATTCTGGAGTTTCTTAAGAAAAATTTCCCAACAAAGATTTTTTTTCATGATTAGTTTCATCAACAGCATTACTCAAGTGACCGTAGTCCACAGGATGAGATGGAACAAAAAAAAAAACGTTTTTTTCGCTTTTTATTTCTTTAGGGTTTGATTTTAGGGCAAAAATAAAAAATAATTCGGTGCAATTTTGTTCTGTACTAAATTACTTGCGACTTCCATATGAATATTTGTTTGCTACAACCGCAGGTGGGGAGTTGGAGGTGTTTGAAATCTGGTATTTTGTGGGCTCTATTACAATGGATTGAACTATGCTATATGAAATTACAATTGCGAATGGAGCTCTCAGGGTCCAAATACACATCTATCTCCGAGCCCAGGATAGGACGAAAAGTTATAAGAGCAAAAAGAAAAGAAGTCATGGGTCGCGAAGGTACAGACAGGTTCTTAGCGTCGATGCGTCAAGTTGTTGACCCTCAGTGGGCCCTGAAAAAAAAAAACTTAGGTCCGAGGAGAAACCCCCTCTTTCCAACTGGTCAGGCCTGAGTATGAATATTTTCATGTAAATAAAATACGTTTATTGCACTACATAATTATTTAATACTTTCTAGCTATAACCATTAACCAACGTTTTTTTTTTTTTTTTTTTTTTTTTGCAGGTAACATTGAAAAATGCTCCGTCGACTTGATGTTTTAAATATTTTTCATAATCCTTCACTCCATCCTCTACCATATAATCTGATGGATGCCCCATCGTTTTGAACGTTCGAAAAAAAAAAATTGTTAATGGTTATTCGTAGAAATTTTTTTATTCATTTTATCCATCTTTCAGTGGTATCCCAGGTCCAATTTAGTTTAAGCGATACCACTCACTGAATCAGTAGTCTGTACCATTTCTTTGTAATTTTATCATAATTATGTGTATAAGACCAAAAAGGGCGAAATTCAACGAATATAGCAAACTATAAAAATATTTTTAGAATCCCTAAAAATTGAAAGAAATTGTATAAATAATTTTTTTATGATTTTAGGATGGCAATACAAAAAGAACATCTCGAAACCAAAATTATTTGGCATAAAAATAATTTTTTCGAAATAACGAATAAAACATCAAATTTCAAAACTTTGACCCCAATATGGGGAAGGTAAATATTAACCTAGAAGGTTGAAATTTCTTGAGCATTCTTTTAGGACCATTTGACAACTTTTTTTGCCTAAGGGTCATCGATTTTCGAAAAAAACCAAAATTCGTTCCAACCAGGTGAGTACCGCTAGATAATTTTAATAATGAGGAAAACAATCTGAAAGAAATTAATATTTTTCACGGTTTTTTTTTCTTTTCAAAAAATTCATTTGAAAATTTTTATTTCAAGAAGTACGAATGATAAGAAAGCGCGGTTAGTTTCAACTCGTGAAGCACGTAATGAGGTTTCTCTGATGTAAAAATAGTGGGGATAGGGGAGCTAGCTAGAAGAAGAGATATGAGGAAATTACTACCCAAAAACATGCGAAAAATAAAATGATTTTATTTTATTTTTTGAACATAACTTTTGAAATTGCTCTATCAAGGCCACTCTTCAAAAATTTTATATTAATGAGAAATGTGTCCCCTATGAAATGTGGTGGTGAGAACCACCTAGATAATTTTGACCATGAGAAAAAAATTCAAAAAATAATAAATTTATTTATAATTATTTTTTTTTTAATTCATTTCTATCATTCGTAGTTAGTGAAATGAAAATTTTCTAAATGAATTTTTTGAAAAAAACTCGTAAAAAAAATTAATTTCTTTCAGATTTTTTTCTCGTTATCAAAACTATCTATTTTTTCAAGCTGACATATCTCGGCCCCTTCCGATTTTTAGGCAGGCAAACCATGATACATGTATGTAACTTGAGTTAACCTATCTGCCATTTGCGGATGGGGCACCCGAAATGGAACACCCTGTATTATAGTCATAAGTTTTCGCATACGCGTTTTCAATTCGCATTATGTATTACGTCACACAGCATAATTAAATGAACTGTAATAGAGCCCGTAAAGTACCTGATTTCAAACACTTTCAACTCCCTACCTATGGGTCGTAGTAAAAAAATGTTGGTATAAAAGTTTTAAGAAATTTAGGGTAGAATAAAATTGCACTGAGGTATTTTTGCCCTATGATCAAACCCTGAGTAGATATAGCCAAAAAAAAGTTTTTTGGGAGTTCTAATCTCTCTACGAGCTACATTCATCATATTTTCTGCTTATTAATTTTTTTATATGGCAGAAGGTACTCGCACGCTACATTAAGTACCCAGGAACTGCTCCGGTGATTATTTCAAGTAGCAGTATGCTAACCACCTAAAAATGGAAACTTTGTGTTTCGTTAGTGGAGCTAGTCTCTACATAGTGAAATTCTCCTCAAGGCGGTCTATATTTACAACATTAGAATAAAATTGAAAAACCATTTCACTTACTCTAGGCTGCCAACTTTCGTTATTTTCTTTCCTCATTTGTGCTTCATCTCTTTGTTTCTGTTCGATTTGTATTTTAGCGTTGGTAGCTTGATCAACGTCATTGTACCTGCGCACAGGAGAGAATCCATGGTTAAAATGAATTTTCCACCGACAAAAACAAAATTTCAGTTCGCTTACTTCAATCCTAAAGTAACTAATTTCCACATTTTTCTCGATTCGTTATCTTCTTGTTCTTCGATCTTTCTCACTTGCTTCTTAACAATAGGCATTTTCTTCGTATCGACGAACGGTTCGGTTGGCTAAAATGAGACGTACGATAACAAACCACACTGAGTGATGTAGACGGTACGATGTTTACAAAAATATTCACTTACGCTTACCCCTTCGGTCCATTTCGCTTCCATTAATCCGTTCCATTCACCGGTGATGGTTACAAATGGTTTTTTATCTTTCGGTCCGAATACTTCGGCTGATATTCGATGCTTTTTACCGCCATAAAATGGCTTCGTCAGAAATTCGATATTACTGTAATAACCGGTTTGGGGGCATTTGATGCTGGTCGAGCCACCCAACTCGATCCAAGGAACTGTTAATATTGACCTGTAAGCGACCACAGAACAGAGGTGATTTTCAAATTTTACTCACGAAAGGGGGAAAAAATGTCTGACACTCACCTTACATAACCGTTGGGAAATGTAAACACGTATTCTTCTTTCTTATCGAGCAATTTAACGGTGCAATGGCCGATATTATGGACACCGATTGATAACCCGAGGAATTTTGATTTAGTCCAAACGTGAGCGCATAGTGAGACTTTTTTATTAGGATGTTCGGCGTAAAATGCTGAAACTAAATGAGAGTTTGAGAAAAGAACGAAGCGATGAGAATTTTCTGCGTTTATGAGACACATCACGTACTAGGCGGATGATGTGAGACTTGTTCGGCGATGAAGACGAGTTGGTTATTTTTACACCATGGTATCGGACCGTCCATGTTCGTCGTATCGTTCGTATTATTCGGTACATTATCTAAATTCCACCAACATTGGAATATTTCTCCTAATATAGGATTATATGGCTTTTTCGCCACCGAACTCTTTCGGCCGGCGTGAAACGAAGACAAATACCATTTCACTATTTGAACCATACGATCACGCGGCGTTTCTAGATCAGCAGCCCTGTAAAACGAATAATGAAATGAATAAGTTGTAATTTATATACGAGCAAAGATTACCCTATACGACGTACATCATAATTTTTTTGAAATAACAATCGAGTTTTTCTGTTTTCCCATAGAAATTATATATGCTTTCGGCAAAGTAATTCCTAGAGCAGCCTAAAGGGCGTTAAAATTGCGTAATATATAGAACATTTTTTTTTTTTAGGAAGCAGTAGTGTTTTTAAGGCGCTGCTCCCCCCTCCCTTCAGATCTAGGTAATATTAGTAGGTGAAAAATAGTAAAATCGAGCGTTTTGGGTAGATACTTCTTCGAGATACTGATTGAAATTACGTAATTGAATTTTTAATAAATAATTCTTTGAATCTTGTTCAAGAGTGCTGAGATGTCAGATTTTTGAAAACTCTAATTACCTATACAATTTCAGCAAAGTTACAAAGTTGGTCATATTTCAAATGTTATAGTAAAAAGAAAATGTCCTACCCAAAATATATGAATGAGGAGGGGGGGGCGTTTGAAAATTAATTTTAGAACATACGTTTGATAGATTTACAATATAAATATTCTTAATGCATAACAAATTATGAATGCATGGCGATATTTATGAAGGTACTTCAAAAGATAATTTAGAATGATGAAAAATTTTTTGTAATTATTTTTAACATTAGAATAGCAATAAACATTTAATAATAAAAGTTTTGAATTTTATTGATTTTTTTATTATTTAAAAAATCCATTTCAGTATAAATTTACACGACAACTGTTATTATACAAAAATTATACCATTCAACAATATTTAAAAATTCAACAAACTGAAGTCATTGCCCATGGCTAAGGCACTGGGGAAACGGCACCGCAGTGTCCTAGAGCATTATAAAAATCATTATTACTTAACATTTCAGAAAATTTCATCAATTAATTTTATTAATTATCTGTTCAGAAAATTATTCTTATCTCAAATCGTTCATCAATTTATCTATAAATAAAGCTTTTTACAGAATTTTTGCAATTCGTTATCGAGAATTCGCCTTTTTAAACAGTTTTAGTTATACATAGTGTGTAACAAATGAAAAATGTAATTTAAACTTTTGATTATTATATCTTCATTTTCTCATATAACTGTATTGGAATATTTGTGGTTTGCCCAGTTTTGCATAATTTAATCATAATTGCACTATTTTTATTATAAGTTTATAAAATTAGTTTTTTAGCAGAATTTTCAACTTAAATACAATAGCTATTAGAGCCTGTCTGATTTGTGAAGCGGTGATAGGGGGACGGTGGGGTCTTCAAATCTTTGCGTGTCAGATCATTCGTAATCACCTGGCAAATGTTCACCTTCTTGGTGCCGCCGGCGGGTATTCATGAAATTCGCTAAAAACTTGGTGAGATACTTATCTTAGAAATGCGACAAAAGCACTTTGAAGTTTTTTCGATACACCTCAAAATGGCGGATTACTCAAATTTTATTAGGAGCTGGAGAAGGGACAAATCGCTCAAATTTTTCCTTTGTGATCCCATACGAAAGAGTAAGTCACGGACACCAACATACCTAAATTTAAGCTTTTCAAGTGCATTTTGAGGAACTTAGAACAAAAACCGGTTTTTTGAGGAAATTTTTTTTTGTAGTTCACGTGTAGCGGCGGCGGGTATTGATGAAATTTGCTCAAATTTTGGTGAGAGACTCTTCTTACAAATATGACAAAAGCACTTTTTTCTTTTTTTGAAAAAATTCAAAATGGCGGATCTCTCAAATTTTGAGAAGTGTTGGAGAATGGGCAAATACGTCAAATTTTTTGTTTTTGATTTCATATGAAAGAGTGAGTCATGGACACCAACATATATGAATTTCAGCTTCTGAAGTACATTTGGAGAGGAGTTAGGTCAATAAACGGATTTCTGAGAAAGCTTTGAGTTATGAAATTTCTCGAATCTGCCATATCTACTCACCAAATAAACTTAGAAAAGTCAAACTTTGAGGGTGAGGTTAGTTGGTGACTAGAATATGACCTCTTGAATTTGGATGAAAATGGATCCAAAATGGCGGTTTATCGAAATTTGAGTAGAGCTTGAGGAGCCTCAAATTAGCGAAAATGTAATATGATTATTGGGGTTTAAGAAGTATACTATATCCCCAATTCACCTCCATAAATTATGTTGGGAGGGGAGAAGGAGGGGTTATCAAACTTGAAATGTGGCGGGGTATGAGATATGGAAAATTTTTTACTGCAGCGTCATATGATAAAATTTAACCTATTCTAATTTCAGCTTCCTAAGTGAATTTGGAGAGGGGTTGGAGCAAAAAACGGCTTTGAAGGGGAATTTCTGGCAGAAAAGTTCATGAATTTTCCGTATCTCGTCACCAAATCGACCTAGAAAGGTCAAACTTCATATGTGTTCATATGATTATTGCATGGCAAGAAATACTACATTTGTTCTAAATTCATCTCCTCAAGTGGTTTTGGAAGGATAATGTTTGAGGTTTCAGACTTGGTATTGCGTGTGTCCTGTAGTCATGAAGGGGTTAGCAACGTTATTTCCAAGCCTGAACAAGCCTCACGTTAGTTAAAAATTCAGCTCCAATAATGCGACATGACTGCTTACATTTTTTTCTTTTCTAAATTAACGTGCCTTTTGTAGCAACTTGGCTAAAGGCACGAAATCTGTGACAAAGCAAACTTTTTCCTAGACAGAAAATGTTTTCAAGAGCAATTTTTTCATGTAATTAAATTTAGAGTGTTCAAATTGTTTTTTACCGAGATTTTCACACATTTCAAAATAAAATTTTGGGAACTTTTGCAATGACAAAATTAAAAAAAAAAATTACAAATGAAATAAAATGATATTTCAAAAAAATAATAAAATGAAAAAATGTCTGAAATATAAAAATGCAAAGATTTGAAGACCCCACTCTCTCGCGACCGCTTGTAACAGCTAAGGTTTTCAAGTTGAAAACTCAGCTTCTAGTCTATTGATGCAAAATAAAAAAAGGTAATTATAAATAGCAATTTCATATAAGGGGTTTCGTGAGTCCTGCTATACTGGGCATAATTAAAGAAAAAAAATCATTTCTTTTCTTCGGTAGCAATTAAATTTTCGAAAAGAACAATTTTTCGTTTCTGACTTACTTTTTTTCAAGATTTTCATTTTTCTCCTTCAGTACTTCAGAAGAAGAGTAGATTTGTACGATACTTGTTTGCTCAGGAATAAGCTCACCCGTTACTTTTAATGGTAGTACCCAGTAAAAAAAAAAAAAAATTAGCAAATAGGTAAGTTTTTAAAGCTGTCCAAAAAATTTTTTACCCTTTCAATTTCAGAGATGGACAAAATTTACACGGAGCCTCCTCAGTTAAGCATATTGAACGAATGAATTTTCAAAAACCAGTTTCAATTTTTATATTATAATTTTTTTGTTTTAAATAGCAAGTTTCGATGAAATTCAGTAATGAAATTATAAACGAAGACATGTTTGTGGTCATGAGCATCAAAAATATTTCGAGGAGAGCCACGTATAGCAAATACGCCATTTTGTGAAGCAAACTATTCACATTTCGGTACTCGTTGATTTTCTAAACTCCCTTTCATCGTTTAAAATGAGGAAAAATTTTATAAAATAAATTACGTCTATTAAGGTAAAACGAAACTGGGTCAAGATTTTTTTTTCTCTTGAAAATCCCTGCCCAGGACAAGAGGGAAAGTCATAAGAGCAAAAAAAGAAAGATCGTGAAGGCGTAAAAACGGATTTTTAGCGACGATGCATCAGAGAGCCCCAGAGGAACCCTCTCCCCCTCTGTTTAGGCCTGTCTACAAATGCACCGAAATGTTCAATGAATGTAATGAATTTACTTTTGAAGATAAGATATTGATTTTTGGGGATTTATACACACATACACAGGTTTGAAAGAAAATATACATAATGAAAATTTTTTTTTGAAGAACATTATGAATTCTGAGTTGAAAATACGTTGTGAGGGTACAAATTCAAAAATGCCATTGATATATTTTTTTATTTGAAATATATTCAAAGTTAATATCCTAAATGTTTGCGATTTTACAGTTCAAATAAAAAGATCAAAATTTTAGCTCGAGTTTAGATTCACAAAATGCAAATTTGTATCCTACATGATCTCAAATAAAAATTTTTTTTTTCATTTAACCTCACATGCACTTACCTGTGATATGGAATAATTATTACAAAAAAGTCAAGTTTTTATAATTTTGATTCAAATCTATTGAAATGTATGATTTTAGGTTTATTTCACAATCTAGAGTATCTCGAAATTCACAATTTTCTCAGCATTTTTCCCAGCAATGGTATAAGTTTAACTTTGAAAATACTGTATCTTTAAGCTCCTAGAGTTTTTGACTTTGAAATTTTGAGTAGTAAAAATCGAGTTTTACAACTAATTCGAAGTAGTCGTTGTATCTGAAAATACTCAACTAATCCTATTAATACTCATTTTTTTTTTTATTATCGCTTCAAAACCAACAATAAAAATGAAGGAAAAACTCCATATAGACGTGGAGGGAAAGGCCGGGTTGAATTTAATCAGATGTGACCCTTTTAGTTGGAAATTTCGCGTAGATATTTCACAGTTGGTCCGCGCCTGCCTACGTATAACTTACATAGTAGATATGGAACGTGGCGATAATTACTTTAAAAATTCGTCGGAATGTGCTAAACAGTCGGCGTACATCTCCAGCAGAGAACGTCTTTCGAGTACGAATGTTGGAAGAACGACTTTGGTCAAATCCATGCCGATTTTAACTTGCGATATTAAATGCTTCACAACTGAACCTTGTAATTCCACCAAAACTACGAAAAAATAAAATCTTCGAGTGACCGGACATTTAATGAAAAAAATCCACTAAATAATTCAAATATGATCTCAACTCACGTTCATTTTCCGACGGGTCTTCGTACAAAGCTGAAATTCGCAAGAAAAAAAAAGTTTTATTACAAACTCGTTACAAAGTTGCTACACAGGTGAGCTCCAATAGTATCGAAACGAATTTCGTTTAAACAGCTGAAGCGAAAAAAATAAACCTGTGACGGCGTTTTCCGCGTAATTCTACTAAAGCACTTCGTTAAACTTTTCGACGTACGATTTAACGAGGCCAGCAAATTTGTGTATTTCGAAAATTCTAGACCTTACCATCAAAATCGATACTTCCGTCGGGTAACAATGGTACTTCGGATGAATTGTTAACATTTTCTCGCGTATTGATGCTCTCTCTTCTGGAACCATCTTCGTTTCCAGATGCTGCTGTATCATCGTTCGTCGAAACGGAAGGACTTCTTTTGGGCGTCAGCGTAGGAGAGCAATCTGCGATCATATGCCTGACACAGAAAAAAATCAAATCGATTCGTTTATTATAACGAGACGACAAAAAATATCATCGTAACAGTTGAACGCGAAATTAGACGAATATTATTCATCGAAACCAAAACCTTTTCTATTCAGTGTGAAAATCATTTCGACGTACAAATTAATCTCGAACCGTTGACGGGGGCTTTTTCTTTACGAATCATTTAACAGTCAAATTTATACATTATTATGCGATGAGAAAGTTCTGACGTGATTTTAAACATTTTGATAAATTACGACCAGTCGAGAATACGTTAAAATTACAAGCGAATCGACGTTGACGCAAATCGCACCGACGAATTAATCGGTTAAAAATAAAATTTTATGATACCAATGCGCTTCCGGCGTTGTTACGAGATGTACGTATTTCCATTGGTACAATTTTGTACTTGTTTTTCGATTTGATTTCGATTTCATTCAATGAGAAGTTAAGAAATCGAAATATAGCATATGATACAATCATAGTTCACGATAAGTACCTGAAATTATTTAAGATAAATTGTAAACGTCCAAGTGTTTTTTCTCATTTTCACAATCTCACGAGCCTATTGCCTACGTCTTGCATCCTAAATAACCAAAATTAACTCGCCAAAGTGTTCATTATTGATTTCGTAAACTCGATAATTATCGACACATCGACTGTATTTTAAATGTCATTAAGGTCATTTTCGCTTAAAATCTTTTAAACGACGTTTTTAAATCGGTTTATTGTTAGCTGAGTTTTAAACTTAAACACGATAGCTATTACAGCCTACCTGATTTGGGAAGGGAGTGGTCGGGGGAGGGTGGGGTTTTCAAATCTTTGCGTTTCAAATCATTTGTAATCATCTGGCAAATGTCCAACTTCTTAGTATATACATATATTTTTTCTTCCGCGCATAGCGCGGCGGGAATTTACGAAATTTGCTCAAAACTTGGTGAGAGAGTCTACTTAGAAATCCAACAAAATGATATTTTTTATTTTTTCGAAAAAATTCAAAATGGCGGATCACTCAAATTTTTAGGGGAGCTGGAGAAGGGGCAAATACCTCAATTTTTTGTTTTTGATCTCATATGAAAAAGTGAGTCACGGACACCAACACAATTTAATTTCAGCTTCCTAAGTGCATTTCGAGGAAAGTTAGAGCAAAAACCAGTTTTTTGAAGAAATTTTGTTTTTTGTGATTTGCACGTAGCGCCGCGGATATTGAGGAAATTTGCTCAAATTTTGGCGAGAGGCTCTACTTAGGAATCTAACAAAACCATTTTTTTTATTTTTGAAAAAAATTCAAAATGGCGGATCACTCAAATTTTGAGGGGTGCTGGAGAAGGGGCAAATATCTCGAATTTTTTTTTTTGATCTCATATGAAAGAGTAAGTCATGGACACCAACATACACAAATTTCAGCTTCCAAAGTGCATTTGGAGGGAAGTTAGAGCAAAAAATGGATTTCTGAGGAAGTTTTACGACCTCTTGAATTTGGGTCAAAATGGAAATGGCGGATTATTAAAATTTGAGTAGAGCTTGAGGAGCCTTAAATTAATGAAAATGTAATTAATATGAACTCATATGATTATTGCGGATGAGAAGTACACAATATCCCCAATTCACTTCCATACATGATGTTGGAGGGGATAAGGAGGGGTTATTAACCATAAAATGTGGTGGGGGTATAAGAGAGATCAAAAATTTTTTATTGCATGCCATATGATAAAATGAGCCCAAGTGACTAACTCATACTGATTTTAGCTTCCCAAGTGAATTTGGAGGGGAGGTAGAGTGAAAAACTTCTTTTGGAGGAGGAATTACCCTAGAAAATTTCATTAATCATCCATATCTCCTCAACAAATCGGCCTAGAAAGGTCAAATTTCGTGTGTAGCATTAGTTGATGGCCAGAGTATGACCTCTTCAATTTGGGTCGAAATGGATCCAAAGTGGCGGATCATAAGGATTTCAAGATAACTTGAGGAGCCTCAAAAATTTGAGAAATATGTATTCAAATGATTATTTCATGGGAGGAAATGCTACGTTGGTTTCAAATTTACTTCTTAAGTGGTTTTGGAAGAGATAGAATACTGGTTTTTAGACTTGGTATAGGGTATGGCCTATAGTTATGAAGGGTTTAACAACGTCATCATCATTTTTGTCAATCTCCAAACTTGAAGGAGCCACAGAGCATTAAAATTTTCAATTACTTATCGCTCGTTCACTTTTAAAGAGGTGCAAAAATTTCACACAACATTTTCACTTTTCCCCTTCCATGAACAGTTAGGTCACATGCGCACATAGCTTTTTTTGTCTCTCTCGATGAGTATAACCAATGGTAGCGAATTGTTGTTTATCGAAACATCTTATATAACAGTACTCGAAAAATGAATAGAATTGAAACATTCGAAAAATTTCATGAATAGAAGCTTTATACTTTTGTACATATTCTTCCCACTCGAAGGTATACTTTCGAAAAAAAATCGAATTTTTTTCCCGTTTTGATATCACTTTTTAATACTCTATACGTCGCTTCCAGCCATTCATTGTGTCATTTCATCGCACCTTAATAGTAAAAATATCCTAAAAAACTATATTTATGTACACGCACCACTAATATTTCTTGCACGCCAATATATTTCAAACACCAAGCACACACATCACGTAAATTATTCCTCAACTGTACAAAACCAATAATCGAACAGACAAGTAAATGGTTCGTTTAATACATCATAACAGTATAACCTACAAGTATACATGCTTCTTTCAAGTATCCTCTATCAAAAGCCAAAACGTTTCAAATATCCACACAATTTGTTTTCGCCTAGAGTGCAAAAAATAAGAAACGATGAGAAAGCCCCATAAGGTATTCGACTATTCGTATACGAATTTTTTCACTCATCTGGATACTGATGGAATTCGCAATAGGTTAAATTCGCATCAATTTATATTCGATACATGTTCGTCTGCCAAGCTATAATGTGACTCGCATTCGGTAATTCTCACACTTAGAACATATCCAATATGTATAACAATATTCTTCAAACTCCATCTCCATCACGCCAAGCCGAATATTTCAGACTACTCAATTCACTTTTTCGATAAGACCTTTTACGCAGATAACATTGTAACTTATAAACATGTCATGACGAAATGCCGATATACTTTCGCGTGTATTTCGGTTCCTATTCACGAACGAGGCATTTTTATGTACACATGGAACAACTGACACCGAAATGTCATTATATTAAATTTATAAGATAGTAAATTGCGACAATGGAATTGAAAAAATTATCAAAAATGTTTACCACTGAGTTTTCATTTTTCATTTTTGTTTTAGATGAATTTTGAATAAAAAATGATAACTATTACAATATACATGATTTGAGAAAGCGATGTTGTTGGAGGGGAGGGAGTCATCGAATCTTTGTTTTAGGCTATTTGCAATCATATGGTGAATGTCCAAGTATTTACATATTTATTGTTTCCCACAGCACGTAGCGCTGGCGAGTATGGATGAAAATTGCTGAACATTCGAAAATAATTTTATTTTTATTTTACTCACTTCAAAATGATGATTCACTTAAATTTTGAGAGAAGTGGAAGGAGAGGTAAATAAGTTGAATTTTTCTTTTGCGGTTTCCCACGAAAAAAATGTATCAAGGATAGCTACATATCCAAATTTCAGCTTATTGATTGAATATAAAGGGGAAATGAAGCGAAAAGCTGATTTTTAAGGAGTTCTTGGGTCAAGTAATATCTCCTCATTAAATTGACCTGAAAAGGTCAAACTTTATATGTAGGTTTGGTAGTAACCGGAATATAACTTCTAAAATTTGGGTCAAAATGATACAAAATGGCGGATCGTAAAAATATGAGGAAGGCTAGAGGACTTAAATGGCTGAAATTTGATAAATATGGGCTCATATCATCCTTATGAACAAGAAATAAAACATCTTTTAAATACATCTCCTTATGCCATAGGTGGGTGTGGCATGTGAACATAAAGAGCTCAATTGTACTGCAAATCTGAACCAGTCCCAATTAAAAACTCAGCTCCAGCAATACTGCATGGCTGCTTACGTTTATTTCATAACTAAACATTTTTTCAACATTTAATATAGGTGATACAATCTTAATAAGATGAAACAAAATAAGATGATTTTTTTTTTTTTTTTAAGAAAAGGTGTATTTTATAGACAAATTTTTTATCTTGACCTACCTCAAAAATAAGGAAATTAATTTTTTTCAACTGTTTTGATTCCACCCTAATGCATTACTGGAGTTGGATTTTTAATCGGAGCTTAAAAAATGTTGAAATTTTTTCAAAGCAATTTGTATCCAAAATATAATACTATACTGCGAGTCAAAATACAAAAAATATATTTATTTATCGATTTTTTTCTCTGGAATATATTCGAAACCAAATAATGAAATTTTATGAAATAAAACAACTTCATTTTCAATATTCTTATTGTTCAGATGAAAAAATTGAAAAATTCTGTCTCCCCTCCCCCCTATAAATCGTAGGTAAAATTTTAAAATTTGGGTATCTCTACAAGTTCACAAAACACAGCCTTTTATTTTGGTCAAAATTTCATTCCACTCAAATACCCAGTAACAGAAAATTAAATTTTTTTTATTCATCTGTTTTAATCGAAAAAAAAAAAACCAATAAGTGCTATGATCCCCAGAGTTATGAAATATGATGAAAAAGTAACAAAAAAGCTGTTAATGTTTCAAGCTCTTACTTGATCAAAAAATATTTAATTTGGTGCCCTGTGATTTAAAAAATCTATGTTGAAGCAATATGACAACTACGCTCTCTATCCCAGCTACCACAATCTTCCAGTACGTAGATGTCACCTAAAGAGCCTCAAATAACAGACAAAAATTTTAGAACAAATTTTTTCCAATCAACAACAATAATATTTTCAAAAATTTTTTCAAAATGAGAGCAATTCTTTCTCAATTTTTTTCTAGCCTTGCAAGACTCTCTATGTTGAATTTAGGTGCTATACTGTTCCATAGAAAATTTTCAAAAAGTGTAGAATATAGGAGTCATCTATCTGCAAAACGTATAAAATAATAACCAATTCTTCCTTCAATTTTTCAATTTTTTTTCATCACTTCTCTCAATTTACAGGCTTTCATTGCCATCAAAATTTGGTCAATAATACCACATTGATTACTCAATATTTTAGCAAACAACATATTTTCATTCGCCTTAGATAATGAGATGAAAAATTTTCCAATTTCCACAATACAGCATCACGTAAGTACATGAACATGTGGTAGAAGGGGGTTTACATCCAGAGAATACACCATACGTATTACAGAGCGTAAGAAATGAAGCATAACTTTGCCGTACCCGATTTGTTACAAAAAAAGAACTATAAATCACACTAAATTACGGAGAAAGTATAAAAAATGAAAATGAAATTAAGGAACGAAAACAATTTCGTTTCCCTAACGTTGTTCATTTTTTGAAAATTTATTTACATTTTTCGATTTTTATTTTTGTTTCCTCTTCTTTTGGCAACCCAGACGACTGTTCAAAAAGAATTAACGATGATTCGTCACGCGATGATAATGTATAAAATATAGCAACAATAAACGACGTCACCATTACCACAAACAGTGACGTAACCGAAACGAAAAAAACAACAATAACAATCATTGGGCAAATATTATTCATAAACAAATCCACGTTTCTTCTTTCAACTTACATAGAAAATCCTAATTTACTAGGTGAGTACTGAGTTACTGACGTCATCGTTATCGATAACGATAAGTTACCGTTATCGATAAATCATCGATAAAGAGCTAGGGACACTTCCCTCGTTACATTAATGATTTCGTTATTTTACTCGCAATTTTGTGATATTCTATACTTCCTCACGTGACAGAGACACTAAAAGGAACTTTAAAAGTTATGGTTAACTTATAAATCTTTGATGAAATGATTCAAAGGGATGAAAAGTTTTTACGTTGGTACACGCCTTTCAACTTTGAAGGAGAACGTATCGAGTAGTCGAAAGGTTAAGGTGACACTTGGTGCTTTCACGTAAAATAACAGTTCTTTACAAAGCTCATTTTTTAAACTCAATTTACCAATATACTTTTTCGAGTGCTTTACGAAGTTTCCACAAAGTGGCCGACATTCGAAGAATTGTTTCTCAAAGTAAATGAAAAAGGGATACTGATAAACTAAGTGTGGATTCAATCTCGTATTATTTTAATAATTTTGCTGAATTAAACGAATGAAGTTGATGACGTTAAAATAAAAGTTCGAATATTTCACAGCTATTCCGTTTTTCAAATAAATGTCTATAGCTTCTTTCACGCTCGTATTTGGTCATCGGGGATTATTTCGTTGTTTACGATCATTTCGTGATGTGTTTTTAAAATAAAAACCGAAAAATTCGAGGTAGTTGAATATTACAGTGGAACTATGTTTTCTTTTTTTTTTCGGAAACCTACTAAATTAATGTTATTTAAAAATTATTAACTATTTTTTTGATAAAAAATTTAATTTAAAAATAAGAGTAATTGATTTTGTTTTAATTATTTTAAAAAAATATATATTTTTTTCAAATATTGAATTATTTCAATTATTTAATAAAATTATTAAAATGAATTGTTTTAATTTTAATTACGATTGGATGGGTACGAAATAATCCCAATAAAATATGGGAAAATTCCAAGCCTCAAAGTTTATAAGCTCTTCTAGAATGAACTCGATGTTTGAAAACTTTATAGTTCTTGTGAAATTGTAGAAAAATTAGAGTTCGGGTCGATTTGAGATTTTTTGTGCTCACGACTCAATAGTGGTCTATAGATGCCCGAAAATAAAAATAAATTTGTCGGTTTTTTTTTAGTCTTTCGAGGGTTAAAAATTTAAACAGTTTTTCAACTGTTTTTTGCTAATATCTTCGAAAAAAAGGGTTTTATGTCAAAATAAGTCATATCAAAAAATGTTCTCCATTGAATTTCCTATAGAATGAGCGTGACCATTTTCTCAAAAAGTCATTAATAAGTCCAAAATGGCGAGGTCAAAACATAGCAATTTTTAGAATTTCCTTTCGAAAATCAGTTCTTAATCTGGAGAAGGATTTCTAAAGGAGGGAGGAGGAAGGGAAAGGGGAATCATCAGTAAAAGTTATTTGTTCATCTTTATTACCTACATAGGGCACTTGATAATAGATATGAGAGCATGAATAAATTTTTCCAAAATTAATGTATTTCCCCCCCCCCATTTTGAGCCCTTTCATGACTTTTTGGGAAAAGTTTTTCATGACATAGAAAATTGAACGGGGAATATTTTTTAATATTGAAAATTTTTGCGTAAGACACACCGTATAGAAGATATAAACGGAAAACTGATTTTCGAAAGGGAATTCTAAAAATTGCTATGTTTTGACCTCGCCATTTTGGACTTATTAATGACTTTTTGAGAAAATGGTCACGCTCATTCTATAGGAAATTCAATGGAGAACATTTTTTGATATGACTTATTTTGACATAAAACCCTTTTTTTCGAAGATATTAACAAAAAACAGTTGAAAAACTGTTTTTTGCCGGGTTTTAGCCCCCTCCTAGGGTTAGCTCACCTCCTAGGGGTGACAAAACTTCTTATACCTTGTTAAGAATACCATTCTGCACATATAATGTGAAATTCAGTTCACTACCATTTTTTTCCAGGTTCGGTCAAAAAATGAGCTTACTTCCCTGTACTATTATTACACTCATTTAATTTTTCGAATCGTTGAACGTTGTTTCTTGACTTATGACCACCTCTGTAGACTCACAGCGCAATATACTCGAATATGAATAACCTGTACCTAAATGTTTCTGCTTCTACTGCCTTGATTCCACTACAATTTGTAAACAGTGATATTTTACACTCCCCCCTCCCCCAAAAAATGGGAGAAATCAAAGAAATTAACTAGACTTTGCAACGGAACCGAGCAACCGGTCGTGCACACTACGCACTTTGGATATTTGTCATTTACAGTTTAAAACGAATGCAACGTTAAAAACACAAGGGATAAGTTTGGAAATTTCTCATTTCAAACTGAAATATTTTTGTTGCGATGAAAAAATAATGTTGGTGTTTTCGTACGAATAAAAGTTTCATGAAAATAATCATATGGTATAATTTAAAGCCCAATTTGTCATTAAATCATCACTCGAAATTTATTCCCTTCAAATACCTATGAAAATCTTCGAACAAATCTAATTCACAAAAGCTCCAACTACTCGGTATCGACATAATGATGGATTTGGAAGCTATACGCAAAACATTGTTTAAATGATGAATCTCTACGATCCATGGACCAGCATCCCATCAATATCTGACCGGAAGAGCTAAACACCACTAATTACAGTCGTTAAACCGCATATAAACTACACGCATCCTTCACTGCGACATCAACGTGTCTGCATTGAAACGAAGAAGTTGGCGAATTCCACACTCCCGAACTGGTACTTATAATCAGCAAAGCGAAATAATTCTAGTTACCTTTCATCTGACTTAGAACCATCGCCACATCCAGCCGGTTTAGTTTCCTTCGATGACGTAGCCGCTGGTTCGCTTTCTTTAAACGAAGACCACTTCAATATTCGCAACATAATGTGGTACCTAATTCGCTATTAGTTTAATTTCACGCACTGCACGCCAAAAACGCCATAAATTTAATCGAACCAACGAACACATAAGTACATAACCGGTAACACAGCGACGATAGTTTACACTGTTCTACAACCGAACGGTAATCGACGCCGCGTGCGTCTTACCACACTCTTTTCAATAGCGTTAAAACATGACGGTAATTTCGCGTCGTTTCCAGCCTCACTGATATGCGATTTTCTCGGTAACCGATTCAACTGCTGCGAAATAACAACAAAGTAACGTGTTACCGTACACAAACGCGATTCGCTTTCGTTTAGGGTTTCAACTCGCGAGGAAAAGTTTATTATATTTTCTGCGTGCGTAGGCGTTTTAATATTTCTTCGCCGAGTTGGTCGTTACGTTGTAAAAGTTAAGCTCGTATGAAGTTTCAGTACAACGAACAGACGCAACGTTATATATTTATCAAAATGGACGAACCGACTGTAACAAAATCAACACAAATTTTTGCCAACTTTTTCTTTCAACAGGATCAAACGAAACGCAACTTAAGAACTGGCAGTTGGTACTAAAGGGTCGATGATGATAACTCCGCTCAGGGGCCTACGTTGTACATATCATAAACAACTCACATTTTGAGCAAATAAGTATATTCGAAAAGTTCAAAAGTCCAGAAGTAGAGGCCAAAAATAGAAATATTTGGAGTCTGATTTTTTTCGACTTAATGTAATAAAATACTATTAATCCTGTACATATCAACTAGCTCCACTAACAACATATTAAAAATCCCCATTCCTAGGTAATGAGTGTAACTCACGAGGAGAGGGGAGGGTTATGCGCCCTAAAAAGCAAGTTGATCTCTTTATTTCCTCGGGAGTTGATCCAGGGGCAAAATACCTCTTGGCGAGTTTGTTGTACATAAATTTCCTACAACTTTCATATGAACATTTTTTTTGGTACAACTCATAGACGATGAGTGGAATAAGAATAATTATTAATGAAATCAACAATATAAATAAATAACTATAAAATATGATGTTAAATTTATCCTTTTCTAGAATATGTGGCAAAGATGAGGTAAGAAAATGAGAGCTCTTTGATTTATTCATTTATACACATGAATATTAATTTTATAATTAATTATAGTAAAAAAATATCATAATTTTTTTTTTGATCCGTGCCGTGTATACAGCAGCAAGACTAGAGGCACGGGCATTGATTTATTTTTTTGTTACAGTAGCGGAATAGGGCTAAAAATATTATTATAGAAAAAAAAACAAACTATTTTATCAATTTTATTATCAACAAATAATTTCTATGCTTTTCATTCGAGTGAAATGTTTCTCGTTTATTCAAAAAAAAAAAATCGTTCAAAATTATTTTAAAAAATTGTTCAAGATTTGAAATCTTTCTTTGCTCCTTTTTTTTAATTTTTTTTTTATTTCATTATTTTTTTTAAATAAGTGAGTAAAGCGCAAAGAGATGTTGAACGAAGGAAGTAGAATAGGTCTGACATATTGGTATGAGTAGGATTGCTGTGAAGAATGAATTTAATTTTGTTGGAAATGCTCCGTATCACCCAAAAAAAATTATTTTATGGTACAAATGTAAGTTTTTTGCATTTTACTCACGTGAGAATATTCATATACAGTTAGGCAGGTATATACTAGAGTGAGAGAAGAGGGGGCGAGACCTCACCAGGGTTACGATTGAGTTGATATGTATAGTCATAAGTCATCGCATATGCATTTTTCATTCGAATATATGTCATATAGCATAATCATATCAATCGTAATGAAGTATTTCAAGTACCTAATTTCAAACATCCCTAACTCGCCACCTATGGGTTCTAGAAGAAAAAATGCTCATACGAAAATTGTAGGAAATATAGTGCAGAACAAAATTGAACTGAGCTATTTTCGCCCTATGATCAAACCCTAAGGAGATACAGCAAAAAGCCCCCTTTCTTTCTTGAGCTACATTCATCACCTTCGACCATACAAGATGCACCACTCGACCTATGTTATAAAACTCACCCTGATGTACTTAAGGTATGAAAGAGAAACATCTACAAGTATTAGTGCATTAGTAGTACGTATCTGAATTTCACACTAACGTAAATTCCAATATAGCGCATGCGCATTGTATGAAATAGTTACGAAAGTATACAAAACATTGACATATTGATGCCATTTTTAATATACGAAAGAGGTAAGATAAAGCAGCCCATTACTATACTATATGGTCGAGGCTCATCACCTACGAACAGAAACTTTCTAGTTTTAGTATGTTGTTAGCGTAGCTACTCTCTACATATTTGCGAAAAAATCGTCTTTAGCAATTTTTGCCATGAGCGATCCTTGTATGGTCTAGAGTTACTCTAAATTTACTAGAGTATTTATCATTAGCATAAAAATGATATCGCCGTATTCGGAGGTTATATTTTCGCTTTGAGAGAAATGAGTATGAACACTAAGATGGAATGAAAATAGTTCGAAAATATATATTTCGTATTTTTGAAATGGGCCAAGATGAAGGGAAGTGTTTCATAGACATAAAAACGTACCTAAATTTTAAACAAAAAATACTGAAATCTTTCTCAAGTAATCTCTGTTCAAATATACTAAGACAGAGGATACGAATATATTTTTTTTATGATTTTTTTTTTTTTTAGAATATGTTCAAGAACCAAATTACACAATTTTAAAAGTAAATTAATTTTTAACAGTTTTTAAATTCATATAAAAAAGAAAACGAATAATGCAAAATTCGAATTTGTCCTCACATAAATCTTAGGTTAGATTTTAAACACAAATCACTGCAGAAAATTTCTTTTTTTTTCGTTGTTGTTGTTGTTGTTTTTTTAAATTTGCGTAGTCTACAAAATGCAACTTTTTACCATGGTCAACCTCAAAAATATAAAAAAATTTCTTTTCACCCAAATATTTTTTTGTTTCGTTGTTGTTGTTTTTTAAATTTGCGTACGTTTCCAGTCCACAAAACGCAACTTTTTACCATGGTCAACCTCAAAAATACAAAAAAAATGTCTTTCCACCCAAATAATTTTTTTGTTTCGTTGTTGTTGTTGTTGTTTTTTTTAAATTTGCGTACGTTTCCAGTCCACAAAATGCAACTTTTTACCATGATCAACCTCAAAAATACAAAAAAAATTTCTTTCCACCCAAATGATTTTTTGTTTTCTTCTTGTTGTTGTTTTTAAATTTGTGTACGTTTCCAGTCCACAAAACGCAACTTTTTACCATGGTCAACCTCAAAAATATAAAAAAAATTTCTTTTCACCCAAATGACATAACCATTTCTGGTATAAATGGTATTCAAACTTCTATATCTTTATACTTTATATTTTTAATTTATTGAGAAAATGAATAAAACAATATTTTCTATATAGTTAAAATTTAAATGATTCTCCTAACGTTGAATGAACCGCAAAAAATTGCATTCGGTTACCTATTCAACGAACTTTATGAAACCAGAGGAAATGAAATCATAAAGATATACTCGGCAAAATTAAATTAGATGTTCACAAAAAACAAGATAATTCGCAAGATAAAACATAATACCAACACGAATATATTTCATATTGTTCAAAAGTTATCATAAAAATGAATTAATCATTTCTGATGACTTGGTAAATGAAACGACTACACTGAAATTTTCCAACCAATGAAATTCACCTTACCGCAATATAGAAATTTCAAAGTCAACTACCTCGTAAAAGGGTTCGACCACTACGTTGACAATAATACTTCACAATGCTGCTAATGGAAACCTCTAATAAACCCACAAGGATTAAAATCACGAAAGGAAAACCCGTGGTAATGTGTTCGATAGCATTAGGTTACTTCAAAAGAGATGACCTTTGTAGGTACTCGAAATAACAAAATTTCCTTGCCATCGTTTTTCGCGTAGAGGTTAATGCGATATATCAAGCGTCATTTTCGTTATATACATTCGACTTAAATTCGTTTATTTCCATCAAATCTATAGAAATGATCGCTAATGAATTACCGATTACTGAAATATGAAGCTGTTGAAACACTGGCAAAAGTACAACCGACAGTACCAGTGGTTGAAAAAAACACACACCTACATCTGCCAATCAATTACGATAAAGCTTCGAATTACATTCCGACACAGTTCTTCAGTTGCAAAAATAAAAAATAAAAAGACAAAACACCGACTCCATACAGGAAAAAAGAAATTCGAGAGGAATACGAAAGTGAAAAAAACCCTGAATGTTGAAAACTTTTCAAATTGAAACGAACAGTTATATTAGATGTTCGTTTTGGGTTACACAGACCATTAAAACCCTCGACCGATTTCTCCTTCTCGTGTTCGTCTCAACGGGAAACGAAACAATATCGAAATATTATTTTTCCGCGTATTTTATAAAAACCAAAAAAATAAAATTTCGTAGGCGCTACGAGTTTACTACGCAATTTTGAGTTAACGCGACCTTCCAATACGATCGTTCTTATAACGATAGAAATGTCGGAATTTTCGAAGCTAATAATAAAAATACCTTTTCACCCTTAACCCAACCGATATTCGTACTCAACGGATATGTTTGCGGCGAAAAATGCAAAAATCCCACGTCATAAAGAATTCATTATTCATACCGAAACGAACGAACGGTTCTGCCATGAAAAACATCAGAGGGCTAACAATTTGCAACTTTCTTTTCAGCAGAGATATAAAAGAAAGATTCGAATAGCGAAAAAGACCGCTAATAATAAAATTAAAGCCTTCTTTTCATCAGATAACAAAACGCCTAAAACGAACTGGCGAAAATCTCTTAGAAATCCGCACGAATAACACGCACATTTTTTATCCTTTTACTAAGGACGGTGGAAAATCCGTGACAACTTAATCTGCGCCCGTTTTGATCTTTAGCGTTAGTAAAAATGGCATTGCGTAGCTATATAAAATTTATAAATTGGTTAACAAGGTACGGGAGTTTAGTGTAAATAACTGATTACATACGATTAAACGAGTAGATGAGTATTTTACACGACATCGGATCGTTGATAGTGGAGTGGAATCGTGAATAAGTAAGTTCTAATTTACAGTACATTTATACATAGGGTGATAAAGCATGAACTGTTAAGTATTTCGCGAGTATAATATTATGAGAGAAAGGTTATGAACATATATGGCCTATCTGTTTATGGTAGGAAAATAGAAGCTAAGATGAAGATGAAATGTTCGTAAAAATGTTCAGAAAAAATTCGCATTTTCGAAAAATACGACGAAGGAAGATTATTATGCTTGGTATTTTCATGAGAAAAGCTATATCTTGCCATAGCAGTTATGGAATGCAGAAATAAGGGTACCTTGAATTTGTAGCCTACATAGATGTGAAACAGATGTACCCCCTCCAATCCTACTCTCCGACAACTCAGATTTCATCCAAAATACCTCAAAATTCCTAATATTAACAAGCCTATATTTTCGAAAATCTAGAGAAAAACTCATTCCGTCCCTCTGGCCTACGTGGCAGTACATTGTACCTTAACTATGAAGTATGAAGTAAGTAAGTAAACACTTTCTATTTAGCATAGCTCTTTCAATCTCGGAAAAAGGCCTAATCATGATCTTTTGTCTGTATTTTTCGATGGTATAGATCTTAAGAAAAATAATTTTTTCCTGTAACGTCACAGAAAAAAAGTTTGGTTTCTTGAATTTTTTTTTTTTTAATTGGTACTAATCATTAAGATACAAGTTACAAAAATAAATTATATACAACTTTGACTTCCTTCTAAACTTGAAGGAGCTACGATGAGATGAGGTTTTTATCACTATTATTATTATATTATTAATTGACGTCATGTACAGCCCTGTGGCTAGAGGCGTTTTTATTTAGAGCATTGTAGTCCCTTAAATTTTAGAGGTAGGCAAAAATTTTACATGACCTCTTTTATTGCCTCTTTCACGTACTATCGATTTCAAGAGAAAAATTTCTAAAGAATGAACGCAAATTTTTTTATCCTGTGACATCACTGCACAGCAGATAAAAAAAATATTGAATGAAGAAAGTGAAGAATTAATATAGAAAAAAATATTTAAAATTTTTTTTTTTTTTTTTTTTTTTGTGTTTAAGGCGTTTTTAGCTGCCAGGGCTATTACGCCAAACTAGAGAATTTAGATTTCGGGGAACAAGAGAGTTCTTCGGTTGATTCTGATAATATAAAAATTATTTTGAAAAAAATTTAGTTATTTAAAAATATTTATTTATATAAGCTATTAAATTCACCACATCCTGACCGATCGTACCAAATACCGCTCTCCAAGATACCTATACTTTCCTAATCCAGACCCACCATACATCCATCAGAACAACCCCAATCAAATAACAAAGCTCCTAAAATTTTTTACACTCCACATCCCTATACAACCTCATCTAATCCTAAACCATGTAAAATAAAAAAAATAAAAAAATAAAAAAAGAAACGCCTCTAGCCTAGGGCTGTACATGGCCTAATTTGATAAAAAAAAAAAATAATAATAATAAAAATAATTATATATGTGTAAGTAGATTTATAAATCAAAATATAATAATATTAAAATTTGTAAATAAATTTTTAAAATAAGCAATTAAATTTTTTCGACAAATAATACAAATAAAGCGAACAGTAGATGTAAAATGCGACAAAAAAGATACGTACAAAAATACCTCATTTGCGATATTTCAAAGACGTTTAAGTTTTCGGAACCCTTCAACTCCTCCCCTTAAAAAGATACCAAATTTTTGTACATCACTTCTTTTGTTGTTTTTAAAAAGTACTATTTATTTCATTTAAAAAAATTTCAATTCGACTGAAATTCGGATTTTCACAACTCTTTAATGACGTCATTACACATACAGCGTTACCTATGTAGAAAAGTGGGCTTGGAGAGAATGTATCTGTCTCACATCTATGTTGAGTACAAGTTTTTGGTATTCTCAATTTCTCATCTCTGGATTCCATGACTGCTCTGACGGGGTGTAAAATTGTTGTCTATTTTGAATTTTTAAGGAGGTATCACCTATCAAGTTTTACAATTTGAAAACTTTGTTAGCTCCTTCAATAAAGTAGATTATTTCCCTTTCAAGTACCACTGCCACAGTTAGTTATTGCTGAACACAGAGGGAAAAAATTTTACCCTACTGTGCGGATTGATGTTATACTCATTATTTGCGACAAAAACGTTCATGTATAGATTTTGCCTAACTAAATTTTTGAAGGAGCTGTTTAAGTTTCAAATTGCGAAGTTCGTAGGCCCTTCAATACTACATACAGGCAACAATTTTATACGACTATAATTTTTGTGAATAATAAGTCCTAGAAGAATCTGCAGTCAAATTATTACCAAAGAACAAAAATTGTTTCGTATTCCATCACTCTTGACATACGCAATCATGGTTGAACATGAAGGGATTACATTTCTTTATTTTGATCTTTGATGGTCGATTGTTTTTGTACTCATTATTCACAACAATAAACACCATGTCAACTTTTTGCCTATCTACGATCGTGTAGGAGCTATGAAAGTTTTAAAATAAAGAAATTTCATATAATTCTTTTAATATTGCAAGTAGGCAAAAATGTTACCTTATTGTTTTAATATAAATAATTTCTTACTTTATAAATATAGATGCGTACAAGACCAATCCGCAACAGAATTATCAAAGTAGGAAAATTATTTTCTCTTTCAGTAGGTACCGTTGGCACAACCAGTGGTGGTTGAACACGGAGGGAATAAAATTTCTTCATTTCGATAATTTGAATGATTGTTTGCGAACTCATTATTTACGACAACGAAGTTCATAACACATTGAAATCATTTCTCTTCTCTTCATATATCGTACACCTAGTCATAATAGACTGTTGAAGGGAAGGGGGAGATAACTAATTTTCATTCTTCGATGTTAGGATTACGGATTGTTTTTGAGCACAAAATTTACAATCATGGTGTTTACTAAATAATAAAATCGAAATTTCGTACCTTTCTCGTACATAAAATTTTTTACTAATATAATTTACTTGTTTACTCGTTTACTTGTTTAGTAATGCTGCTATGGCCAGAAGCACGGTAAGGTGATTACTAATTAGATTAATTTATTATATTAAATATATATACATTTTTTTTTGTAATGATAGTTTTATTATTAAAAATTGAATTATTTTTGGACTCTAATTTTTTTTTCGGATCAAAAAATTCCCCCCCCCCCCCATTACCCTCAAAGAAGATAAATGATGTTTCGTATTACATTACAAATATTTACATACAAAAACAACGAAAGAAAGAAAATATCAAATTTCCTACTATTTTCGTACTTTCGTACCCAAAATTTCAATTTTTACCTTTTTCGTACTTTTCGTATACGGTAGACACATGTATAAAAAAGTTGATATTTTTGCCTATATACGATACTGAAAGAGCTATGAATAGGGTAGGGAAGAGGAGTGAGCAACAGGGACATATTGCTTGAAATTTTAGAACTTTTTCACGGTAACAATTGGGATTTTTTAAACCAATTTTTAGTTGAATTTTCAACTTAATTTTAATTAAGTTTAAAAAAAAATTGAAAAGAGGGGTCCAAAATTATTTTTGCCTCTGCTAATCTTGGCTCTACTCGTCTGGCTATAAAATTTCCAAATCGTGAAATTTCATAGCTCCTTCAATATCCTAAATAGACAAAAACTTCATATAAGTTTTTCACGAAAATAGCGAGCCCAACAATATTCTATGGCTACATGAATGGAGGATTTTTTACAATATTTTTTAGTACATTTTTATACGCGCCTATCTTCCAACCATGAACAGGTAGGTCGTTTATACATGACTTCATTTTTTATCTCTATAATAACGGAATATCTACAATTCATACTAATCACCCTATACAGTACCAGAAAAATGCTACGGTATTTCAAATGATATGCATACGCGAACGTATCACGAACAATTCACATCGAGATTACAACGATAATTATCGCCATGTTAAACAAAAACGAGCAAGAAAATTATCGCAATATTTGCCACACAGAAATTTCTGAATAGGTAGCTCGGAAACATTTGTTACGCTTTGATCAATATTTGATAACATCGATTTGAACTCGTAAACGTGGCAAAAATTTCAAATATTTTAATGAAAGTCGAATTTTGTCTGAGTTCTTGGTCGATGGGTAAACGAGCTACGAGTATAATCTTTTATTCTTTGGCTATCGTCTACGTAAAAATGTAATTTACAAATACGTCGGAATTTCAGGCCAAAATCGTATCTGTTATCGTGATCATATTTACTGGTCGAATTTTGGCCAACTTTAGCTCGACGTTGAATGAAAAATTAATAACATTGGCACGAATTACTATCGCTGAAATTAAGCAAAGTGCTCTAGCATAGGTGAAGATGGGTGAAATGCTTGTAAAAGATTTCCCAAGATTTTTGCCATAAATCCTGGCCATATTTCTTCTGTCTTGAAAAGAAAATCGAGAGTGATATTGGAAATAGCTGAGGAATATATTTCATTATATAGGTGTGGAAACAATTTAGAGAATTAATGCAACATTTTAGAGGGACTTGAAATCCTTTAATACTCTCTTCATCGTCGCCTATGCCATTTCGAGGAAATTATGCCGACCATATTCTCGTATAGCAAACAACTCGAAATAATTAATTTCGCGTACCTCACTACCGAAGAGAATAATTAATATTCGAATTCACACAATCAATACACGAGCAGGTATCAAAATACCAGAAATTTTCAACGCAAGAGGAAAAAATTACCCATATTCAACACCGTGAAATCATAACTTCAACAAGCGCTGCGAAACTTTTACAACGCGACAAAAACGAGCGGGTTAACTCGCAATTAATTATACTCGGCGTTTAATAGGAAGCGAGGAAAAATAACATCTCAGCATATAATAACCCTCACGTTATAATTTCCTTCTTGCTAGAAAAATGTTTACAAACGGGCGAATACACAATAATAGCTAATTATACGACGTACAACGAGCGAGGAAAAAAAAACACCCGAAGAATAAGGAAACCGAAAGCGACGATCAATAGAACTGAACTAAGTTAAACGCGAGCTTTCGAAAAACTGAAAATTTCAACTCGAAGCTCATGCGTGTTAGCGTGACCCTGATTAAAGGAACAATTGCGGGAAACCGAGATTCGCAATGTTGGCCGCATTCCGTATGTGAAAAGTAGCTAAATTTTAAACACGTACTTTTACCCTTAAGGTCGCCAAAATGTTGTAACGAACGTGAAATACGCGACTTACAATATGATAAATTATTTATCGATTTTACGCCCGTTTCATTACACCGTAAACATTTTGCTTCAACGATCGTGCTTTTTTGTGCCATAGGGTGTGCACGAGAAACCAGAATAAATAATCGTCAGCTCCGGAATAAGGCACCGGCGATGATCACCGCGCCCGGGCTCCATCACATTGTGTACGCACTACGCACATCCTAACGACGACCAATTCGAATCAAATCAAATACGTGTGGCGTAGTAAATATTTACATCGTAATTTATCTCTTCGAGGCGTCCGTTCGTCCCATTAACGGTAACGAAGGAAAATAGAAAATGGTGCCCGATTTGCAACGACCTTCGTGGTGATATTTTCATTTCGAACGTCTACGAAAATGAAAATACGGAAATGTAAAAATATACTTAGCGTTGGATTTCCGCTCGTAACCGAATAACGTTTAGGTGGCGTTGTAGCGAAACGAGTACGAGCCGGCTTATCGTTTTTCAATGGCAATTTCATATTAGTTTTTGCGCTACACGCATGCGCATAAAAGCGCCTTTATATTTTTGAAAATAAATTCTATTTTTTATTTTTCAATTCGTACTTGTTCACATACAATGACTAAGTATATATCATAATCGCAAGCTTACTTAATACTTGAATTCAAGAATAAAATAATTTGGAAATTGAAAAAACTACCTAACTTGATTTTATAGCGTCAATTCAAGTACGTAAAATTTAATCACCCGAACTATAAAATTTGTCCAATTAATTATAGCTTCCAAGCGATGCAAGAAATATCTGATAAGTTATATCTATATTGTTGCCAATTTTCTACATTTTGCGAGATTTTCGAAAGACAAAATACTGAACGAAAAACTCATCATTAGGATCATCGTGTGTAGAAAAAAAAACAACAAAAAAATATATATTCGGTGTTTCGCCTCAATTTAAATGCCTTCATACTACATGTAAGCGTACACTTATGCGACACTCATGTATGATAGTTGACCTGTACTTTCTGGAAGGTCCAATAGTATGAATTTGAATTTTTTTTTCACTTTGTTAGCAATCAACTTTGCAAAATTTCCATTCTAGGATTTAAAATATATAAAAATATGCTGTATGTGGAATACAGGGGTACTGACAAATAATTGATAAGAGAAGGAGTTGGTTAAGAATTACGTGAAATATTAATGATTTCGTCACAATTATGTTTTGCCAATAGCCTTGAAAAATGATGCACTGACTACAAATTAATCTGCAATGCACTAGTATCTGTTTTTCATATCTTGATCGAATACCCCACATACTCTGCTCATAAAAATATCCACGACCTCAAAAAAATGATTTTTTTAAATTATAAAATTTTTAGGGTCTTTTTGTCTTTTAATATTAATTAATCTTTTTAAATTAAAAATTAAATTTAAAAATAAATTAAATAAAGATTATTTTTTATTTATTCATTCATTCTATTATTCAATTAAAATACAAATTATTATGCTACCTTAGTACAAATAAATTGCAGCTACCTGACCCAACTAGCTCATATCTCAGAAAATAATCCTCAACAGATGGAGAACCATAGGTCATTATACCCTTCACTCGAGTAAACCTTTAGATTCCCTTCCAGCCAAGAGTTGTACACGGTGTAAGAAAAAAAAGTAATAAAATTAAAGAATAACGTGATACCCTCAACCACACACTGCAAGTAGATGTTATCTAGACAGCCTTAATGAGCGTGGGAGAAATTTTATAAATCACATTTTTTAATAATTTATTACAATAATGAGATGAAAATTCACTTCGATAAATTTTCAGAAATTTTAAATAAAAATTTAAAAAAATAACCAATTATTCATGTCAGTTCTTCATACTCCTTCTACTATTCCTTCCAATCTATACGCTGTGTATGGCGAAAACAATATCTCCTTACTTGGCATAGATTTCAGAATTAAAATTTTTTCATAAAATATTGTTACACTCACTCCTACATCCTATTTGAATCCCCTCTACCAATTTGCTCAACCTGTTCTGTACCTGAGTGTGACCAACATATCTTATAAATTGTTCTTTCGACAATATTCGTTGTAAACTCTCATTGCCTAATACTTCTCTCAGTGACCTCCTTCGAAGCAACGAACCTACGATAGCCCAACTTTTTCTCTTCCTGAGACAAACTTACCTACCCCCTCAAATCTACCTTAACTCTTGCATCTGGCCTTTGTAGCAGAATGGCACCTAAATGATGGTAAGTATAAGTAAGTAGATTGAAAAAAATTAATTTTTGTGACATTGCTGTTCTTCATGATATTCGCTAAAGACATATGATAGAGTGGCTTGCTGATCCATGAAAAAATTTTTATACCACATGAGTTCAACAGATAATTTTACAACATTATCTTCAAAAAATATGAAAAAATGCCCACATTTACTTGATTTTTTCAATTTTAATTATTTATTTCTCTTCCCCCCCCAGTCAAATTTACGATAATCATGCCATTAAGTACTGCATACTAGATTGGATCGAATTTCAGGTTTTTTTTTTCAAGTGGAAGTTGCAGAATGATCTCAAAATGATGTCATAAAAACTTCAGTCTCGTTAATGAATGTTTGGATCTCTCTCATTCCAAAATTAAATCAAATTTCAAATAATTTGAAATTTTCATCGAAACAAATTTTAGGGAATTAAAAATAATTTAAATTACAAAGTCATAATCTGTCGTCCAAAGGCTGAAAAAAATTAAGCCATAACTTTTTTTTAAATTTAGGATATTTAAACCATTTTTAATCTTTTTTTTCTCTCAAAAACACCTATTTTGATTATTTTCGAAAATCAACGACAATGAGTAATTTATTGGTCGTGTGTGCAGTATAGGTTTAATTTAGGATATTTCTGACACAAGAGGAAAAATACGGTCGATTTTTAACTCACAAAGCTTACAAAATATCAAATTCGTGCTTAAAAAATCGTATACATAGATGTTTTAGCTTCAAAAATGTCAGACTTTAGAAACCCTACAGAACAAAAATCAGACATATTTGCCTCATGCGTCTAAAAAAGCCGAAATTAAGCCCATATTGTGATGGGCAATGAATTACTCATCTGTCGTAAATCTTTCACAATAACCAAAACTGATATTTTTGGAAAAAACTTTTAAAACTTTTTGTACTTTTTAAATTAAAAAAAATTTTAGGCTAAAATTTTTTCAGTTTTTGAATGACAAAATATGACTTTCAAAAGAAAAAAATTTTAATTACAAAAATTCGCTTTTTTTTTTGAAAATTTAATAATTTTTAAAACTTAGATTTTGGGGAGATAGTCTAAAAATAGAGTTGGGGTAGGGAATAAAATTTTTATGACGTATTTTTAAAATCATTTAGTAACTATTATGACCCCGCACCATTCAATTTTTGAAAAAAATCTAAATTCGCCACCCTATTATATACCCTGAATTTTGCTCAGGAATATGCTTTCATCTTCGCTGGTTAGTGAAATGAAAATTTTTAAAGATAACCATAACCATATAATACAAATTTTTTTATACGTTCATCTATGCCACTGTTAAGAGAAAAATAATGGTATTTTTCAAAATTTTGTAACTTAGTCCCTTCAACAAGCAGGATAGGCAAAGTATATATATAGGAGTTGAATGAATAGTTTTACATGTGATATGAAGGAGCTTAAATTGAAGTGGAACACCTTGTATCTATACTTATATACATAGTGTTTCCGGTATGGTGAATAACATGCTAATAGATAAGAATCGACTACAACAACCTCTGCACATAGAGGAAAAATTAAAATTAGAGGAAACTAGGAGAAATTAAGCGACAAATATGACTTCTAAACAATATGAAAAAAAATCACTCTTCGTAAATTTTTTTCACTTCTCATACTTGGAAAAATAAAACGAAATACTGTAGTAAACTGAAAATTTTAATAAATACAAAATTTCATTCTATTTCAAAAACAGACAAAAATTTCATCTGAACTTTTTTTTTCTAATGATGAGCATTACTTATGAAATATAATTATGGAAAACTTTCCATAAAACACTCATTTTTATTATTAGTCGAATCTCGGCACAAAATTTCAAATTGTTGTTTCTATATAAAAATCAATACTAGAAAAAAACTGAACAAATCATCAAAAAGAGTATCAAATTGTTCTCAGATAATTTCAAAATCTTATAAAACACGAGAAAACGTAGATTAACCCATATTAATTTACCTTTACTATCATACGCTTCAATTGCTCTAATTCACTCACATCTTATTTTCCACCTATTGGTATGGAAGCTTTTTTATTTCCAACGAGTACTACGTCATGCCAAAATATGGCTCACTATACATAGAATATTCTGTATATATTTTAAATAATGAAATAACATTTCTAAAATATACTGCTACTCGCAGTTCGTTCGAAAGTTTAACATTTCGTTTACACGTCAGCCAGCTACCAGCCCTTTACACTAAATAATTCACTGAGCATCAATGATTCACTACAGTTCGATATTTAAATTATGATTCAATATATTCGTTAAATTACTAACTAGCGTTGAATACTGTTATTAAAATAATGCTGATAATTTTCGTACACGCGGTAATAAAATTAATATAATCGGCACTACACGAGCACTGAACGATTTCGAAATAAACGTACGAACTATTTCACCGACGTTTCTGCATTAATACGAGTATTTACCCAGATGGTACAATAGCATAGTGTTTAACGGTTTAAAAACGGTACACCAACGGCAAAACTCATGAAACGATAAGTCGTATGTTCTCTTTAGATTTGAAATCTACGTGGAAAATTTCAAACTGTACCATATGTTTCGTTTCTGAAATTTTTTACTGCAGAGTCAACTGCTGAATGATTACATTTTTTCCCAATCGTCCGATTTTCACTACTATCCAGCTAATGATTAATGCGGTCAATATCATTTATCAAGTACGTGATTACTCTTATTACCAGTTCACGATAAATGAATCGATAGTTTAATCTTTCTTTATTTGCTTTTTCTTTCGTGTGTGTGTGAGACACGTTATTTCCATATTTTAGATGAGATTTCATAATGATTACGAAAATGTGATAGATCACAGAGAATTTCTTTTGGGATGTTTCCCAACTAGGGATTTGTAGATTATATTCCGAATCAAAAATCACGAAAACTATCGAAGAAAGACTTACACATATGTATTCTACTGGATGTGAAAATATGAACAGCGTAACAGGTATAATTAATATGGTAAAATATTTAAAACGAGAAATTTTTTTTCTCATTTCAACATCAATACCACTGAGAAGAACTGAAAAAACAAATAATTTTTCGCTAATATTACAACCAATGAATTCTTACGTCATCTTGACTACCAAGTAAGTACCTCCAAATAAATACTACATAAAATTACATCCTTCTCCGGCACATATAAATGTAAACATTTCGAGAAAATTAAACGATAAAAAATTAACGCACATCGACGAACGAATCACTATCACTTCTCAACTGTAATAAAATTATTTTAGACTTCAATCGCTAATTTTACGTTGAGCTTGTTAGTCAAAGCTTATCAAATGAGATAATTTTCGATAGGGATTTCTTTTATCGTTCGATCTTATATTAAATTTGAATTTATTACATGGTCATCATTACGTGTTATTTCTTGCCCTTTTTCAGACTCGATAAATCGATAATAACCGGTAGTGAATTAACATACGTTATATATAAAAACATTTAAACATCATTTTTTTATGCAAATAATTACCTGCGGTAGGTAGGGGAGGATTCTTCAGATCCTGAATTTCTATCGTTTTTAGCATTTATGCAGTCTTCTTCGCAAGCATCGTAAAAATCTTCGTCTTCCGACGTAGAATATGAAACGTCTGGTATATCTGTAAATTTTAATATTCAATTTTTAAATGATATCGCTAGCACTCGAAACACCATGAAATAAAAATATATAAACTTATGCTATCAACATCAAAATTAATGATGTTCATGAATATTTAGCGAGCGAAATTTTTCACAATTAATCCGTACAAAAAAAAAAAAAAAAAAAAAAAAAAACATGAAACTACGAGCATTAGCGTATGAGTACGAAGCTCCAAATAATTTTCAAACACTCCAATTAACGAGACTCAAAAGCCTTCTAAATATACATTTTGTTCGACGAAAATCTTCCTTTGGTGAAAATACGAAGCATAAATTTGTCGACGCTTTCGCGAGCATTTCGCATATTTCTAAATTTCATCTTCTAACCAGAGGCGTTCATTTTAGTAGCATCATTATCACGACACTATAAATCAAACTTGCTTTGTGAATCTTACGTCGACGTAATTGATGCTTATTTTAATGAAAGAACTTTATGTCGTTTGAAAATAAATTTTACGCTAATAATGAGATGGAATAATTTGTGAAATTTTGTGAAATGTAATTCAAAGAAATTACTTTTCCGACTTCATTTTACAAAATCTAATATGTACTTTTATGAAACTTAATAAAATTGAATAATCGTCGAAAACGTATTCAACTATAAAACAAATAAAAAACAACAATATCATTTTAACATATCGTGTAATTTTTTTGAATCTTTTGTTGATTTATTAAAACACTAATCGACTTGCTTTTTTCTCAAAAATCGTCGGCATAAATATTAATTAATGCAAAATAACTCCAATAGGATGTGAAAAAAGTTCTGTTTTCCAGATTGAATAATTTCAAATTTTTTAGTGTTCATTAGTTATCTTTAATTCTACGAAAAAAAAATTGACTTCAGATTTTTTAATTTTCAGGACGTTCAAAACTGATTTTAATATGCTAAAAAATTGGATTTTTTATGCATTAAAAACAAAAAAAATAATAGCATAGGAATTCCATTCTATAGCACCTCAAATGCCAATTCGGACTTCCATCTTTCTCAAACTCCACCAACCTTGAATTTAAACGTTCAAATTGATTTCTATTTAAATTACTATTAAAATTAAAACAAATAAAAATAATTCATAAATTAAAAATATTATAAAAAAATTATTAAAAAAAAATAAATTTATTATTAAAAAAATTAGTAATATAAATAAAATAACTATTTTAATAAAAATTTCATAAATAAAAACTACCATTAAGTATCTCTTCTATTCCAGTTTATACTAAAAGCAGATTCATTTCTTCTTCTTTAACCCTATTCAAACGCGTGCTTAGTCTGTAGTATATGGCACGTTAAGGTAAAAAAAAATGTATCATTAAGATGTATAGTAAGGTGTGACAAAAACTTGTTTCAAATATTATTCCCAAAGGGTTATATGATGAAAAATTGTTTCGATGTCTTAAGCAAGCAAATCAAAATTTTGAAAAAAAAAAAATAATAATAATATAAATAAATATGTTGATATTTTTCAGAAGAACTATAAATGAAAGTCTCAACACTGGTCGTAACAATCCTGATAATCACACATGCCCAGTATAATAAATTAAAAAAAAAAAAAAAAAAAAAAACATAATTACGTTCAAAATTTACTCTTGAGGATAGGAATTCATTTCTTTTTTTTTTTACATAATAATACTTAAAAAAAGAAATAACGAAATTTTTATGAAAGGAAATACTTTAAATTTCCGCAGTTTTATCATTCAAACACAGAAAAATATAGAATCTTACTTTACTTTACTTTTTTCCATTAACGTGTCATATGCTGCAACATAGGCCAGAGGCACGGATGGAAGGGGGGGGGGATTAAATTTCGTGTAGAAGATCTGTAGATTGTAGGAATTTGAATAGATTAGCTATTGTGGAAGGATTATTGCTTAGAAGAATGTTTAATAGAGGGGGAAATTATAGTATATACAAACCAAAATATTGAATTTCAAATAAGTAGTTCATTCTAAAAATTTCAATTCGTCTTTAGAGTCATTATATACAACTTTTTATCCTACATTATTGCACAAATGAAGTATTTAATTTAATTATAGAGCTGAATAAAATATAGGTACTTGATTCGAGAGCCCCAACAAAATAAAAACTGAGCACGAAATCTCTTGAGTGCTTTAGGATAAAATCTAAATCAATACTGCATTATAAAAATAATTTATCTATTATGTCATCAATTTCTAAAAATATCTGAAATATTGAGTTTTCGAGTAAATTTAAAGAATTATTTAAGCCTTCTGAAAATCACGAAAAATTAACAGCAATTTTTTTTTTTAATCCTCCAACTATCGAAGATAATTTCAAAATGTCAAGATTTATGTATATTTTTTTAATTCCTTCCTTCATTAATTAATATACTCAAGACTTCGACTCCGTTATGACAAGACCACTCATTAAACTAGAAAAGTGAAATTTTTCCCGCTTCTTATTAGAGCTATTTTGCAATTATTAATCCTACTGCATCTGAATACTGCAAACATTGTGCGATTCGAATTCTTCGATCAATTCGTTGCTCAATTCGTAGCTTTAAGCACATATCAAAACAAGTGCTAATGAATATATCAAAGGAGCTGTGCTTATTGTGACATAATTTCAACGAATACATCACCTTCACCAATTTTAGATACAGGTTCACATAATTACCTGCTCTATAGCCGGAATTGACTGGTAAATTATGATACACTGGTAACATATCTTTTTCATTGATTTCGGAGCCTACTTCAATATCTCCTTTTGAATCTGATCGTAAAAATAGTTAAAAGAAAAATAATTAATACATCATATTTTTCTCACGTTACGAGAATTCAACGTTTACAGTTCTATCGCTGTACTTTTTACATGAAATGGGAAAAAAATTATACGTTTCTTACTTCTATGGCAATCGTCGACAAATGCATTAGCAATTTGTACTTGAGGTTGATAAGTACCGTTCACAGGAAACGCCGAATTCTATAACACACAATATGTCTCTGATTAATATGAAATTCGCATTTGTCAAAATCGATCCGGTAAATAGAACTGTCAAACATTCAAATATATACAACTCAACACATTTACTTAATTAAACCCTGCGAACGAATGACAAAGCTAATTCGATTTAAATTTTCTTCGGCGTGATTCATTCAGTATTATTCGTAATACTGAAAAAGCTTGCTAATGATTTTCGTTTTCACCACTACTACTTTAGGTTTTCAATAAAATGGCAAACTTTATTCACATTAAGGGGATACTATTTATTTACATTTTGATGAAAAAAGATTCGTTTTGAACGTCAATTCATATCCGTTATTTTTCAATGAGGAGCAGATGTAATTTATTTCAAGCGATTTTATTCTATTAATTAATCATTTAGAAAGGCACAATTGTTGAGATATTATGATGACTTTTTTTTTTTATTGAAGAGTTAAATGAAAAAGTTTCGGCAATTTTGAGCATCAATTAGGTACTCTTTTCAGAAATAACTATGCCTCTGTCTTGTTCTAAAAAAAAAAAAATCGAAAGGAATTTTTTTAAACCCACTCCTACCTTCTAAACAAGCAACTTATTCACATATGCGAAAAACGTAATGTTCCGATTACAATAATGCATATCCTCCAACAATGTACAAAATATACTGTTCATAGAAACTCGTACTTTTCCAAACATAATATCAAATATATCCTTGACAATAACCCAACACGTATATTTAACCTATTGAACTTCCTCTACACCACCGTCTTGAACCCACTTTAGTAACACATCTTAAGTACGCTTTTAGAGCTGAGCTGTACACGGCAACATTTTATAATATTAAAAAAAAATTGACGAAACAATTGATTCAAAATGAGAGGTTTTCTACTCAAATTAGTCAGCATGCGTTATAATTTTTACTATTTATGAATTCAAATCCTGAACTATCAATTACAGCACGCAGGATCGATAAAAATATGTTACCAAAATGTTCACGAAGAGTATGTTTCTTAATATATTTTCACGACAATATTTTAAATAATATCGTTTTTCGTTCATTTATTACATAGTCTAAATTCTGTGGGCGAATACTGTTCAAGTGTGAAGCTCGATGAGGTGAATGTAATGTTTTACAAGCAGAATGACCATGGAAGTGAACTATCGAATGACCCTAATTTCCGAAAATTCTATCTTTGAGTTGAACACAGGAAATTCGCTTCTTAGACACAACTGACACATCTGACACATATGTCGTAATAAATAACACTAATAAAATTTTCCATTATTTATATTCAAGAATGAGTGCAAAAAAAAATCAAAATGCTCTCAGAAATGAGTTTTTGACATTTATCTTGGCAAATATAACACTCGGAGATAGATTAATCATGCATAAAATTAGTCTATTTTAATTCTGATACAAAATATTCCATATATTTTCCGGGTGTAATGCCATCCAAGGCCGAAAGAATACCTCATCAACTCATTTTTGAGACATGGTAATTCAATATTTATAAGTTTTTTCACTTGTATCTCGTTAAATGTGAGATTTACGAAAAAAAATTATCACGAATAAAATAATTTCATTCTCAATTCATTACAAAGGTTCAATCGATTTCTTCTTTACGATGCCCTCGAAAGGTGGAAAACGTAGCTGTTCTATCACTTACACGATATTAATAAAATTCGATATTTATCTAAGTATGTGTTATTCACAAAGAGAAATGGTTTCTACAAAATTATGTAATCAGCTTTTAATTTTCAACTAAAAGGGTTCTATAATAGGGACGGATTTAGGTACAGGCTACATACACTGAAGCTGTAGAAGGCAACATTTTGAGAGTGGCAAATTATTTCCAGGTAATTATTTAAAAAATTCGTTTAATTTTTAATTTTTGTAATTTTTTTTTTCAATAATTTAAATACTTTCCTTGTTTTGAATTTTATTCCACTTTTTAAAATAATAAAAGAAACTTGAATTATCTACATAATGTTACATATTTCACAATTGAAATTTGTCTGTAAGAAACTAAAGGTCTTTTTTTAAATATAGCACCCAAAAAATTTGAAATGATTTTTTAAAATTTTTTTAGATAAATTTACGATTTTGGAATTTTTTACTTTAAAATTTTAAACTGCTTTTTAAGAATATTTTTCATTTCTTAGCATGAAAAAAATTCCGAAAAAACTTCTGATGAATATTTTCAACAAAAGAATTCTCATTCCACTAGTGAAGAAACATTTATACAAATTTTTGAATTGTTTTAAAAATTATTTTGAATATATCAAGTATTGAGTTATATTCATTTTGTACTACAATAATACATGAATTTTCTATGAACGGGGAGAGGAGCAATAAATTAAATTTAGCTTAGGAGCGATGAATCTTTTCGGTAATGAGATAAAAAACATCTGTATTACTAAAAGATGTTGACTTCTATCAATGATGGTAGTTTTTAACATTCGATTGAATCATTTTATTGGAAATAAAAAGCTGATTAATTTTGCATACAACCGTTTTTTCGATAACCAGCATATCTACTACAAAGAATCTGAAAATGTAGGTGAGTAGTAAGTACTATGTTTATATCATTTGAGTGAAAAAGCAGATACCACCTTCGGATGAATTCTATACGAAAAATCGATTGAACCTTTTTCTTGCAAAATTGAAAATAATATAATTTCATCTATGATGATTTTTCTCGTAAAGCTCATATTTATCGAAATAAATGCAAAAAACTTACAAAAAATACACACGATGAATAAACATACTGCAATAAGTGAATAAAACATTTTCTTGGCTTTGGGAGCATTTTAGCCGAAAAATATGTAGGAACTTATTTGCCCAGAATTAAAAGCAAATTAATTTTGTACCCAATCATTTTTACTCCAAGTATAATATTAATTTGGAAAAATTCAAAAACCAATTTTTGAGTAGAATTTCAGCCCTGTGAGAAGTCATAGTTGAATTTTGCTAATGAGAAATTCAAGTAAGTTATTTAGCATGATAGTCTTAAAAATTATACCAAAAATTGAATTTTTCCGGTCATTATGTGGCAAAATGTCATTATGAGATGGAAATTTCGGAAGACCTTGGTAGCAACTTTGATAATGAAATCTTGGGAAATATGGGCAGTAGTACCCTCAGATGGACTATGTCAGATTTTTTTTAAACCCTTAACTTCCCTCAAATAAATTACAAGCACCCAACAGCTGACTCGAAAATTTGAGAATTGAGTTCTGAGCATGAAATGATCTTACATGCAAGACTTTCCATTCGCTGTGTACTCTTTACAGGCTACTTTTCGGACTAGAGAATGCAGACTAGCTGATTTACAGGAAATAATATTGTTAAGCATGTAAAAAACACAGATGATTTCTTTTTTTGTTTTGATAAAGATACATCTTCCTACACATATTTTCATGCACTGAAAATTACCTTGGCAATTTGTAGCAGAACTATCGTATGTTTCACTTGCTCCAGCATAGCCTAGAGGAACAAAAAATTACCATTATTTTGCGCTCAAATAAGTAGAAAAAGGTCTAGGGTCAAAACATAATCACTTACGTTAGTCTCGCGGATGATTCGTTCGCATGCGTCTCTTTCATCATTTTCCATTTGAATTATCTTATTTTCTAGTTCCTGAGGCAACGACAAAAAAATAAGAAAATTAAATACATTATTTTCATTCACTTATAATTTCACATTATTATTTCGCTAATTGAAATAAAAAACAAAATAAACAAATAAAATTAATCTAAAAAAATTAACTAACAAATGGAATTATCAGAAACTTGAATTTGGCAAATTTCCAAAATATATTTCTAGCATCGGCCGTAGAATAAATGAGAAAAAATTCTCATTTCAAAATTTCCACTTCATATCACAAATAACAACAAAACAAATAAGGAATGAAAAATGTAATAGCACATATTATGCCCATACTGGTAAATAAAATCGTCACAAGAGACCGACTACTCTGAGAAAACCAAAGTAGAAAAATCGATTTCTTTATTACGCAGTAAACAAGCATAAGTACGAGTATAGTAAATAAACTCCCTTCGTCCATAGACGTACTTAACACTCCTACCTTAACTTGATTAATTAATAACTGCAAGAAGGCATCCGCTTCGGCGACTTTTTTATCGAAATTATGCAACGTCGGCAACGACTTTGAGCTATCGAACTGCATCTGTAATGGTGCAAAAATCAAATGATATTTTTCCAAACGGATACGAGCGTATATTCCATTAAAATAATGAAAACACATCTAAAAGAAGATGAAAGAAAATTCCACTCACAGAAGCAGAACTGAGGCATCCATATGCATGACGCACAATCGTATCCTCCAAACATCGCACCCATCTCTCCCTTTCTTCGAAATTTCTCGCCTGAAAGTGAAACGTTTTGCCATCCACTGTTACCGTAAATGTGGTGTTATCTTCGTCATCGATACCAATTATAGCGCCTTTCAGTCTAACGCAACCGCGTCGTACTCCGCGGATCATTTTTTCTCTCGACTGAAAATATGAAAAGGTTTAAATTGGGAATGAAATAGATATTCTAACGATACAAATGTCACATATATTATACATATTTGTTACGTCTGTCACATAGTAAGTCGAGGTAAATCTCTGAAGGCGTCTTTTGTCGATGTCCTTAATTTATAAAACGCGAATTCAATGATGTAAGGTAGATACGTATAATTTGACTATTTATCGGTGATATTTGCGAGTCTAGGCGCAGAATATCAATCATATAATAACATACGTCTGAATGATAAACTGACGATTCCTCGAGGTAGACATGAATCCCACCATTTTGAGATTAAGTTTTAATCGTTGCACATTCGTATCTAGGTTGTATAACAGGAGGGAAGAAATTAAATCGTTCTCTTAATGGGTGGAAATGCAAACAAATATAAGCGAAAGATGATAAATACCTCACTATATCTCCAACATCAAATTAAGCATTTCGTAAATCACGTTGTGAAGAAAATAAAAAAAAAGCTTTAAAACTGTAACGTTTTTCTTGTATTTATTGCCTTAATGACCTTCACCTTATCACGTCCATACAATATCAAGTACTAACTTACTAAGTGAAAAATAAATAAATAGAATATCATCGAAACTCAATAAACAATAAACGCGAACGCGTGAAAATTCATTTTCAAGTAAAGCTGATTTATTGCAAGAGAACTGAATAAACTAAAAATATTTTCGAAATTCAATCTATTCATTAGGTATCTGAGATCTCGTACATCAGCTTATCTAAATAACGCAAAAAAGATAAAACTTATTACCTAATTTACTAGTAAAAATGAAATTAATGTCATGAAATCGATTCAAGAAACCAAGAAGCAAATTCATTAAAAATAAATAAAATATTCTATCATCCAAAATATAAGAAATTTTAATTCAAACAGATTAAATTTGTGAGCTCATTCAATTTGAAATTTTCAAATAAAAATAGAACTTACAATTATACCGAAATGCCATGAATGCTGAAATGAAAATAGAGAAATTTTTTTTTTGAATGTATAATATACTAACAAAAACACTTAAAAAAATAAAACTTCCCAATCTTAAAAAAATCAAAATAGGTACCTACCATGTATTTTTTATTTTTTATTTAAATTAATAAATTTAAAAATAAAATTATTTATTTTATTATCTTTTTGTATCAAGATTAAATAAAATTTAAATTTAAAAAATTTAATTAATTCAAAATATTAAAATTTAAAATATTAATTTTTTTAAACTCATTGTATAATTTAAGATTAAAACAAAATTAATTATATTTATATAAATAATTGAAGAAAAAGCAATTATAGATTTAATATAAATAATTAAATATATTTAATTAAATAAAATATAAATTAGTTTTTAAAAATAATTTTAAATTAATATGATAAATAATATTTAATAATAAAAAAAAATATATATACGTATTTAAGAAAAATCTTGATAACAAAATATACTGATACCAATAAGGGCCAAGTTTCACATAAACCCCTCCTACTCACTAAGGCTTCCCTACACGAACTTAGCTAGCAACTTTTTCTCATTTAAATAAATTAAACTAAGTATGGAAAGATGAATTATCGTGTGGCCAAGCTCATGTGAGGGTTTTTTCAAAAGTTTAATATAAGCACAACCAGGCAGGTAACGATTTTCCTTTTTTTTTTTTTGAGTGAGAAAGGAGAGATTAATGATGACGTAATTGCCTCCTATAAATCTTAATTTTAAGCATGTACAATACATGTGTATTACGTAATAAATAATAACTAAAAAAAAGCAATAAGGGTATCAAACGTCTTGCGAACCAGCTTATGCAAGCCATCGAGGGGGGGGGCAGGCAATAATACAATAATGGTTCAAACAGATTTCATAAAAATTTAGATCTACAAACTTATGTAATAACAGGCTTAAAGAGAATTAACGGTAGGTCATTCCATGTCAATTCGAACTTTTTCATCTCCTGTCTTTCGATTCGTTTTTTTTTTCTTATCAGTTTTTCCTAAAGCCCCTATGGAGGAGGACGGGTCTCGGTGGCGTAGACAGGATATATTGATGGCAGGGTATTTAAAAATAATTTTTAGAGCATGTCTACAACGAAATTTATAATGTACTTCAGGACATAATTTAAGATGAATATTTTTTTGCAATGATTTACAACAATCAGAGAAATAATAAAGAATCACTCCTTCGTGATCATGAACCTAAAATAAGAAGCTTATTTGCCTCCCTCGATTCATCTCGTCTGTCCCGTCAACTATAATTCCTAGTTTCCTACCTCTACGAGCGTTACTTTAGCTATACGGCTGTACATGACACGTTAATAAATTTAAAAAAAAGTACCAGGAATTCGCGCTATTTTACAAAAATTTAAAATAATTCCTTAAATTTTGAAAAAATGCTAACTAATTTTTTTCAGTCTTTACACGATGACAAAATGAAAGTTTGAACATAAAACATTTCTAATTCCTCAAAAATAAGTTTTTCTCAATTTTTGAAAAATTCACCCCATTATGGAGAATTATTCCGGTAAGTTTACGAGATAAATTTACTTGTTCGTCCATTTGTAGTCATGTTGCCTTAATTATGCTTCAGGTTCCCGTACTTATCTATAAAAAGGGAATTTGGAATTCAGTCCAAATTAATACACGTGTACCTATTACCTAATACGTTTTTCTTCGTTTCCACTTCCTACAACGATTGAAATAAATTCCTTATTTAGGAACCCTTCGATAAGAACGCAAGTACGTTCGTATCTTACGAGTTATGACGTAAAATCTGTAAAGTTTTTTTCCCATAATCGATGAAAATAGTTTTAAACTCGTCTGATAACATTTTTTCTTTACACCGACTCGACTGACCTCGCAATTTATCAACATATTTTCGTCGTCGAATTGTACACATCGTGATACCTTTCAATTACTCATAGAAATTCGTGCTCATAGTACACTACGCCTGAGCACTTATGCCGTTATGAATAATTAGTCACCGATACTGACACAAAATGGTATCGTGAATTACATACGAAACCATAATTTGATAAGCTGATAAAAGAGAATTATCGGAAACACATGTTCGCCACTAACTGCGAACAAATGATACGAATTTGCATAAATTAGAAAAAAATTTACCATACGATGAATAACTAAAATTCGATATCCCTTGCAACCTAGAAAATATAAATTGGTCATTGGTGAAAATTGCTTATAATTTTTTTTTTTCGCAATACACGTGCAACTATGTATTCAAATACTTCAACTACATAGTCAAAGGAACCGAGAAATTGACCATATTAGAGGTGCACATCGGTGTGAAATAAGGGCTTTGAATCTTATTAATTAATGCGCGCATTTTATGATAATAGACAGGTCAATGGTGTGTATATATACATTATAACAAAGCGGAATTTGAATACAAATTTAAATAACTCGATCATCTGTCGCATTTCTTTCCGTAATGTGATCGAAGCCATCGTACCTATATAGTTACGCGACGTCCTGTTTTTCTTCCACACAAATTCAAACGTAAGTATTATTTTATGAATTTTTTTTCAACTTCAACAAAATTCCTTTACTAACTATATAATTATTATACTTTAACACTAATTTACGAGCTAATTTTATAACAAAAAAAAATATATATATAAAGGGAAAAATTTTTCCAACTTATTTTTATCGCTTTAAATTGCTTACACTTTTTCGAATGAATTTTCAACTAACGTAATAATTAAAGATGCTTTTAAAAAGTAAGATACACCTTTTTTATTATTTCGGACAAACTATTTATATCTAATTTGTTCTCAAAACCCTCGGTGAGGTAAAACTTACAAGTATGAGATTGAACTATGAAACAAGTTTTAATAAAACTACAAATATGTATCTTTACTTTCAACGCAGAAAACAAAGTTGAGTTCAACAGCAATAGCAGCTTTTGGACTTCTTTCAAAAATTTATTCATATTTAATTAAAGCAAAAAGAGCCACGATGAACTACTTCTGCTAATAAGGAACTACCGCCCAAAATAAGAGAAGTAGCCCCTCGCCCAAATGGTAAAAATATACTTTTATTAGCAGCAAAAATGTTGCATTCAAAAATGATATAATATTACAATAATTTACAGGAGTATATCTTCCCCAAGTGAGAAAAATTTCGTTTCCCTCCCCCCCCCAAAAGTGGAGAAGAAGGAAAGGCATATTAGCTACTAAATGACCTCAAAAGGAAGTCATAAAAATATCAGTCCATTAATTAAATTTCAAGATCTAGCAAAATAAAAAAGAAGTTTTCAAATTTTCAAAAAAACGAACATTTTGAAAGTATTTGCTCCTTCCTACAACTAAAGAGATAGCTATTACAGATGATCCTAAATTTATAGACAAAATTCTTGAATTCTTTAATAAGAAAAAACTACTGAACAAAATATAAACGTGAAACTGGAGTAATAGTTTTGGTAATTAAAGATACCAATTTAATTAATTAAAAAAAAATTATTGAAAAAAAATTAGGTCAATTAAAATTTTTTTTTCAAATTTCAAAATCATATTTTGTCGTTAAAAAAGTGAAAAAAATTATAACCGCCAATTTCTTCGAATTTAGAAAGTCTACGCAGCTATTAAATTATTTTCAAAAATTAACGACTAATGGATAATTCACTGGTCGTGCGCGCAGTAAGAGTTCAATTTAGACATTTTCGAATAAAAAAATGTTTAACTGTCTTACAATTCCTTTTTTTTTTTTTGCTAATTTCAATTTTTTTAACAACTTTATTTGGGAATTGGTGACTGGTTGAAAATTGAGTTGGAGTGCTAAAAATTTTCACAAAGTCTTTTTGAAGTTATTTAGCAAGTTAAAAAAAATCGAAATTTGGCCAACCCTAGTACGCACATCCAATTCATTTGGAAACAGCCAACTCAAAATTTGCTCAACTGAACTTTGAAAAATACTTCAAATTCATGTAAGTATTGAAATCAAAATTACAATGTTTGGCTCAAAAATCAGATTTTAATAAAAATGTTCGACAATAAATTAAAATTCATTCAAAAACTTCTACAGCTTCTACAAGTTATTTATATACGTAAGTTGATTAAAATTTTCATCAAATGACATTTTTGCGGAGACTGGTTCCGAATTACTTTTAGATACGCGATTCGTTCAATAACTGAGAAGGATTATTTGCTTGAAGTGACTTTTAGTTCTAAAATTTCCTTATACCTATTCTTAAAATAAATGAGTTAAAATTTTTAGAACTACCTTTACAATTCTATGAAGGATGTAAGACATGAGTAAAATGATATCAGAGGAGTGGACTTGACTTGGAATAATTTTTGGTTTAAAAAATACATATATTATTCATTTTATTAATATTATTATTTTTTAATCAATTTTTTATAATCACATATTCATTTGACATTCATATTTCATTTTGAATATTGATCATCGAATGTATCTCTTAACCAATTGGAATTAGAAGAAAAGTCTGGGGGATCTCGTCTAACAACATATACCTTATTATCAAAAAATAGTTGAAAAGAAAGATAAAAAATCCCATCTCCCAAGAAAATTGGGAGCGAAGAGTAACTCGTTCGCGAAGTATAATTACTACATCATTGAACGCAAAAACAATATTTTACATCAATACAAATTTCTTTATTAGATTTTTCTTCAACAAACTTTAAAAATTCACAAACAGAATTTTCAAGGCTTTATTCGATCTAAGTGGCGAACTTTTGTTGAAAGCCAAAAGTGTTAATGGATTCTCAATGCGTAAAATTGCAACCTATTAGTGCTTTCCTTCCATCGTAATGAAATAAAAATTGTAAAGAGATAAAAAATATCGAATTCTCGATTTTCAAACCCTTTCACGGAACTAAGGCTGGAGTCAAATTGTCTGCTTGGCCCCTCTCTCCTATGCTAGACTGAAAAACTCATCTACACCTGAATATTCCTGTACTACTAGTATAAATGACTTCTTAACGCTTCGAGAACATTAATTCCTTTTAGAGATATCCTTGAAAGAGTCATTCTTTAGAACAAACTAATTTAATTTTCCGACCGTAATGTTCTTCATTACACAAAGCTCGGCACACAGAATAAATATCGTTCCTGAATATAAAATACTTGTACTTTAATCAACGCGCTAAAAATTTCAGACGTAAAAAAGGTATAAGGGTATAAGGATTAAGATTGTTCATTGCGGTTGCTTTTCACATTCTCCTGCTAACCTTCAGCTTCGAGATTAATGTCCGCAATAGTCGTTCGAAAAACAAGAAATTCGTATTCGTTTCCAACAACGAGTATACGAACTGAAATCGATATTGAGGACAATACGTACGAAATTGTTGTAAGTGAAAAATGTTCAAAATTCATGAAAAAAATGTCATCGTTACCGTTATTAAAATATGGAAATTAGATACAAGCAAAATATAAAATGTTCTTTTTCCTGTACTGCGCCACTACGTAACGAAAAAAGAGTAAATTTTATGCATATATATAACAAATGTTCATTTCAATCGCCCTCATTACCTTGATAATATGAAAAGCTTTCCATGATGCATACATTAATATAAGAGTTGAAAACGTAAATGTAGTTGTTACGTGAAAGCGTGATTATTATTATCATAATTTGTTTGTTTACTCGTGTTTGTGTGTAATTTTAAAAACCGAAGTAACTCGACAAATAAAGATTATATACGTTTGTATAGTAAGAAGAAGATTCCAAAGAAATGCGTGAAATAATTTTAATCGTCATTTTTACTTCTACAGTTAGCAGTTCGAAATATTTGTCATTTCAAGACAAATTAACTTACTCATTACACATTTGGACATCTAGTTGAATATGTATGAGGTGAAAATTGAATAAAAATTCGACAATTTTTTTAGTCGAATTTCCGAACCACATGAAGTCTATTATAGCTCACCGGATTTGGGGAAGAGATGTCTGGTAAAGCTTTTATATCTTGGAGCTTTGAGATCATCTGTAGTTGATCATCTATAATGACCAACTTCTTCACATATGTACAAGTATTTTCTCGATTTCGTTTTCAAACAGTCGTGTATGGAAATCGCTCAGAATTTAGTCAGAGCATGATCATGAAAATATCAACGAAAGATTTAAATTAAACCTAAATTGCTGAAATTGAAAAACTTCAATTCATTTTGATAGCTGGGATCAAGAAGTCTGGAATATCCTAAAGTCACCTCCCAGATCGTTTTGAAGAAGGAAGATTTTCAGACTTCAAAAAGTGGTGGGGATAAACCAAAGATCGAAAAGCTTTGCATATGATATTATATAATGAAGTGAGCCTAAATATAATCATGAAAAATAATTTCAGTGATCACGGATTTGGTGTATACATCTTTTTTGGAGTATGGGAGAGTGAGTTGAGAGGAAGGGGAAAAATTAGTCGTGAAATTACTTGAATCATCCATAATCTCTTCACTAAACACATCTAGGAAGCTCAAGTTTCCCATGGCACTGCTATGTAAACTCTAATGTATCGATTAAAATGGCGGATAAACTAGAATTTGAATGAGTTTGAGCGGCCTCAAACAGCTCAAGTCAAATAGGTATAGGCTCACATAACTAGAGCCAATCCAGTGGCGTTTCTAAGGAAATTTAGGGATCCAAACCTATCCAACTACTTGAATTTCCATTTTTTTTTCTGATTATTTACTCAAACGATCAAAACAAATCCAAGAGCTCAATAATTTCTCAATTTAAATTTCGAATTTTGATTAAGCCAATTCTAAAAATTTTCTTATACTTCGCTCGTCATAAATGAATTTATAACGAATGAGAAGAACTAGAATGCAAGTTAAAAATTATATTCCACGTCAACTACCAGTAAATTTTACCCCTATGGAATAAACTCAATACTCACTGAAGGAGTTTCAGATCTGAAAAAATTTTAGTTTTTTTTTAATTTTCAGAAATTTGAATTTTTTATATTTGGGTCATATTTAGACCGAAATACGCAAAAAAATAAGGCTTTAAATTTTTTTTTAAATTTTATCACTGTGAAGAACACTATAATTTCATTTCCTTACATTTCATCAATACTTTAAATCGATCATTCATTTTTTACAGCAACTATCATCAAAAATCAAAATGCAAATTATTTGATTCTTTGCTATAGACACTAGTACCTCTTTTATACATTTTTCGCTTTTAGCACGTGCGACTAAGAGAAGCATTTTATTATTTTTGGTATTCTAACATACTCCAAAATTGTCCTCTTGTAAGACTGTTATGGACTTTGTGCGATGTTGAGAAAGATATTTAGCATGAACAGACTGATGGCAAATATTGCACATTAAATAATTTCTGAACCGGCCGAAAATGGGGAAATTTACATTTCCACATAAACTCATGAAAATACATTCCAAATTAATAAAATTGATTTTTTTTCTTGCTTTTTGAGTGTCAGAATTTCATCCTTGAAAAAGCAAAAAAATCAAATCGTCAAAATCTCGATTTTGTAAAAATTTCAAAAAAAAAAAAAAACTTGTATTACTCATAACAAAGTCAAAAAAATTTGGGGTTTGCGCAGTACATATAAAATGATATGGGTTTTTATAAGCTTATAAAATTAGTTTTCAATTTTTGAATAAGGCACACTTTCTCCTGGCCAGTACATTTGAATTAGGGCAAATTGTTGACGTAATTAAATTCGTAAAAATTGATTCTTTACAAATTAAAAAATTATTACCACCGAGTATATGTTTGAAATATTGCGAAAAATGTAGTTCTTCAGATGTAAAGAATTGTGTACACACACTTTCAAAAAAAAAATCCTGACCACGTCACTAGAACCATTTCAGTGCAATATGTAAGCGTTTCTGGTCATCTGGTCTCAAAATGTAGGAGCGATATGTACAATTAATTATTATTATCATTGCAAGAATTATCAGAATCATAATCTAAAACTTCATTTTTTCTCTGCTCGTAATTCTACATAATTTGAGGCATTAAATATTCTTTGGCATTAAATCAACTGAAGTTATCAAATTTAAAGAAATTCGGCTCCATTAATGTGATCTGGCTGCTTACATTTTTTTCATATCAAGCACATTCGCATATAATGATTTGGCAAATTACAATATAGAACTGCTCATATTCAAACAAATTGTCGGGAACTTTGAATTTATAATGAAGTAATAATGTTGAGCAGGGGCAGGAAAAGGAAAAACAAGAAGGAAAAAATCGTATATCAATTCTGCGTAGAATTCCAATTGTTTATTAAACTTTCATAAGCTATGACCAGTTACATTACTCGAATTTTTAACGGTAATATAAAAACCAATTTGGTGTTGATTTTTTAAAACGAGTTCAGATAATAAATAAGGAAAATCCACTTCACATTTATGGTTGAAATGATGATTAATACACTGGGCTTTGTTTTCTTGATACATTTTACTCGAAAAATTAATTTCGTGACTTGCGTCAGCGCTTGAAACTTTCATAATTAACTTGTACAGTGATATAATGTTCACGCAGAAAATACAAATAAAATACTCTGCCTGGTATAAGTAAATTTAAATAAATTCTACCTACCGACTGATGCGTGGGATGCATTTAAAAAGTATTTAATCGCCGATATTATTACAGGAACTCTCTTATCAACATGGCACCGTTTTCAGTTTGGCTGAATGAATTTGACGAAATATTCGAAAACATGGCAGGTACACAACGTTAACATTATAACGACAGTCATACGATCACATGGATTAACTTTAAACAGTTACTCCTGATTAATCATTTTTTTTCGAAAGCATTTTCACTGGCGAACATAACTGATGAATATTTTTCAGACGAGAAAACCAATTCGTGGCCACTTATGCGATCGGCTACCAGGATGTCGATAATAGCTTTAACTTATATATTAATAGTCACATCGATAGGCCCAAAACTTATGGAAAAGAGGAAGCCTTATAATCTCAAGAGGATCATTATTGTTTATAATACCTTTCAAGTGATCGCTTGCACGATATTATTCACATGGGTGAGCATATTTTTCATTCAGTGATTCTTACGAAAGGAAGAGAATAAAAACGTCAGAGTCGGTGGTCATATTATAATTGAGTTTGTTATATCGATTACCGAAGGGAATTTCGTATGAGTAATATCTAGAGAATAATTTATTATCAACTCTGCAGATACTGATGACAAAACCCACCTTTGGATGTGTTCCAATAAGTGCAGTTAAAGCGAGGAAAATTTAGATGTAAGTACTATTAATCGATTTCGTCTTTCATTCATATAGGTAACCTATTAATAGAATTACTCGATGCATATCATTTCAACGAATTAATCTCAAATAAATTTACAGACAGCTAGAATATGCTGGTGGACATTCCTTCTAAAATTTGCGGAACTTGTTGAGACAGTAGGTTCTTCAATTCTGTTTCGTAAATAATTCTATGCTTTTTGAAATTACTCTTACGAAAAATTGAATTAACTATAATGCGATGACGATAATTACAGGTGTTCTTTGTTCTACGTAAGAAACAAAATCAAGTATCCGCTTTGCATGTTTATCATCACGCATCAACTTTGTTATGCGCATGGGGCTGCACGAAAATTTTTCCCAGTAAGTGTTATTCGAAAAAATCGCATAATAATCAATTTAATTGTTATCTATGACATGAGGCGATAAATGACTCTCATAATTTGAATGAGTAGGTTAATATTTGATTTTTCATAGGTAAAATGATCACTATGCCAATTATGTTGAACTGCTTCGTTCACATGCTCATGTACACCTATTATTTGCTATCTGCGTTCGGACCGTCGATACAAAAGAAAATCGCTAAATGGAAGAAATACATAACGATAACACAAATGGTAAATATAACATGGAATTAATACTCAATTAAAGTCCATTTGGGCAGAAATTATCATTGAAATGGTTACAGGTACAATTTTGCCTTTTGTTGATACACACCACGCAGACGTTAATGCCTCACTGTGAAGTACCCAGCATATATCCTTACGTATTTATACCGAATGTATTTTTAGTGTTCTATATGTTTTATCAATTTTATCAAGAAGCGTATTCAAAACGAAGACAAAAAATAAAACAATGAAAACATTTCGCTCCTTCGTTATCGTATTTCAAGTTGTTTTTTCGACAGCGTTCTATTTCGAAATGAAATTTACATATTCAAGTGTGAAAATTTTCGAATATAATGGGAAGAAGCATCACCGAAACGAAGCGATTTCAAAGATGCGAACTTCTGATTAAGGCGTCGTCATAACTCACCGTATAGTAAGATAGTAAGCCAGCATTGTCGTCCAAAACGAACCAACGATACTGCCATCCTTTCATCACATTAGTCCATTTACTTAACGAACCTTCCATTGTAATTTAGTTGGTAGAATTTTCACTTCATTTACAAATTCCTAATCTTTGATCAGTCGATTACAATACACCATTATTGAATAATTAAGTAGCTTTTCATACACCACGCTTACGTGAAGAAAACCGCACTAAAATGTTGAGATATTCGAGATTAACGTTTTACGAATTAATTAATCGCGAACTATGAATGAAACTGAAAAAAAAATCAAATCGAAATGATATTATAGAAGTCCCCGTTAATATTTCCCCCTCTTATGATTTTTGATAATTATCAATATCCGATACTAATAAATAGGTAAGTGAAAATTACCTATTAAAAACAAGGCGTTTTATTCATTCTTGATTATTACGCAAGGAAGCGTTGGTGTAGTTGAGCGTTATGAATGGCGTTACTAGGGCGTTGCTTTTGCTTGAGCGTTTGAGCTTGACCGAAAGCTTAGTGCATCGCTTAGTCTTAGCTTGGAAATTTCAAAAAAGGAAATTATTTCGTTTATTATTTTAAAAATGGTACATTTTAAAATTTTAATTCATCAGTTAGTGAAATGTTCAAGACTATTAGTGTAAAAATAATGATGATTGAATTTTTCTTTTTTTCTTCATAGCATGCCGTTGCAGCTGTGAACAAGTTAACTAATTTGATAATTTTCAAGCAAACGTATTCCTGACTCCTGAACTTAATTTTACCATTATTTTATTATTTTTTTCTTTTTTAAATGTACCATGATTGATAACTTACAAAATACAAAAAAAAATTCGCAAGTATTCATCTATTCAATCATATTTAAATTATTGTTAATTCCGATTTACATAACAGTTCACTATATGATATAATTAAATATTATAGCATAGCTGGCTCATTGGCATTATTACCTGTTGAAACTGAATGAAAAAGCGAATTGACAATTATCTCATTTTTTTTTAATGTTGGCAAATTTATGGAGAATTTTTGTTATTAAAACTTTACTAGTTTTATCGTGTTTTTTTTTTTTCTTAATTTGCATTAAAAAAGAAGAAAAAGAAAAAACTTTGTAACAATATTATGTTTTATACAAAATAAGCAGGTTGCGATAAATGTAGTTTTTACATCCCAAATTTGCGGTGAATAGGTTGAAAAAACTGACTCATAAAACAATTTTACATTTATTTCTATAAAACATAAAATTTAGGTACCACTTCATACCTATTAAAATCTAATAACATTTCTATGAAGGTTGTACAATTGAAAGGACTTTGTTAATAATTTCATCGGATGGGTTATCGATGAATAACTGCTGATTTCCATCAACATTGGCATTTATTTCAGTTATAGGATCTTTGAAAATTTCTGATGGATTGCTGGACGATTCATCAACGTTATGCTGTTTGTCATCCATTGTTTTTTCAGATGAAGCTTGATTAAGAGTGGATTTTTCCGGATTGGCTTCTGTATTATCGACATTTTCATTCTTTTCTTTTGAATTTGGAGAGCCTTCATCAGAAGATATTTGTGCTTCATTTTTTGACTCGGCAGAAGATTTCTCTTCTTTATTGTCGGACTTTTCGTGTATTACTTGAGATTTATTGTCATCGAATGAGTCATTAGGTGAATTAGATTGAACTGTAGGCTCATATGTTGACGTTTTCGAAGTTGATGATTCATCATGTTCTATGGCTTGTGAACTTTTAGGCACAAACGAATCACGGCTACTGTCACTCATTTCACTTTTATGTTGCTTTTGTTCATTATATAATCCTTGATCTGTAGATTTTTGTTTCAAGTGGTCAACATCACTATCAAACGATTTTTCTGGTTGTGTATGAAGTTCACTATTTTCAGACTGTGTAGCAAAAGAGGTTTGCTGAGAATTATCTTGAGCTTTTTCAGTTTGAACTTCAACATCATTGAGCGAATGAGAAGAACTTTGACTGGTCTGGGTTAGCTCTTCATTGCTTGGAGTCTTTGTTCCCATCGAGGTACTTTTTGAACCTATGAAAATTTCACTTTGTTTTTCACTGAGTGTAGATGGTGACTGTGTCAATTCTTCTTTAATATCCTCGTTTTTAGGATGTTTAATCAAAATTATAGGATGAATAACATACTTTTTGAAACTTTTCGAAAAAAATTTATCATTTTCCATCTTTTCATTCCAACGGAAAGGATTTTTTGTAATTTTAGAATCGGATGCTCCTCCATCTAGTATTAAGTAAGGTCTTTTTGCAAACAAATCTTTTTTCTGCGAACTTTTTTTTTGAGCTATATTTATTTGTTGTACTTCTTCGTTCAAATTATTATCATCCAAGAATAATGGTTCTATCAATGAAGGATCATAGTTATCAGAATGTTTGTTATTTAGCTCACCAATCTTCGGTAATTTTTCCACAAGTAAATTACCATTGACATCTCTGTAAACTTTGTATGCTTTTACATTTATTTGAGGTTTTATGATTTCACTTCTTAATCCTTTTCTGAAACCTTTAAACTTATCAAAAATCCAATTGTTCACGTAAGAGTAAGCATTTTTCACAGAATTTGCAGCTTTTTGAAATATTTTGCTGAAGTTGATATCGAAATAGTTGTATTGTATGTAAGGATCCATTGGGTATAGCATGGCAAAATCATGTCGAATGAATGGCGCTGAAGATGACAACGACAGGCAAAAACATACAAGAATCATAGATATAAAAGTCCACTTCATTTTGTTTGGCTCACTTTTGATATCCGTGAATTGCCTATTGAAAAGGTAATTGAAACTATAAAAACAAAGATACAAAAACTTCGAACGATCGAAAACTATACTCGAGATTCAATTTTCTTTTTAACTGAATGAAAAATGAATGAAGGAATTGATTGGTATGATAGGTAATTAGCTACCTATACCTACATAATGATGTGCTTATTTAATAATTATTTCTTTGGTGGCATGAATCAAAAACGTGTTCGTTTGGAGCTCTTTAAATTAATGTCAGATATATGTAACTAGGTATTTCTTTCAATCTTGTTATCGTATTTTAAACTCGAAAAATACATCGTTTGAATCATGATAACCTTTCGTCGGTTAAAATCTTTATTATTAAAAATTGAGCAGATATCGTAATATACCTAAGTACTGATACCACAAACTAATATACTACTAGTGTAAAAGCCTGCGCATAAGTACTATCCATACACGTAGTACTAGAAGAACAGGTAGGTATATACATCATTATAGGTACCTATTATTATGCTAGCTTTAAATATTTTTCAAAATACGGTTTATATAAAGTTTGAAATTCTAAATAAAAGTATTATTGCAACGCATACAATAAGAATTCTGTAAATAAATTATTCATTAAAAAAAAACCTTAAATATAAAATGCGTTTAAGATTAATCTTAATCCATTGAGGCTTTTAAAGTCATTTTTGAACTTCATAATATGTAAAATCAAATCATCACTGGTACAAATACCAAATTATGGTAGACATAAGAAGATATTAAAAATCTCTAATAATGAAATCATCATCGAATATAAAAATATGGAAAAATATCATAACAATATTAAGAAATTAATTCAAAAATAATTTTTACAATTATTATTTTTCTCCGAAAGTGCGAGATGAAATTATTTGAAATTTTGATATTTTCTCCAAGATGCTGAATTATTGGAGAGCACTTTTATTGGCATTTCTTTTTGCATGATTATTTAACTGGTTATCGTTATGGAGGAGAGCATATTTGAAAAATATGGGTTTTCCTTATTTTAAGTTTCAATATTAATGCTATATCAAAACCTATGTTTTTCAAAAGCTGTGCTGTCCTGCTGCGTGTAAATGTTATAAATAAAAACAATTTAAAATATCAAGCTGTTGCCTGTTGGCGTTCATGTAGCATTGTCGCTTGAATGAGTGAATGGCTTTTGCATCAAGATAAGTAAGTTTAAGGTTTGCTCATTTACTCAATATTTACTTATTTTTGAAAAAAATGATAACGACAATACTATGAGTAGTTTTTAGCAATTTTTAGAGTTTTTCCTACTGACTAATGCGAGTGTACCCAAACTGCCTACATTAACCAGATCATTAAAATTTGTTACGCTTCATACCTACCTATTACATTCGCGTTCGAACTTCGAGTTGCGCCAACGTTGCGCTAACCGTTTTTACTACTTGCAAACGGTCTAGCCTTAGCCTTAGCTTGCTAGTTACTACTACGTGCACGTGCGCTTTCAAATGGTCGTAGCCACTGTAATAGCCACTCATCAGAATGGTATCCCTTCGTTTCGTGTTTAATATAATTCGAGAATGAATCCTCGAAAAGCTAATAAAAAACACCAATATTTATATTTTTTTTTTGTTTTGAAAAATTTGAAAATTCCGAATAGTTGAAAATTATAATAATGGTATTTTTTTCGTTTATATAATAATATTCAGTGGGAATCGTTTTAGCGAATGAATTTATAAAACAAATCACCAGTGCCTCACAGGTAATGTAATATTCTGTTTCATTCTTCTCAAAGTTGGATTTTTTGCTTTATCAGTACACTTTCGTTCCAAGTCTATGACTGCATAATACATAATTATATAATTGTTAAATAGTAATATTTTTCATAAAATTTATAATGAAGAACTATCTCCTATGATAAGAGCTTGTAACACTACACTATGATGTATTAGAAATCACTTCTGCTTGTTTACTCTACGTCCCTACTTCACAGTTTGATTTCTCGTTCTATATTCTCTATTTTAGTTATCTCATCCAATTTACAATGATTATATTGCTAAAAATGTATGAAAAGAAGTATTTCGAAAGTACCGCGATTGTTTACCGATGGCATCATTATGGGCTTCTCTTACAAATAACTTCTTGAAAATTTTATTGACATTTGCAAAAGTGAAATTGAACTCCAACAACGTAACCTGTGAATCATAAATGAAAATTCGTTATTCTACCAACCAAAATTGTGTTCCCCGAAAGAGATAATTTATTACCAAAGAGCAGAATAAAAGAATAATGAAACAAACAGCTATAATTTTCTCTTCAATGAACCATTTGCTAAACAATTTTTATATGTGCGTTCACCGCAGTTTTTGCATTCGCGATCGAAAACTTTGTTTCTCAATTTCGGTACTGGTAACGATATCATTTTTTGAATTAATTCTTCTCTGTCCTCTATTAATTACAAATTATTTTTAAATTGAAACAAGAATATTTTTCGTTAAAAAAGATAAGTCAACTTACGTTATTCTTCAAACTGTAAATACTTTATCGAAATGAAAATAATGTCTGTGTTTAACCTAGTCTAACCTATTAATAATGTGGCGCGTGTCATTTAGAATTTTTTCAAGTACTTATCATACTACGTTTAGCAAGTTGTAAGGCTCATTTTTTACCCTTTCATCGATGTATGTAGTTTACTTTTTCTCGACATGTACAATCCAGTCTTTGTAACGAATGAAGATTTGAACTTTATCCCTTGTTCTCGTTTTTGAAGTGCATGCTTTTTACGTAACTGTATTTTCTGATAATTTTTTTTTTGTTGCTAAAAAGGAAAAATCCTTGTCTTTTTTTCTTCGTTTATGAAATGAATGTGTCACGTAAATTGACTATAGCAGGTTTCTTTAGGTATTCTTTCAATCCATTCAATATTTTCTTTCTTAGCTGAGTTTTTATTAATGAAGCGATCACTATTACAACTTACATACGATGAGAAAGAACCCACATAGCGTTGTCAATATCGACAAAATCGACAATATTTGTGAACCTTGAAGACATAAAAGTATGAAATGTCTAAAGTAGAGATAATTATTTCTCAAGATTTGTGTTTTTAGATTGTTACTTGGTTCCTACGTTTATTTTATTCCCTTGTTCTCTCTCTTATTCTGTCCTCGTATCGCTGATGTTTGAGGAGCCTCAAGTAGCTGATGAATATAGGCTCATATGATTTTTATGAACAAGAATCACTACATTCTATATTCTAAACTTAATTACTTACATCGTTTTGAAGGAGATGAATGCGTATTCTCAGCCTCAGTACTAGATGTGTGCGTGAAGTTGAGGCTGTGTTACGCGTATGATTTGAAAAAAAAATTAGTATAACTAAATTTATGAACGCTTTAGAAATATTCGTTCCTTCCGGCCATTAAAAATCCCCATAATAGGTGATCCCCAACTTATTGACAAAATTCTCGAATTTATTGAAAAACAAAACAATGAACAAGATTAAAAAATAGGACTAGCATATGAATAAATAAATCATTTTTCAAGCAACTCTCAAAAATTAATAAGTTTCTGTTTCTGCTGTAACCTTTAATTTGATTAATTTTTTGTGACAGTTCAAGAATACTATAAAAACAATAATATTTTTAGAATAAATCAATAAAAATAATAATTCAAGGTTACAAATTTCTTCGAAACAAGTTTTTTCAGTAATAAATAAATGAAAGGAATTGATTCCCAAAAAGTTACTAAAAATTATTTTTCTAATACATTTTTTTGTAAACTTGATAATTTTCGTGAATTTTACTGAATGAAAAAAAATCGATTTTTTTATTTTGCCTACAATACTACAAAGAAAAAATATTTTATTATTTACATTGAAAAAAAAACTATTGTTTTACTTATCTGCTGAAATTATTGAGTAATGCCTCTCAAAAAAAAAAAATGTGGTTGCTTTTTTCATTATGAAAAATGACTGATGTTGAATTTTGAAAATTGAGTGAGCAATCGTGTGATAGTAATCTTGGAAAGGCTCGAGATTATTGAGAAGTCCTTTTTCTAATTTTGACTTTTTTAATTTCATCATACCATTTGAAATTTTAATAAATTACGAGCATTTTGCTGCATTGCCGAAGAGGTAAAATTGCAAATTTCGAAAATCCCATCGAATAAAACAATATTATTTCAAAAAATCTACCTATTATATTCAGTAGTTGCGAAGAAAATGTATTTTGAAATACCCTCTTTTTTGGCCTTTTTTACCTACTTACCTGTACCTATTCATGTATAAATCTGAGTAAGCCCTTATCAAAAATTCAGCTCTAATAATGTGGCATGGTTGCTTATATGTTTCTTTTTTTGATTCGTTAAAAAAACGACGAGGTATAGTTCAATTCATTGAAAAAAAAATTATTTATTTATTAAGAACAAAATTTTATTACAAATAATAAACGCAAACTTAATTATAACTGTGCTATTATTACTTCTGTGATGTTTCATACCAAACATGAAAAAGGAACATTAAAACGAATTATTGCTGTAATTAAATTGATTCCATTATCACATAAAATTCTTCGAGCTGTATCATTTGGTAACATTAGGCGATGAAATTTATCTCAAAAAATCGCCATTAATTTCATCTAAAGTTCGATCAACGGTCTCGGGGATAAATTTATATATATAAATCACCGATGTAAAACTAACAAAGGAGAAACACAAATACACAACATAAGGAGAAACTACTAACATGTATGGGTATATCATTAAAATAGAAAAATAAAGTATTGCAACGCCAAAAACAGAAATAGACGCTAATCCTTTGGCATCTTTAGGAAAAATTTCAGCCATAATAGTATAGGGAATAGTGGCAATACCTAAAGCGCCGAAGAAAACGTTGAACCAGACCGCAAGTATATGAATACAATCCAATAGATAAGAGTACCAGTTGGCTGTTTCATTCAAAGCAATACTGATTGCAAGTAGTAACACCATTGCACCACTTCCTACGCAAGATAAAATAGCAATTTTTTTGGAACCAATATGTGGCAAAGTGACAGTATATGTAACTTGTCCTACAATTAGGATAAAACCTGATATAACCGTAAGTACATACGGATTTATGTTTATGGATTTGACACTTATAATATCCACCATATAAGCGCTAAAAACTTGCGTCCCGCTGTACTGTTGAAAAAAAAATAGACTATGGTTAAGAGTAAAGGTTTATATACATCTTTTCTTTTAATTTTTGATAAATACGATCTTAGACTTTCATCATCTTTGGGTTCTATTGATTGGTAAGATGGTGAAACAGATTCAATATTAGCGTCGTTAAAACCAAGTTGATATCTGGATACTTCAGCTTCTTTAAATCGTCCTTTTTGATCTAACCAAGCGGGACTTTCCGGTATGAAAATTAACACTAATACGGTGGAAATGAAGGAAATTGCGGCGCCAATTAACGCCACATAGTTGTAATGGAAGAGACATCCGAACAAATATACCAAACATATACCAACATTTATAGCCAATACATTCCACGACGAGATACTGCTTCTGAACTTCAGATTATTCGGTGCTATGCTTTCAGCGACGTATACAGTTGTTGGTAAAGTGGCAGCACCTTGAGCAATTCCCACACAAAACTGACCTATGAATAACTGAAGTATGTCCGGAGGACCTGCCAATAACATACAGCCGATGAATGCCATTACTGTGTTAAGAAGAAAGGATTTCTTTCTACCATATTTATCCATCGTGTATCCAATCATAAAATTACCAAAAATCGAGCCCACTGTTGGTAAACTTGCTGTGAAAAAAGAAAAAAAAACACGAGGGTATCGTAATTGATCGTCTCAACTCTTGAGCTTACATTTACTTTAAATGATTTATCGAATACCAAACCAAGCAGATGAGTTCAAGTCGAGCTTCAGTTCGGGAAGCGCAATTGCTGAAAATCCTATCGCCATTCCTGGAGTGATGCTTTGTAGCATTATGATGGTCATCAATTTGAATTGCACCTTTAATTTATAAAATTCAAATGCTAATTTGTTTTATACGGAAGAAAAATAAGCTACTATGCGGTATTACTGGAGTTGAGTTTTTAATGGAGGTATGCTCATACCAAGGTTGTGTTTCTACGCGTAGAATAATTTATTCTACGTTAAGTGTAAAATGAAAGTAAAATGTAGCACAGAAAATTATTTTACAAAAAAATAATTACATATAGCTAGTTGCTGCTAGAAGAAGACATTTTCCAACTCAAAAGATGTGTTTTATTTTTACAATTTGTTTCGCTCAGAAAAAAAGGTAAAATGTTTTAAAATCAAGAAAAAATCTTAAACATTATAAACCTATCAAAAAATTAAGAAAAATGGAAAAAAATTTTTGATGCTATTTTAATGAAACAGATGAATACCCTTTAGTGTTTATGTAAGTATTATATTGAAAATATTTATAATTATATAAATTTTCATCTTTTATTTTATTTTTTCAAAAATGCAAAGAAATTTAAAAGATAAAAAAAAGTGTTGAAAAAATTCGGAAAAAACAATTAGACGAAAAAATGAAAAAAGTTCTAAAAATATAAATTTAATTTTTTTCATTATTTTTTTCATAATTACCATTGATATAATGACTACACATGGAGATGAAGCCTCTTTCCGAAATCTGGTAGTCGCTATGAATATAGATTACTTTACTCACCGGTGATAAGGAAAAGTTGAAGATGTTTTTTGGTTTTTTCGCTTCCAACAGAGTTGCTTTATCTTCGTACATGATGATTTATGATTATCTAAGTAATTAATAATTTTGAATTAGAATAGATTTTTCGTTTCATGATATTCATACCTGTATGTATTTGGTACATTATGCTCAAACCTCGACGCAGGAATTGAAATTAAAATTGATATGTAAGTGTTCAGAAAAAATCACCAATGTAATTAAATTTTTACAGTCTATCTCGCTATACTCCAAAATTTAACATATCCTAAATAAAAATGCCTCTAGCTACAGGGCTGTACATGGCGTCAATTAATAATAATAAAAAAAAAAAATTGATAACTTTTAGTCGTTTGATCTTATAAACTATCATTTTGAAAAAGATAAAAAATTTTCTTTTTAAATAATCCATATGAAGTCGAAAATAATTGGAATTTTTCTAATTATTTTAAATTTTTATTTCATATATTTTACAGTAAGATAATTACTAGGTTCTCGTAATCTCGCGTGATAAACATACTTTACATTTTGATGTACAATTGGTCCATTAAAGATTAAATGTTGTTATCTCTTCTCGTATCTCAGTCGTTTTAACAATTTTATTGTTTTATTGATAAAGAAAAATTGAACAGATTTAATTTTTCCAACTAACAACAGTTTCAAGTCGTTACATTGAAATTATTCGCGTATTACGAGTAATTACGATAAAAACGAATTTTTTCTAAAATTTTCTTAAGTCTCTGAATAATAAGGATCTGTTTCTGGTATAGTTCCCGCGTTCATTATTTTTTGTATGCTGATTCACTTTGTAATTAAAAAAAAATAAAATAAAATAAAAAAATAATAAACATGTCAAGATTTACAAAAAATACCTAGATAATTTAATGCATTTTTGGGAAAAATCTATAAGTTGCCATCCATCATTATTTTTATTTTTACTTTTTCCACCTACGTAGAATGACCCAAGTGATCTTTGCTCCCCTTGAAATTAAAAAGTTATTTTCTTTCAAATTTCATATAAAGTTTATGGATTCAGGTTCAAAATTAGTTCAACAATAAAACTCGTTCTCTATTTTAATGTCCAAGTTTTATGTAAAATTTTCGAAAAAAAACAGTTTTCAAACTATCTCCAATCTTGGGCTGCAAAATTACTTGAGTGTACTGTACATCACTGAAGTTTTTCAGTATTCAAGTATGCGCCTCTGGCCATTGTAGCTGTACATGGGGCGTAGAAAAAATGAGTAAAAAAAAATTTATCATTGTGAGACTATGATAAGGAACAGCTTAGAAAACATATTTTATAATATAAATACGAAAAAATATTACGGGGTATCTCTTCGTTCATTGCTCCTTCTTCGCTCTCCTCCTCTCACCCCCCCCCATCATTCGTCCCACGATGTATTGCTTAAAAATTTATTTGATCCATTATGATAGTGAAGAATTCATGAATTTGCCTGCAATAATTTCAAGTGTCCCTTTAGTACAGTATATTTATACTTTAAGATGACTAATTCAAGCCCCTTCCTTCCAAAAAAATTTATTATTGTGATCAAAGAAACAACTGATAATTTAAGGGGAAAAAATCAAAAATTTACTGAATGATAACTCGTGGGGTACTTTGTAACCTAGAAAATCATTCAAAGATCTATTTCATCTCTGTTTTTTTTTTCTTTTTTTTTTAGCTACCATATGCTATTACGCCGTCGGCAGGAATTTATTATTATTATTATTATTATTAAAAAATGAAAAAAAATGCCTGAAGAAATTGTAAAACGTATAAGAAAAAATTTCGTTCAATTTTTCGGATGCTATTTTTAAGAAACATTAGGTATCCTATCATTTAATTTGTCGTAGATATATGAAAACCGCCAAGTATACCATTATTACGAGTATATATAAAAATAAAAAAATTAAATTAAAACGCAAAAATAGAAACAATTTAGATATTTAAGTTTCTTTGTATTATTTAAGGATTAAATAAAACAAAAACATAAAAAAAAGTATTATAAAATCAAAACTGTGAGAAAAAATCCAAAACTGAAACCAATTTAAAGACATGAGAAAAAATGCTAAAAATGAAATTTATATTTTTTTCATAATTATATTTTTTTCACATTACAGTTTCCCGCGCCCAAAATTGTGCAGCTTATGCAGCCTAAGCTTAAATTCTTCGCTGATTATCTACTAACTCGTATTTGAAAAATTTCATGTACATATTTAAGTTGAAAAAATACCATCTTTCTTGTTATAATTATGGCGGGTCGAAAAACCATAATATTACTTTTTCTGGATGAATTATGAATGTCTAAAACTTTGATGATCGTATTATGAGTAATGCTATGTGTAATAAAATATAAGTATGCGGAAAAAAAGACGTTGTGTTTATTTGTTTAATTGATATGAGCCAAAACTTGTGATAAGATGATTGGTATCAATTTATTCAAAAATTACTGAATGAAATAAGTTGAAAGTTTGATTTTTTTTCAAAACTTTCCTTGTAAGAGGTAGTGTTTGGATTTTTTTGGAAATATTGCTTTCTTGTGATTTAAACTAACTCAAATAACATATTAAAGTGTCATCAAAAAAAAAAAAAAAATGCTAAACGTTCTCGAGAGAGATATTTGAAATAGAATATTAAAATGTCAACTAATTTCATTTCATATTCTTTTTGAGAAATACTACGTTAACGTTTTTATGAAAAATTTTAGTTAACATCAATTCAACAATGTAAATACGATATTTGTTTCATATTCTCGTATTCTTATCATAGATTATTATCATAAACACGATTACATACTACTCGATTGTAAAATTATCAATTACGTAATTCATTTAACAAACAAAATAAGAATTTTAGACGTATATCTACGAGTTTTCTTCAAATATTCACGTGTTATTATTTTATTCGAAAAAAAGTGAATGAAATTAGTAAGAATTTTCAACTGTCACGTACTCAATATGTATTTTATAGTTATGCGTAGGTAAGTATGTCATGTAATATAATTACAAACCTGGATATAAATTTAAGATAAAAAATTATTGTAATTTAACCCACTACATTTTGCTCGAATTTGGTTTGAATTCCTTTCGAACTTGCTTTAACACAGTTCTTCGCTGCATCACATCTCACATGACGATAACAAACTGTGCATTAATTGTGGTTTCATCTGTTATCGAACTGGTTAACCTTCAACGCGTTATACCTTCGGCAGATCGAATTATAAATGTTAGACTCAAGATACGTCTCCGCATTAAGAAAAAATGCTAAAATTTTATTGCAAAATTGTTTGATTTTCAATACTTCTACCTGTTACATGATTTTTTCTGCATTATAATTCAAAAATATGTTTACTTTTATTTTTGCAGATTATTTAATTAGACGTTAGAAATAAATACATTAACGAGATGGCCGACGTAAGAGATATACTGGAATTGGAAAGAGCTTCGGGCCCGGAGGGACTAAAAGATGCTATATTAGGAACCAGCGATAAGCTAAAATTCAAGAAAGGTTTCCCTTTTACCGGAAAACGACAATCGAAAAAGCCCGAAGGAATGGCCCGAGAATTGTACGCGTTACTAACTAATGACGGCAAAGATGTTCCTCCTATGCTACCGACAGATACAGGTAAAATGGGTATTTTAAATTATTCCATCGCTATAAATTATGGTCGCAGTTGTTGACTGTTTCTGACGTATATGTAGGCGTTGGGTACAAACACACGAAAGCGAAACTGGGTATGCGTAAAGTACGACCTTGGAGATGGACACCGTATACGAACCCGGCTAGAAAAGATAAAGCTGTGTTTTATCATTGGAGAAGAGTTGCTGACGAAGGCAAAGAATATCCGTTTGCAAAATTTAACAAAGTAATTTTTCCCCTCAAGTATAAATATTTCGATGAGTTTTTAATGAAAATAATGCCTATTGTAAACTACAGTCTACCTAATTTAGAAAGGAGAAGATGAGGGGAGATCACTTTTAGCTATTTGGCAACATCCCATTTTTGTTGCATAATATGTTCAAGTTCATGTATCTCTTTTCTTCGTACCGTGAATGGGGAAGCAGGATAATCGTTCAAAAGGCTCTTGCCCATTAAGCATAGTGAAAATGCCTTCAAGTGGATTTTCCATTTTTACAATATTTTCCTATTTGTATTTGCCAAATATAATGTTTAAGTCAATGATCGGTTTTTGTGACTTCCTCCAGGGGAGAGGGGGTTACCAACAAAAACGTAATATACCCAATAAATAAACAGTTTATCTCCTGCTAATTTCAACCGAATGATTTAAAATTTGGTATGTAGTAGAAGTACCTGATGAGTATACTACTGAATTTTTCTCAGAGTTTCTTTATTAAAAATTTGACCTTGAAGATTATTTTGTAAATTTCAAGCATTCTGTTAGTAGCCATTTTTAGGTAAAAACTTCGAAAAGAATCTTGCTTGTTTCTCTACATGTTTTATAATTTTGGGGATTTTTTCGAGCTTGGATGCTACATTCAATCCATAAAAATTATTTTGAAACGTATCATTCTTCACTTTTCACTTCATACGTGAAATTTCAGTGCACATAAACTTTCATATTTAATAGTATTTCGATGATTTTTAGTCATTTAATTTGTTTACAATAAACAAAAATTTATTGTTTAAATTTTTTTTTCAAATTTTCGGTCATTTTAATTTTCCTTTAACAATTAGAGAAAGAATTCACGCACATACAATTTATTAAAATTTTAAAATCTTACGAAATCTTTGTGAAAAGATTTTGTGAATTTTAATAAATTTTATGTTCGTGAGATATTCATCTAATTGTTAATGCCTATTTTAGGCGATTTTTTTAAAATTTTAAAATATTGTTTTACTTAGGGTTGAAACTGTTATGACGAAATTTTTAGGTCTATGCCAACATTTAATGGAGGTGGAGAGCATGAAAGTTTTACTTTCTTTATTTTAACCAACGAAAAAGATTTTTGAGAATTTCAGATTTCCGCAAGTGAATTGAGAATGGAGTTGGTGCAAAGAACTTCTTTTTGAGAGAGTTTGTTGGGAAATTTTTTGTATCTTACATATCTGTTCACCAAACTAACATGAAATACTCAAACTTTGTACGTAGGATTAGTCGGAAACCAAAATATTACCTCTTGAATTTGATTCAAAATTAATCCAAAATAACCTATAGTCAAAATTTAAGGAAAGGTCGAGTAGCCACTAAAAACAAGAAGTATAACATATCCTAAACCCACTTTCAAAGGTGATGTGTTGAAGGGAAGAGAGGAGGAGGGGATCGATGAACGAAAAGTTGGAAATTTTGTATTATTGTTTCATTTCATCGAGTGAGCTCGAATTATGAAAATATCTGAATTTCTGCGTTCTAAGTGAAGGTGCAGGCAAACTTCTGGTGGGAAAATCAAGTGAGGTGTCCATACCTCTTCACCTTATATACTTAGAGAGCTCAAATTTCAAAAGCTGAAGTCAGTTCACACTGAAATATGATTTTTTTAATTCATTTCGAAATGTACCCAAAATGACGAATAAACCAAATCAAAATAAAGGCGCGGCTCAGATAACTCAAATAACTGTAGGCTCACATGATTCACATGGGCAAGAAGTACTACATATTCCTCAGTCATCTTATGCTCAGTATTGGTGGAGATAGTTGTTGGTTTCCAGCCTCGGTACTGAGTATGGGTATAGAGAGCATTAGCATTGTATGCAAGATGGAACATTCTCATTAAAAACTCAGCTCCACTAATGTAGCTTAGCTGCTTACAGTTTTGTTTCTGATTTTATTAACACCTTTTTTTTTCTTCAATAGCACGTAGAAGTTCCGGAATATACGGATACCGAGTATATGCAGCATTTAAAATCAGACGATTGGACTAAAGAAGAAACAGACCATTTGCTCGATTTATGTAAACGTTTTGATTTGCGTTTTATTATTATTCACGACCGATACGATAGAGAAACCTATAAGAATCGTGATGTGGAGGATCTCAAAGATAGATATTATTTTATAACGAATACCTTAAAAAGAGTAATATTTGTTCTTGCTTCAACAAGTTACTACTTCAAGACCATGCCTATGATAATTATAAATGTGTTTTTAGATTAGGCATACAGGGAATACGCCCTTTCATGAACCAAAAGCATATGACGCTGAACATGAGAGACGTAGGAAAGAGCAGCTCAATAGATTATTTTCACGTACACCGGAACAGGTAGAGGAATTGTGTGATGGTGTTAATCAGATAATTGTTAATTTGAAATTTTGTCATAATCATATTTAATTTTCAGATTGAAGAAGAGCAAATGTTAATGCAAGAATTACGCAAAATTGAAGCACGTAAGAAGGAACGTGAAAAGAAAGCTCAAGATTTACAGAAATTAATCACCGGTAGCGACAGTCCCGTTGAACAGCGTAAGCAAGAAAAAAGACCAGCTCAACGAAAACGTTTCCAAAATCAAGTTAAAGTTCCTGTTGAACCTAATGTAAGTCTTAATATATTTGAAAAAACAAATGTAGAAAAATGAAATTGCTGTATGTCATTGACTCATTATTTACGTGAAAAAAATTTCAGATTAATGAAGTTATCGGTATTAAGTTTCCCGATCACAAAGCTAGTGGAGCAACTACTAGAACAGCTCGTATGCGATTACCTGCAAATGTGGGACAAAGAAAGATAAAAGCAATTGAGCAAAAATTAAAAGAACTCAATATAGGTAAGTTTTTTGATTTTTTTTTTTCATGTAAGGAAATCAGATATCCTTTGTAACTTTTTTCTTTCTAATTTTTTTTATAGAATTAAATCCTATTCCCACTGAAGAAGTGTGTACATTATTCAATGAGCTGAGAAGTGATATAGTCATATTGCATACATTATCTACCTTCTTTTCAAATAATTAAATGAAAATATGAAATACCTCAATTAAGTATACCATTCTTTTTTTAAAGAATTGAGTTGTATTTCCTAGTTTGGGAATGTGTAATGTATTTAATAAATTTAGGAGTTATATCGTTCTATCAAATGAAATGAGAAACTCATCAACCGCATTTATGTTATTTATTATAAAAAATAATCATTTACATAACAACAAAAATAAATTAATTTCGCTGAAATTCGAAGTTAAATAAATTTAGTTCCTAAATCCCAAAATCTATATAAATCAACCGCAATATCAACAGATTTCTTCTTATGAAACTTATACGAATGGGATAAGTTGTATTTTAATTCTGCGATCACTTCCCCTTTTACTTTCCAAGATTGAATTTTCGATAAAATGTGTTCTCTGGTACTAGTTTTATGCAATGAGTACACCGTGCCACGTGACAAATTTATAGCAGCCTTCAAAAATTTCATATCCATTCCTTTTTTATTAGTTCCAAATGGAGGATTCATCAGAACTGTATCGAAAAATTTGTGAAATTTTTCGAAAATATCAACATTTATATCGCATAAAATTGTATCAAAAGTAGAAAATTCGAATTCATCCATATTATTTTTATAAATATTTAAACTTTCTTCGTCTACGTCAAATCCAACACAAAACGACGATCCAAGAATTAGGCTCCCAATAGATAGCATACCAGTACCACAACCTAAATCAGCGACAATTCTCTCGTTCAGATCGTCATAAGAAGACTGAATAGCATGTAGCATACAAGCTGCAATATGTGGGGGAGTGATGTATTGCTCGAGGGCAATTTTTGGCGATGAAAATGCTTCCACATCTTGAAGGTATTGTTCCAATTTATTCAGTTTTATCGTTGTCATCATTCGAATCTCGGGAGTACCGGTAAAATGGTGTTTCCAAAAGATGAATCTTGATTAATAAAAAATCCGAATGATTGTGCAGTTATTAGAGTGGGGCGATGTTGTGTTGGAATATGGACATCGTTATTCAATCCCGGTGTCTATATGATAATGTAACACAATACATTATAAGCAATTCTAGTTATTCAAGTTCACATAACATAAAGCTTTTGCCGAATTCCTACTCACTCTGTTCGGGGGAAGTGCAGCAGTTGGCAATGCAGTGTTCAAAGGAGGTACTCCTTGTTTCAACAGGATCTTTTTCTCTTGTTGTAGATCTTCAAAAATCTTGCGGTTTTGAAATTCTGAAATAGCATCAAAATTAATATGAAAACTTACAGATGAACCGGTTCCTACTGAAAACAGCTTACTATTTTGTTGTGTAAAGGCCATAAAGGCTACTGTATGTGGATATACAAAATTAATGGTAAAATTGGACGTAAATTGAAAAAACACCTAAATTACTGGGTGATTAACTGAAGTTGAAGGAGTAATGTTTTTGTCTCCGGTTGTGAAAATAGATAACCATTGAAGCAGTGCTCTTTTTTTCCCACTTATCTGCCACTTATCAGTAATTGGACCCAGTAATGTCTAATGCTTCATCATTGTAATTTTTCCCTTTTCTTTCTTCTTTTTAAATTAAAAGATTGATTGTAATATTAGAGTCTTTTATTATCGAAGATGAAAATAATTGCTATTAAAATTATCACAAAATGTTGAAATATGTTGAAATTTTTTTTTTTTGTTTGAAATGAAAACAACAGTAGTGTTCCAACTAGCATCAATATTTTCTCTTCTCAGCAAAAAATTCATTCTACTGCTTTGACAAAATATTCCAAAATTTTTCAAAAAAAAAAAAAAAAAAAAAAAAATATTAAAATCATGTAAATGCAAGATTAAATTTTTCGTGAAAAGTAAAATGTCACAATAAGTTACCATCTTATCCAAATGTAAAAAAAAAAATCAAATCAAACATCAAAGGGAAACCTTTTTGTTCTCATTACAAATGTCAACCTGCGTAATGACGTCATGCAAAATCAATTACCCGTAATTACGTAATATTACGCAATAAATACCGAAAATAAGAATGTGCGCCGTAGAAAGTAGAAAAAATTTGTGCTGGTTATATTGGTACCATTGCAGTTCTCAACCTGAATTTTCATTTTCACCAATTATCAAGGTAACGAAAATAAAAATATGTGTAGTGAAAATTGATGTTATAAAAACGTTAATTAAAAGTATTTGTTGCTCGTTTCATACAACTTGAATTATTATTTGCCACTGTGCAGTTAAAATATTAATAACAAACAGGCGTATCATTGATGTAAAAAAGTTTTTAATCAACCATTCATTAACATCCATTGAACTCGATTCATTTCAAAATGCCTCTCTCGAGTGTAAAACTTAAGGAAGATGATCGCGTAAATGTTGAGCCTACAACTGTCGCTGGTATTTCGGCTTTCTTGGGAAAGCTGTGGAAAATGGTTGAAGATCCCAAAACAGACCACCTAATATCATGGGGAAAGGTAATTGGCAAATTCTTTACCACTAAGAGCGAACTTCTTCGCTGCCATATCACTATGTATATTAATTATTTGCTTTTTGTTATATTTGCTAAGAAAAAAAGGACGTATTGAAAGAATTTGTTGATAAAATTTATTTTTTTTGCCTCATTTTGATCTTCGTGGTTGACCTAGAGGCGTAGTCTTGTCGTGTTACGATAGTAATTATAGTGTTGACGTTCATAGGTTGAAAAACATTCGTAACCGACGAGCTATGATTTTAAGCTCGAATTCAATTTTTCGTTAAACATACCTAATGGATTTTAAATAAAAATTGCGTGAATTTTACAAATCATGACGTATATTTTCTTATTACTATTTGTTTTATGTTGCAGTCCGGAAATACATTCGTAATCAAGAATCAGATAGATTTCGCCAAAACAATTTTGCCCAATTACTACAAACATAATAATATAGCCAGCTTTATCCGACAATTAAATATGTGTAAGTAATATTCGAAAATGAAAACTATAATTGCTAGCTTCTGACATCCATTACAAATTTAGACAATAATACGTAATCGAGCCATAGGCAATTAGCGAAACACATATTCGCGATTAAAGTGTGTTACTGTTACAGCATTTAGATTAGTTTCGGATACGTTCTGTACACGTGGATTGTTTGTTAAGCTTATATGGCATTATTTATCATTTTAATTGATGATTTTGTATCAATAGATGGATTCCACAAGATAATATCAACCACTTCCGGCGCACTTGATTCAAACGATAATGATGAAATAGAATTCACACATCCGTGCTTTGTCCGCGGACATCCATATTTATTAGAACAAATTAAGAGAAAGGTTCTTTTAATTAATTCTAAATTTAAACTTCTTATCGATGATATTTCTATTAATAATGAAATCATTCGTTGCAATAGATGAACAACCCGAAGGAAAATTTCGCCAAGAGCGAAAATGGTAATCAGTTCAACGAATCAATCAATAGAGTATTCAACGACATAAAAAATCTTAAAGGTAAACAAGAACATTTGGGATCTCAACTGAGCTCCGTAAAGCAGGAAAATGAAATTTTGTGGCGAGAGTTATCGTTATTGAGACAAAAACACGCGGCTCAACAGAATGTCTTGAATAAGGTAATTTCGCCATTTCTACAGCTTCGCAGACATTTAGATATTTATATGCTTTGACCTATCTCTTCGCTGTTTTTATATTATTTATTCTTAATAATTAATGAATATAAATAACATTTACGATTATGTTATGTATTCCATCGTGAAATTTACTTCTCATGATACTTTTTTTTATCTCTAATTACATAAAACAAAACAAGGAACAAAACCACTTATCAACTAATTAATGAACTTTGACATTAACGTGATTTTGAATTTGCTGATTTTTTTTTTCTTTTTAGACTCCCTATAACTCGGCAGTGAGCGAAATACGAATTTGAAATCTGAAATTATTAGAAATCCGTGAAAATTTTTTATAATTGCTCCCATGTTATTAGTTTGAGTAAACATTTGAATGATATTTCATACACGTACAAATGGTTCAAATAAAACGTGCGTTTTAGATAACGAATGATAACCATTAAAAACATGAGTACGACCATGTGTTTTTTATCATTAATTCGAAAACGTCTGAACGCTTCGTATTCACATTAGCAAACACTAACCGCTAATCTCCGAGACTTATTCTTTAATTTTACCTCTACGTTCTCATTTGAAATAATGCTGTTGAACTTTATGATAACAATTCATTTTTCAATTCGATAAATCTATAAACTGCGATAAAAATAACCTACGAAGAAGACATTAATAATTGAATAAATGTATTTTTTTTATCGAGTAAATTCGTTATAATTTCAGTTATTAATGGTAAGCGATAGAAATTACTTTAAAAAAAATTATATATTCGTTTCAAATGAATTGTCGAGCAGTTTCTTAATTAATTTCGTTTGAGAAATAAGTTTAATTAACCCGTAACTGAAATATTTACCGTTGTAGGATTTCCTCTTATATCCGTTTTATTTTAAATTTTCATTTGTAAGTTTGCTAACTTATCTTTGGTAGAGAAACACGATCGATTGTACTTTTAATTAAACGTCTGGTTCATTACTTGGTGATTTAAATTCGTTTGTTGCGGTACACAAAGTGTTTGAAATTATTTCCTTCGGCTAGGACATTAATATGTATTAGATCGATGGATCGATTTTATCATTTTATACTTTTCGTGTCGATGTTACGAAATTTTCTCCTTCGTTAATAATTCCACGACGAATACTGTACTGTGCATTTCATAAGTAAGAAATATGCGACGATGAGATTTCCTGTCATTTTTTTCGCACTTAAAAACATCCTTAATTATGAATCTAAGAAGAGAAAAAAATAATGATTTTCTGTCGAATGTGACGATTTTTCGCTGAGTTTTCAATAAAAACGATACCTATTGCAACTTGACTAATTTGAGGATTATATGATGGAGAAGGTGGTCAGATGGTCTTCATATGTTTTAGAGTATTTCTGACTATATGGCAAATGGCCAACTTTTTTGGTGTATAATATTTTTACCACACTTAGTAGGGTGAGCGGGTGTGGATGAAAATCATTCAGAATTCGGTCAGAGAGTGCTTGTATTAATATCTGAAAATACATTTTTGATATTTTCGATATGACTTTAATAATGGTGCGCTCAGATTTTGGGAGGTACTGAAAGGAGCTCATTTTTTTGTAGGAAGGGATAAAATGAGAACACCAACATATCCAGATTTCAGCTTCCTAAATGAATTTGGAGAAGTGTTGAAGTAAAAAACATTTTTTTAAAGGTTGTTGTGAGTAATGAAATTTCTTAAATCTCTCATATGCCCTCATCAAATCTATTTGGGAAGGTCAAACTTCGTATGTAAATTTACTTGGGGATCAGAATATGATTCCTCAAATATGGATCAAAATGGATGCGAAATGGCGAATGATTGAAATTTGAGAAAGGCTTAAGGAGCCTCAGATTGTAAAAATTGAATAAATATGAAATCGTATAATTACAGGAGACAAGAAGTTAACTGTATGCCAAATTCGAAGGAGGAGGCGTTATCATCCTGGTAATATGGTAGGGTGATTATAGTTTCATCAAATTACTAATATCTTCCATTTCTGTTGCGTGAGTTTTGGAGGGGGAGTTTGAGCAAAAAACAACTTTTAGAGAGAAGGTTATATGTAGAAATTTCACGAATACTTTATTTCTCCTCATCAAATATACCTAAAATGCTGAAAATAGTATTTAGGATTTTTTGAAAATATAATTTGACCTCCTTGAATTTGAATCAAAATGGATGAAAAATTAAAATTAAATAAAAATAAAATAAATTTGAATTAATAAAAAAAAAAAGTAAAAAATATTATATAAATTGTTTCTATATATTACCTTCAATTAAAAATAAAGTTTAAAATGACAGATCATCGAAATTTGAGGAAGTTTTGAGGTGCCTCAAATACTCGAAATTTAATATTTGGGAATTCATTATGATTCTTGTGCATTAGTACAGGAGATGAATAGAGATTTTCTGTCTCAGCTCTGAATAAGTATGTTAACAAGATAATAATCTATATAATGAAAATAATAATATCTGAAAAAAATGAAAAAATTAATTTATTTAAAGAGCCCCCACGAAGAACTCATTCTCAGAAATGCAGCATAATGGGAAACATGACCCAAAAAATTCGATCGTAAAAAATATTAAAGAGAACTACTTACTACATACAGCGAAATTCATTGAAATAGATTGTAAAAATATTCTGCATCTCAATACATTGTGAAATAATCGAGCATAACCATAGATTAACCATGCTTAGATAGCCCATCGATATATACGAATTTATCACTCATAAAGGTTGAAAAAGGAGCCAAAAAAATTTTTTGTTAATATCTAGGATAAAAATTGAGTTACAGTGTTCGGAAGCAGCTCATTGGAAAAATAATTATCATTGATTTAGTTTTTGAGATGATTCATGATAATGTAAAAAAAAATCATTTTTCGAAATTAATTCCAAAAGTAAATTAATAACAGTAACTTTAGAAAAATTAAATCATTTTGCATTTCAATATCTTCAAAATGAGCCATTTGCCAGCCCTCTATCTTGAATTGTTTCCAAGATATTGGCAAAAAACGATTCCAGCTCCAGTTTTGGAGTGATAAAAATTTAACGTATGGTGGGATCTATGTATGGTTAATCTGTGGCACAACAGAGCAGATAAAGCTTCAAAACTAGAAGACTATTTTTCACTCCATTTTTTAGTGTTGGAAATTTGGTACTATGCCTGTCTGCATTTCAATAGGTCGCAGAGTATATTTTTGTTTTTTGTCGTGCGAAGTCGTTCGATTTCTAATTTCAATAATTTTGCAGCTAATCAGATTTCTGGTGTCGCTGGCTCAGCCTTCAAATCATGGTCTCGTAAAACGAAGATTGGTTCCTCTTATGTTAAAGGATGCGTCAAGTTCTTCGAGGACTAAACAAGAACCAATTATTCAGGAAGTAAGATTATTTATGATACTCGTTTTAAATATATCCACAAGGTTGGTCGATTAATCGTCAGCTGTGGTCAATCGTTGGTAGTTTTTCTATAAATTTATTCTGATCGATAAATTTTGAAAGTTTTTTAATTTTAATTTAACTTTATTGATTAAGTTCATACTAATCATTAAGTTCGATTAATATTAATTTTTTTCAAATTTCAGAGTACCGAAGGAAATTTGTAAAATACCAGAAAACTTGAGAATTTTTAGCGCTCCGATAAACCAAGATATTAATTTTATCCCTCCGTCACTTTTTTCATTTAATGAATGAGCCCAGATTATTTAACCATTGATACCATAAGGCGCATAATTGACGGATATTTTTAGGGGGAAAAGACTCATATGCCTTTTACTCGATAAAGTTGATCGATAATCGCTACAATGGTTTCAGTCTTTTGGTGTTGGTAAACCAGTCTGTATGTTTGGTTAGATTGCGCGTTAACATACTGTTAATTGGTAAACCATATCCAAAAAATGGCGATCGACTGAAATTCGCTCCATTATGAAACGATTAATCGGCCAACTTTAATGCTAACGATTTATAAACATTTATATTGAGTAGACATTTTAAACTAACGGAAATGCATTTTGAAAGCAGGGTGACCACGTGTACACGTTGAAAAAACGAGACGAGCCGTTATCGCCGGGACCCACTATACACGAAATTCACCCATCCGAGATGTTGGATAACGTGCAAATAATCGAAACACCGGTCATGGAAGTGTCGGCGGAAAGTCCAGTAATGTGAGTATTTATTAGTAGGAAAATGGTATTGATCGAAATAAACGATCAACTCTACGAGGGAATTTTTCGATTGTAGGCTCGAAAACGAAATAATTACTAGTCCTTCGTCGAGCATTTCCAATTCCGATGGTAGCTTACCATCGCCGGAACCGGTACCGGCAGCGTTGCTGTTACCAACGACGAACACACGTAAAGGCAAAAATCGAATGCAAACGCTTTACGTGTCGAATAATCAGTCGGTACCGACGCATTTTCTAATATCCCAACCCTCGGTGCCTCAACGTCATTCGCCCGAGTATTTGATCCCGGATAATACGGATAATCCGTTAATGGAGTTAGTTCACGAAACTGTTGCAGATGACGATAGCGGTTTTATCACAGTTGTGGCTAACGAAGACGGTGACCTGGTGACCGCTAGTTCCCCGGAACAAGTGGTTATTGATAAGACTAAGAGGAGAAGCGCTCGAAGGAATGCGAAGAAAAATACGCAACTTCAGGTGGTTAAAACTGCGCCGCCAAAACAAAAGGTGGAAAATAAAAGAAAACCTCCTCCACCGCCGAAGGAAAAATCCAACGAGACGGTCACCTCAAATGACTTCCTGGTGGATATTGGTTTGGCGAAGTGAGTAAAATTGTTGGCGAATTTTCACCGAATTAATTTTCCTTTGAAAGTTGCCTTAGTTATTTGGATGAGTAGGTTAACGTTACCATAGAATTGTAGTGAATATAGACGCGAAATGAATGCACATTTCCCAAGCCATACTTTATCCTGTAGGTAACGGTGTCTAGATGCTGATGGCATACTACCTACGTCGAAATTAATTTTTAGATCTCATTACAGTTCAACCAACATTTTGATTTCTCGTATCTTGATTTCATTCCGTTTTGTTTTTTTTTCTTAGTATATGAAACATTATCATTATTTTCCTTAATTTCTGAGGGAGGAGGAATGTCCCCTAATTTTGGGTATGTTTCGATTTTTACGAAAATTTGTCAAATTAATTTTTTTTTTTTTTTTTATTCAAATATACCAAATTTATGATTATTTTTTTATTTATGAAATTTATTAATTTTTTTATATTTATGTATTTATAGTCATTTAAATTAAAACTATAACAAACGTATTTTAAATTTTTGACTTATTGATCAAAGGGTCTTCCCCTGTAAGATATGAAAACAGCCTTCGATTGAAATTTCGTTCAAAATTCGTTCAAAATGATCCTAATTTTTGAGTCCCTACCCATCCCTTTCGAAGTTTATAAATGGTGAAAAATTGACTTGTAATGTATCTATCTGGGCTTTATGGAAAATGTTGAAATTTTCATCTGTGAATTATAGGATGTATTTATGGTAACATTTTCGAAACGATCAATATATTTTTTGTATGCACTTCAGAAGAATTAAAAAAAAAAAAATTTTTTTTTAGAGTGACATGTTTGGTATTTAAAAAAAAAAAAAAAAAAAAAAAAATAATTTTGTACTATGGTTCACCATAACATGTATTTTTGTTGTACCCTGAAAATGTGTGCAACATAGGCAAAAATAGGAAAAACTTCAAAAAACCTATTCTTTGCGTTTTCGCAATTTCATACCTCTTGGTTTCAAACGAAGTGAACCTAAATGAAAAGAGCACATCACAAAACCTCCACGATCGAATTTTTAAATGCCGAAGTTTATTTTTGGATTTTAATTGATTTTTTAAAATCTGAAAAATTGTTATACCTGCACTATAATGTAATATGCATAATAGCTAAATTACCCGAAAAATTTCATATCACGTCTTGTTTCTGAGGATTTTTCTATATGTTGTGATATAGGAGTACTAGAAAACCAGGATTCCATGATCAACTCGACGAAAGTGTTCTCGGCTGAAGTTTTAGTCAACTTATACTTTTTCCAAAAAATAAAAAAGTACATCTAGCACAAAGATGAAGATGGGGATTCAAAAACTGAATAGAGAATCTCAAACAAAAATGTTGACAAATTTTATTAATTTTTTTGGAGCATTAATGATGAATTTATGACCGTATAAGCATCATTCTTCGCCTTTTTGACCCACAAAAAAAAATCAAAAATTTCGATTTAAAATATATTCCGCTTTCCAAATCAAAATTGCGATTATGTTATGAATAGAGCGTAAAATTTTGCATCGAAACAAACCCTAACCCATTTTCATGATTTGAGGAGGGACTAGAAATTTTCAAAATTTGGATTTTTTTATGGTTTTTTGAAGGAAATGTAATTTAAATGCTTTATTGAACTTGCCCTAATCGTCATGAAGGAATACATTTTACCATATTCAATGACACGAAATAAAAACACATTCCTGAAGCTACACTTTTTCGTACAGCTGATGCTATTAAATTTACGACGTTTCATAAGCGATGCAAAAATTAAATTTTCATAAAACAAAAGTTCCCAGCTAATTTAGTGAAATTAAAACTATCGTAGTTTAACGCTCACAAGTACCTATGAAACAACGTCATATATGTCGATGCTGGTTTTTTTTTTAATGTTCAAAATTTAGTGTCCTCATATACCTCTCATTATGACTTACTCCCATTTCGAAAATATTACTTCAAAATCACGTAAAAATATAGATAGTATTCAGTGATATATTTTGTTTTTTTAGATTTTCGAAGTTCGGCCCAGTAATATTTTCTGAGTGATGAGAGTTAAGTTTTCCATATCAAAAATACATGTCCCGTTTTTGAAAGTGTTATTGACCTATTATTATCTCCTATAAATGAATTATTGAAATGTGAACATCATTTATATGCAGGTGAAATAGTTCTCTTTGTATGTACCAGGACTGAGAGTGGGCAAGATTTAAATCCTTCTCCATTTAAAATACAAAAAAATCTCAAAATGTGGATTTTGGATTTAAATTCATTCCCATGACAGATTTTGGATTTGAAATACTATTTTTTCAAATTACTTCATTTTAAAATCTAAAAATTTTTGTGTTATTCGACGTGTTGATTATTGCTTAGGTTTCAGGTTCAGGTATCACGGTATTTAGTTTCGTAGTCATGTCTTCATGTCATATCGAATTATCAGTTAGTAAAAGTGATGAAATAAAAATTCAGAATTGCATCGTGACGAGCAATATGTACATATTAAATGAAAAAATTTATTTTATTTAATTAATAAAACTACTTTTAAATTTAAATTAAATTGAATTAAAATTTAATGAATAATAAGTCATTTAACTTTAACTATTCTGTATCTTGATTTAATATAAAATTGAATTCAAAATAATAATAATAAAATAGATGATTTTTTTAAATTTTCAGTTTTTTTTTTTTTTTTTTTTTGTTTTTCATTATCTATATTTTTTACGTAGATTTTGGATTTTTATTTTGGATTTCAATTCTGATTTCTAAAAGGATTTTGCATTTTAAATCCTATTGTAGGATGATTTTGGATTCTGGATTTAAAATCTTTTTGTCTCGAATTTTGCCCAACCCTGGTTGACCATAACCTACGAAAATCGAAAAGTACCAAAAGTTAAGGAGACGCTACTCCTTTCCGGAGAGGTTGGAGAAAGTGTAGTTTTTTTTTATGATTGAGTTGATATAGAATGCCCGCAACTGATAGTACTTATGCTCTTTATGATCGAGAAATAAGATTACAAAAAAGAAAATATTAGTTTTGAAATAATAAGAATAATATTCAGTTTTGGTAACTTAATACTGTCCTGTCCTATTCTGACTCAAATACAGCGTAATGAATAAACTGCAAAAGTATTAGTGCTCAGGCCTGAGCAGGGAGAAGGAGTTTTTTTTCAGAGCCCGCTGAAGGCCTGTGGCTTTTTCTGTACGCCGCTGTAAGTGCTCTGCACAATATCGCTATGAAATGTTCGAAAATGGTAGTTTTTTTAATAAGTTTCAGTGAAGTAGAATTTAAAAAAAAAAAAAACTTGCGAATTTCCAGTGTCTTCTATTACATGGTTTGTGGTTCAAAAATTCAATAAAACACTTTTTTATGCATAAATTTATGTGTCCAAAATTTTGAAATCCCTTACTCTCCTTTTATGAAAAAATGCAAATTTTTTATATATATATTTTTTTATTGCCCATAAAAATTTCATACATTGCATGTTAAATTACTTGATCTTCATGAAAATTTAATTTTTGCATCCCTTATGAAACATCGTAAATTTAATAGCATCACCTGTACGAAGAAGTGGAGTTTCAGGAATGTATTTTTATTTCGTGTCATTGCCTATGGTAAAATGTATTCCTTCATGACGATCAGGGCAAGTTCAATAAAGCATTCAAATTACATACGTACCGGTGCATATTTATAATTTTTCAACAATCTTTATATTTTTCGTAATTCGTTGAAATCTTGTTATTTTAGCTTCAACGAACCGCTGGTAGAGATACACACACCGTCGCCTAATGCATCCACTCAACCTATAGATTCGATAAAAGAAGAAGTATTGAAAGCGATCACAAATCCGGACAAGCCCATAGGGGAGAATCTAACTCTCGATATGAACGAAATCATTAAAATACCCTCAAGCGCGGTGACTAATGTAGATGACATTAACTTAGCCACAAACGAAGCGAATATTGCGAATGATGCGTTGATTTCACCTAAAGAAACGATCGCAGAAGCCAGCGACGATGTGATATTTAATCTGAGCGAGAGTAACGCGGATGCTTTTCTCAATAAAGCTAAGCCAACCGAAGAAGATAAAAATATCAAGTCCGATGACGACGTTTTGATGAAAAGGATAAACGAGTGTATCGATAATGCTCAGAATATGAAAATCGCTTGTACAGATAATTCCCTTCCACCTAGCAGAGCGTGAGTGATCATTTTATCGTTGAAAAAAATCGAAGTCTTTATTTTCAGCGGTAAAATTTTTTTCATTTTTTTGTTACAGTTATATCGACGATATTTCAATGCAACTGGATACCATGCAGTCTGATCTCAACCAGTTGAAAGAACTCATTCAAAACGAAGGTGTGACGTTAGATGTTAATACTTTAATGGGAGTAAGTGGAAATCACAGTGTTTCAGAATTATTTTATCGAGATTATCGTGCTATGTTTTTGTTATTTTTCGATTATTTATGTATTTTTTTGTAGTTATTCAATGAAGATCCTTTAGATTATAACATGCCTTCCGACAGTTCTACATCGTTTCCGAAACCAGGTGAAAAAATTTCAGGTATTTATTTATTTCTTATTCGCAATTACGAATGGTTTCGAGTGAGAAGGGAATTAAAAATGATTATTTTGCAGGAAATGAGTTGATCAGCGCTCCTTCGATGTTCGATTTCAACGATATATTCTCACAAGGAGATTGGACCCAACCAAACACTCCGTTGAGTACGATGGAAAACGATTATTATAATTTGAATACGCCGCAGATAGATAGTCGTTCATCGGAAGAAAGTCAACCTGTATATGCACCTCCTTCTAAAAAAATTAAAAGTAAATAAAACCCTGGTTTTTTTTGGTGCTCGTATCGCTGTTAACTCTAACGCTGCGCTTTTTTTAAAATGATTATATGGATAAGTTTTACACGGTTGTCTTTCTACTTTACCTAAAATTAGGGGGAAATTTTTCCGTCTTATAAAATGTAAGATTAACTTTTTTTTGATTTTCGAAAGATTCGATAATGATAGTAAAGTGGTTTAATGAGACTGAATGAGTATGTTAGTTTTTATTGGGTTGTATTTTTTTTTCCTTTTTTGTACATCTAGTCATAGACTAACAGGGAGAAAATTAAAACATTTGATATGTTGAATAAATAGATTTTTTCCTGTGTTTACAATATTGCAAAACACGTCAGACATGATGTATTTGTGATTTGTTATTATGTTGGCAATTCGACGTTCCTTGCATTTTATACCTCATGTTGAATGTCTGTATGTCTGGTATTCTTGATATTGTGCGACATATGGAAGTAAAATTTTGCATATTAATGTTTTGTGATTTATTTGTAATGTGAACTCGAGTAGCTGTGTTTTGCCATTTCTTCATTCTCACTTTGAGGTGGAGTTGGGAAATATATCGATCATCGAATAAAACAACGTCATAAGTCAAAAACCAATTTTTTTGGTGGAGTTTTTATTTTCAAATTTCAAATAGTACAACTTTGAATATGTATGCTCATGATGCATGAGAATTTAGATGCAATATTATACCATTCGAAACTTTGAAAACTGCCTCCAAAATAGTTCTCTTAAGATGTCCATCTCGAAAAAATTGTTTTTTGACTTACGACTTTGTTTTATTCGATGAGCGATATTTTTACTTTTTTAAATGAGTAATATATATTTTTATATGAAGGAAAATGGAAAACTTCGTGGGAAAAAAACATAACTATCTGTTACCTCTTTAATGTCTTTTCATTTGATTACCTGATGATACCGAATGAATTGTTAAGAATGATAATAATTAAACGTGATTGAATTATTAAAAAACTATATGTATGTTTAATTGAACTAATTTTTTTCTTGTTTTGATAATTTAAAATTCATAAAATTTAATTTAAATGAAATGATAAAAATTGAATTAAATTATGTTTTCTCAATTCTGAATTCTGAATTTTTTATTATTATGAATTATTGTATTATTATTTTTTATATTTCAATTCCCAGTGTAATGAAGTGAGTTAACGATTGATTATGTTCAATACGAGGAAGCACTCATGGCCAGATAGTTTTAATTCATGCTTATCGAAAATTAATTATTTAAAAAATAAAAATAAAAACTTGATTCAATTTATATTTAAAAATTAATTTTTGATTTAAAAAGGGTAATTAATTTTAACACACAAACAGATCTTGAAGATTTTATAAATATAATTATGTAATTTTTTTTTTTAGCAATTATTGTTATTCATTCATACCAAAAATCAACAGCTGTCTTTTTCTTCCAATTGTGATTTTACTTTTTTTTTTTTTTTTTCATAAACAAAAATTACTCAGGTAATGATTGAATAATTAATTTTATTTTCAGGAATGTCGAAATGTCATATTCGAAAATAATAGCATCGATATTACGTATTGCGCCTTTATTTATTTACCCTCATTTAGTAGTGATGGAAACCACGACATAATATCTGTAAAATTAAGATTAAATAATTCTTCCAACCTTCGGCTCAAAGTTTAAACGTTAGTTGATGGAAAATTTTATTTTCATTTCTAATAGACAGGTGACGAGTAGACAAACATGTAGTGCAGGTGAAAGTATTAAAACCGGAATCCGCTTTCCGTCAAGGAAAAGTAACCTGAAGGCTTACTAAAAAAAAAATAATCTATTAATAAACGTTATCTTTGTAACGATCTGTTTTTTTTCTAGTTTTCTGAACAAAAAATAAAAAAAAAACACCAAGCATGAAATATAAATACAAGATATAAACGAAGACGCCGTTCACGATATATTTTACGATGATTTTTTTTTTATTGTAATTACGATATTTTTAACAAATATTTTTTATTTTTATAGGCTAAATACCAATTGATCCTTTCCCTTCCGTAGTTTGTTGGTTCGAATGAGTCTGTGAAGCGGGTTTTCGTATTGCTTTGAAACTACGCGTATGAGTACGCTAGTTTGTTTTGATGATTTTTATGAGCTCGATGGAAATTTTATGATGATGGTTGTATCTGAATGATTAATTTTTAATCATTTCGTCGAATGGAATTTATAGTTTTGAGTTAAAAATTTAACATTTGGTCAAATGTTTAGAAAATTTTTGTTTCATATGTATATACTTTTGTTAATGTATATAGAGAAGTTCTTTTTCTATTGGAAAAATCCTCCGGTCGATTCAGTCTTAGAGTTGAGTTTTTTTTTTTTCGAAATCATCGCATTTCGAATGACTGTTTTGTTGCGTAAATTCCTTCGCTAGTTTTAAAGGTATTGTTTCATCTGTTGACGTTTTCTACTTAGCGAATACGTTGTTTTGTTGTTGTTTAATTTTTGTACATTATAAAGAAATCTTATTTATGTGGATGGAATTGAATCCAGGTGTCCGTTGTGATGTTTTCTATGTAGAATTTATTCGTTAGGGAATAGTGTTTTAAAATTGTACAAACAATGTATAGTAATCATACGAGTATAAGAGTGTATATTATATTAATTATCTTTCTTAAAAAATTTTTATGCTTATTTTAACACTATCGAGTGAAAGGATTTTGAGAACGCGGCTTAAAGAACATCGCGTAGTGGTTCAGGGTTTATTTTTACGTTACCTTCGATTCTTTTATATTTTACGATCTATTAAAAAAATAAAATAATAAAGTATCTTTTGCTACAAATACGCACAGATTTAATGCGTAATTTTGTTATTTCTTTTCTAATTATATACCCGAGAGTAATTACTTATTTTCAATTTAACTTATTTATTTTACGAACCCGTTTGTAACATACGTTTAATAAATGTTATTTGGTTTTTCAGTTTTCTTTCTATTCGTATTCACTAAATAAAATCGATTGTTTTATAAATTTTACTTACAAATTTTAATCACTTTGGAAGCTAATTTAAAGAATAAAAAAATATAGATACAAGAGTTCAACTAGTTGGTACGTTAAAACGTTACACTAAAATTTCACTAAACAAAAGAAAAAAAATGAAAAAATATATTCCATTTCTAAATAAGTTCGGCTAATTGTGTGGCTTATTTTGGTTCACCGGAGTACGATATTAATTGAGTAGAAGTCACAGGAGTAGAGGTGGACGATGCTTCCGTAGATTCGCTTGGAAGAGGTAATTTTTTTCTCGATTTCATTCCTCTGTAACAAAAGAAAAATAACCGATGTCTTATATACGAATTTATGAGGGGGTTTAAAATACAGATGAAAAATACGTTAAAGTTCGAATGTAAATGTATGGTGGATTCGAGCTTAAACAATAAGAACTTGGGCAAGAGATTAAGAAAAGATATTGTTAGTTCGCTAGCGGACGCAGAGAGAAATAAAACTTTAAATTGCTGTTGACTTTGTTCCAGTGCTTGGTATTCAAGAAATGGTAATTATTTTATGAGCTGTTTCGTTATAGCGCGTTGTTTATTAATTCGTAACTTTATCATTTTATTTTAATTAATTTCATTATTCTTGAAGGAATTTCGCGTTCCGTTTAATTTATGTGCAGCTTGAGGGATGTTTTTAATATCATTTTTTGTCGAATTTTGCACGATATCGATATAGAACTGAATTGAATTTTTTTTTCTCGTTGGAATGATATTATGAAAATTCATATGATACGTATTTAATAAGAAATAAATATTTTTATCCAGGCTCTGATTTAAAATTTTTCTCGCTTTAGAAGGAAGTATAACAATGTATTTGTAATAAAAAGAATTTTCCATTCCTTTTGTTTTTTGAACATGTTTTCAATTTTTACATTGATACTTTGGGTTATAAGATTTTGTTTTTAGGTAATCAACTAATCGTTTGATTACTTTACCCCCACATACAGTTGGTAAACGTTGATTATTCAATTTGAGAAGTGATGAAATCTTTTTGTTGAATATTAGATATAAAATTACCTAGAAACATTTTTTTTCTAAGTTTTCATCAGACGTTTTCACGGTTTGGAAACTTCAAACCAAAAATATCTCAATTGAGTAACATAATCGTTGTTGAAGATATGCGAACAGCTTAAAATATAAACGTGGTTTTGTCGCTGCAATCATTTGATGAAATGAAATGATGGAAGGATTCTTTCTTTTGAGGTGCTCTTATGTGTGTTTTTTTAGTGATTGAAAGTCATTTTTAGAATATATAATCCAATCAGTTTCAGCCTTATGAAAAGGTCGGTGAGATAAAACAAATCAGTTATCAATTATCTTAACTTTCACTTCCTTCTTCTCTTCAATTGTAGGTAAGTAGAAGATTATATTTATAATGAACTATTTTGTTTTGTTCTTGCTAATACATATACCTATGCTGTTTGTAATAAAAGAAGCCATCGAGGGGGCAAACGATGCAAAATTTTATCAAATAGGTAAGAAGTTATCCATAGTAAGGTTTTTCTTGTTGCTGTATTTCTTATGCTGCGAATACATATTGTTATTTAGTTTGGCCAGCATAAGCCTTTTTTGTACTATAATCATTTTCTTGTGATCAAGCATGATTTCAATTCTGTGTTCGAATACCAATGCATAACTAATGGTATCAGAATAGGTAATTGTCTATAGAGGATTCTTGCTTTAACCTAGTTGGCCACCTGAATCTTGAATTTACCTCTTCTGTTTTCTCGTGTTTTCTTTTTTCATATTTCGAGATTAGAAATTTTCCAATTTTTGAATTACGTATTTTTGGGTAGGAAATTAGGAGTCCGAAATTTTTGCAGCACATTTACCTCATCATCTACAGCTCTGTGCGGAGAAAATCCGGGCACAGAACAGGAAGAAAATTCACAAAAGCAAAAAAAAGGTCGTGGAGATAAAGAAAGATTTATAGCGCTGATGCGTCAAGTCGCGGGCCCTCAGTGAGCCCTGAAAAAAAAAACTCGGGCTCGGAAGGAAACCCCCTTCCCCCTCTGCTCAGGCCTGCACCATCATCTGAAAAATGCCTTCAGCAATTTTATAGAGATGGTATAACTTGCAGGAAAGGCTTCGGATATGGACATAGTTGAATCATTTTCATTTACTGCATCAAAATTCCCTTATTGTGGGCACAGTAAGGTATGAATAGAATTTCAAAAAGTTCATCAACGTGGAAAATGTAATTATTAATGTTCATTAGCCTGAACTTGATGGGAAATATTATTGAAATTGAAGTTTTTAATTTGATTTTGTTCCAGGCCCGTAATCAGCTTGTCATTTCAGGGGAGGGCTGACCAAATGCTAGAGGGCTTTGACTCCTTTTGGTGGGTTGGCACTTTTGTATTAAATACAAAGTTTTAGTAGGAGTGCTCAACATTTCTGGAGGTACTTCTGCCACCTGGCTCCCTTATGGTTATGGACCAGTACTGTACTGTTTCCAGAGAGGGACCGAGCCTTGGCACTTTGCGGGGGGGGGGCGGAGGGTGAAAATCTAAAAATGCCGACTGGTATTTTTAATTTTCCGACTACGATTGATTAATTTATAATTTGATATGCGAGCAATATCTCATTTACATTTACCTATCAACTCAAAGAACAAAGAGTAGCAGTTAAAAAATCGAAGTGGCTGACATCTACCATTCGTTTTTCGAACTGCCTGAGAAGGTGATACACTGCGCTAGTTTTATTATTTTGATAATGTAAAAATGGATATATGTATCATTTGGAATTTTGATGAATAAAAAGGAATGTTAAAATTTTTTAATTTATTATAAATTATTAATTGATTTTCAATTTGGGATAATGACTGTAAACTGCTACAAATATTACACCTTTCAAAGTCAAGAAGTAATTTCTTAGGATCATAACAAAGATCAGAAAAAAACAAACAATTTTTTTAAATGCAAAATTAACAAAAAATATTCAATTTTTTTTCAAATTAAAAAAAAAGTGATATTCAAAAAAAAAAGAAAAAACATTGATAGGAAAATGCATAAATTACAAAGAAGTCTACATTACAAAACAACGTAATAAAATAGAAAAGTTTTTATAAATAAAAAAAAAAGTCCAAAAATTAGAAAGAAAAATTTTGTCGAGTCTAAAAACTAAACATTAATTGTTAAAAATGAAAAAATTCGAACAATGAAAGATATCATGAAAAAAGAAAAAATTATAAGATGAAAACAAATGTACAAAAATGAAGTTATGTTTCAAAATGAAGATAATCGCTAAAATATAACGAAAAAAATAAATGTCAACCTAAAAGCTAAAAAACTAAAGAAAAACCAGATTCGCAAAAATAGGGAAAAATGAAACAAATGCGATAAAATATTCAACAATTTAAACAAAACAATAATAAAATTGTAAATGATGAAAAAAACAATAATTTTTAATTTAAAAAAAATGTTCAATAAAAAAAAATCCAAAAATATTTCGTAGGATTTATTTTTTTGTTGAGAATGAAAAAAGTTGTTATCACTCTAGTGACTGAGTACTTCTTCAGTTTCCAATTCTCTAGTATTATTTGAGATGAATTTAAACCATAATATAAACTGAAATCGAACTAAAACAATATCAATTTTAATGGAACCTCAGTTTTCATTAATAGGTATTGTTCATTACCTATATTCAGTATCACCTTTTCAGATAGCGACATTACCACTTCTAGTGTAGCCGAAATTCGGGAATAGAAAACCTTCGAGCTAAGTGAGCAAAACAATGCGCAAATACGTTTTTTATTTAATTAATTAATTTATTAATTGTTAAATTTTCGCTTTTACCGAGACAAGTAAAACTGAAAATTGTCGAGTATTTTTCACCGATATCGATTAGCCGAGTTTTGTCGACTGAGCAAAACTACCACCCCCGCCCCGCTCGGTCCGTCGCTGATTTAAATTTATATTTATCAAATGGTATAATTAATCGAGATATCAAAAATGATAAAATTTGAAGTTCAGGTAAAAACGAAGAAAATTATTCATAAAGTGAATTAACTTTTTGGCAAGCCGAATCTAGTCAGTAACGTATGTAGATGTAGAACAGAGACCAAAGTGATTGAAAAAAAATTTAAGCAGCAATGCCGCTTTATTGGAGCTGAGTTTTTGATGAGTGGCTCGTTCAAATTTATGGATAATCAACATCTTCGTGCCCACATTTAGTACCGAGGTTGAAAATCCCTACCTATACTTTTTAAAACCACCTAAGAAGGTAGATTCAGGATATTATGTAGAAACATGGAACCGATAGGATTGCAGTTTAAAAATTATAAAAAAAGAAATAGAACTAGAAGTACAGCAATTGAAATTTCTTGCACTAGGCATCTACCTACTTTACCTATGCCTGAATTCATGCCTCTTTTTATCATAAATTTCAAGAACTCGAATATGTACCTAGATTTTGGATCTGCAATAGATCCAGTAGAGAAGTAAAAATACCTAGATACTTACTTATGATTTTCGAGTTGATGTGCGGAAAGTTGAATTAAATCGTCGGCTAAGAAATTGCATTTTGTACAAGCGCGTTTATTATGTACTCTAAAAATATGAGTGGTTAGTCTTTCGGAACGGGCAGCTTTGTATTCGCACATGCTGCAAACGTACGGTTTCAAATGCGTATTAAGGTGTCGTTTCAAACACCAATTATCAGCACCTGTCCACGTACAATAACTACATTGTACATTTTTTTCGATATTATATTTCTTCACTCGAGGTTGTTTATTTTTGGCCGGTTTCACGTCATTCGGTAACAATAAGGTGTGCGTGCCGAAGAAACTGATATCCATTTGTTCGGGATCTGTTTGCTGGAGGAATTCTTGCATTTGAGTGGACTGGATAACGCTGGGATGGGCTTCTGGGATGATTGGTGCGGCTTCCTGGATTGAAATAGTGGTGGGGATTTGCTGCTGTATAATGGTTTGTATGGCTGTTTCTTGTAAGGCCTCTTGGGATATGGATACGACAACTGGTTTTTCTTTCTTGACGACAGTGGCGGCTGAAGATCGAGTTTGAGTTTTCGCCCTTCGTACGTTACTGAGAACGTATTCGTGGTCTCGATGCATTCTTATGAAATGTTTTTTTATATGATCCGCTCTGTTGAATTGTTTTTGACAAACGTTACACTGAAAAGGTTTATCTTCGCGGTGGATATTTTCATGCCGGGTGAATAAATCTTTACGATCTGTAGCGTATGAACAATGTTCGCAATTGTAACGTTTAATGGAAGTGATAGCGTACATTTCAGTCGCCATGTGATCGATTACCGGAGTGGTATTTTCAAACTCTTTACTATCATTTTTCATTTCTTCAGACGAAGGCGTCTCTTCGGGCGATTCTAATTTTAATTTTAACTTTTCTAGGTATTTGGTAACTTCTTCTAGAACCGGATTTACTTTCAATAGTTTTTGAAATTCTTCATCAGAATTCGGCTCAGGGCAGATATTATGCTGTCGAGCTAAATGCATTTTCACACATCTAGCCCACGCGCTCGCGTACGGACACTGAGAGCATTGAAATACGCGTAAATTAGCATGACTGCCCAACCAATGCTCTGCGATTCGTGACAGAAATCCGATACATTCGCATTCATTGCATCGGAATAGCTTCTGCGTGGCGCTATAGCTGGCGATCTTGGACGTCGTCCATGGTATCGTGTCTTCGTTACAGATCCAATTTTCTTCGTCCAACGTAAACTTAGCCATTTGCGTGTCCGAAACATCGACCGATGATTCGTAACCATTTGGTACGGAGGATGCGTCATCACTGAAGTTAGTATTTTGATTATCTTCTTCGACTTTGAATTCGTCGTTACTTAAAATATGCTCGGTTCTTGACATTGTCTCGGTCGAGTCTATATCTTCGTCGTCGTCGCCGTAGTAGAATTTCTTCGTGATCTCTTTAAACATTTCTTCGTAGTAATCCGTTTGCACTTCGGCCATAATTTTCGCATCGTTCGGTTCTAATTGTGTGTATAGCCATTCACTTTGTTCTGTAACAGATAGTTTTGAGTTTAGAGTTGATGTATAGCATTCTACAGCAATATGGTAATGATAGTAAGTATTTATGTATATCAGAATTATAGTTTGAGGTAGTTTTGGAATACAATCGAACCCTTCAATTCATCAAAATGAAATCAGTTATACCTTCTGATATGATAAACATTACAAAAACATATCAGGTATCCATAATGGGATGATATACATGTGGACCATGATATTGGTAGCTAATTAGCTAGGTATGTGTACGTTTGTTACATCGGTGTATTCGAAAAAATTATCAGTGTCGTGAGAATAACGAATTCCAGAAATAAAGAATAACAAGCACATAGCTCTCGTTCTCTCTAGTTTCACAAAATCTTTCTTAATCTATTCTTCGCTCTTCATCGTATCGAATTTATGATATCTTTCTTTAGTCTATTCCTTAAAAAAAAAAAAAAAAGAATAAGAAATACGTCGTTCTCTTTCTCGTTCTTAGTTCGTATAGTGTTGTGAGAATTAACTCAAAAACAAGAGGAAACGTATTTTCTTTTCGATGAACATACAGAACCAAGAATGAAAACATGAAATTAAAAAGTTTGAAAATTATACACAAGAATCAACAATTTGATGAGGACGAATTTCTTTTTTTGAGGGGAATGGACTAAAGAACGAAATCATGAATTTGATAAAATAGAGAACCGAACAAGAAGGATGTTATCTTAGAATTAACAGAACGAAACGAACATACTAAGTCTGTTCTCACAAGTTCACAACATTGCTTTCTTCTTCCAAATTAAGTAAAATATGAGTTTAACTCGCTGGTTATGTTGACAAAAGTGAAAATGTTGAGCATTAGACGCGAATTTCACTTCTTTCGAGTGATTTATGAATAAATTTGGAGAATGAAAAGTGTGCCAATTTTTAAGTAGTTCTCATTCAGATCCTCGCTCTTCAAACATCCAATTTTCATGTTCTTATTCTTGGTTCTGTTCATCTATAGATTTTAAAAATTCTGTTCCTTCTTATTCTTGATTCTCTTTCTCAGTTTCATTCTCACTATACTAGATGAATTTGGAGAATGAAAAGTGTGTCAATTTGTAAGTAGTTCTCGTTCAGTTCTTCGTTCTTCAACGTTTCAATTTTCATGTTCTCATTCTTGGTTCTGTTCATCGAGAGATTTTAAAATTTCTGTTCTCTCTTATTCTTGTTTCTCTTTCTCAGGTTCATTCTCACTACACTAGAAAAAGCACAAGAACAAGAATCAGAAATGAAGAGAACAACAAATTTCAAGTTGTTTTTCTTTTTTTTTTTTAAGAACGAAATCATGAATTTGTTACGCTGAAGAAAGAAAAAAATATCAAGTACGTTTTTGTCAAATTTGACATAACGAGAACTGAGAACAAAAAAGAACAAAAATTTATTCATAACCTCGGAAATTATCGCCATTTGAGTAATTTATTTTCGATTTTTAAAATCACCCCACTATCAATGAAAAATTCAGAAAAATTAGGAACCTAGTAAGAATAATATAATATAATTTATAAAAATGAGATCCTACTTGATTGATAATCGTCCTAGTCATTAAATTTATTTAGCAGTTGAGTTTAGAAAATCGTTTAATCGAATTATCATTTGAATTGGAAATAAAATCGATGAAGAAAACTCTCTTAGAAAGCTTACAAAACATGCCTAAAAATATTTTTGTGATAGATGAAAATTAAATTAGATACACTAAAGTAGCAAAAGGTGAGAGTAAGTGCGAGCCAAAATCAGAATTACAGATGTTAATAAATTTGCATACTTTCACCCATAAAGGCAAATCTCAAACTTCCTTTTCATGTAATGTGTTGGTATGTAAAATTCGACTATCTCAAATATAACTGGAAGGGATTTAGAAGAGGTTTTAGATTGTTTTAAATTCATTACAGATTAAAAAATGTATACACATACCTATATATCGTATATGTTGGACAATGTAAACATGATTTGAACAATTCCTTCGATACTCACATATTAACACGATTACGGATGAAAATATTCATTATTCTGGTAACTGCATCGGTGTTATATTTTCGTGTGTTTTCTAAATAAAGTTAAAAAGGAGAAATTATATAAACGAAATATTTCAATACAGGTCAAATCTATTCGTAGATTTTGGTTACCTTTAAAATCATTATTATAAAAATTAAAAATTAATTTCGATTTAATTGTTACACATAAATAAAGAAGTATTATCTTGTTAAAACCTGAAATCTAATAACCTATAAAATAAATCGACAGCAGATTTAAAATCGATGAACATTGCCAAGTTTCATTTCACATGCGTACAATAAATCTTACCTAATTTCGACAAATCTTTTACAAGCGTGAAAATACAAGCTAACGAATTTGGATTTTCAAACAGAGTATACTTATCAAGGTTTTTTTTTTTAAGAATAATTTAAGTTACACGAAAATTAAAAACAGAACGTGTAATTTTCGTGACATTTCTTATTGATTTATGGCAAGGAAGCATATTATATCAGATAGGTACTAGTACATTATGACCATATGTAATCCAATCGTTTTATTAACCTAAATCGAAATAATATCAACGATGTATTTTTTTTACGTTGTATCTTCGTTTAGTAAATGTAAATTTAAGTTTTTATTACCTGAAAAGTATTTCAGATGTATTGAAAAAAAAAATTCACAGTTATATACGATGGAATGATAAAGCAACTGCAAAGAAGAAAAATGACGGCGCAATAGGGTGGTCGGTGAAAGCGTAGTTAACGGGGGTGAAGTGATATTTGAGATCACGTGATATAGAACTTGGTCGCTTAGCAACAGCTAAAGTTTAACTTATTTCAATTAGATGTCGCATTATGTTGTATATCGTAATAATTTATAAAAGGAGCAACAGCCTATGGTAAACAAGTTAAGAATTTTAAAATATTTACTTTTTTATGAACAATTTACACTTTTCACGACCGTCACCCTTTTATGCGAAATATTCGCGAGTGACTCAATTGTGGTGTTGGTTAGTTATTGGGGAAACTTTGAGCATTAATTTTGGGCAAAAGGTTTTGTTTTTAGTGTAGGTACTAAATTTCGTTTTTGTATGAAATATGAGATTGAGTTTGTAAAGGAATGTGATTTTTGGCTATTGTTAGAAATTTTTTTACGATGGTATTGATTATAATTTCATAAAATAACAACAGAATATATTTACCTATTATAAATTCACCTTCTCTTCTGCATTTTTGCAGCGAACAAAGAGAAAGTAGAAATTAACGATGTCCTACTTTCAACTTATAAATTATCCATTAATTTTAGTTTTCATTTGGCAAGTGAAAATTATCGTGGGTGCGCAAATCATTGTAAAAAGTCTTCCTTCATACTTCGGTTTGATTCTTTGATATTTCAATGTTTCTTTTTTTTCATTTTATATCACAAGCTTTTAAAATTTCAGAATACATTAGTACTCTAGTGACAATTCCCAAGTGCTTTCGTGCTAGAGCAGCATACATCATTTTACTTTATATCAAAACAACTCACCTTTATTATTAAGTTCACTGGCCTCCTATAGCTTCTGGGCTGATACAATAGGTAGGTATTCGAATATAAAATCTGGTAATCGAATAACTCGAGCTTAAATATATTCCAATTCAATCATTCAGATAATCGATCATCGTGCATTAGTAGTAGCCCAAGTCCAAGTCAAGTGATTATTTCCCTAGCAGACTGAAGCTGGGATCAGGCTTGATATTTTTCCTTTTTATACTAAAAAAGAATCAAATTTATTTGACAGCCTGAAAAGAATTGCTTTCAAAAGTTGTTCGAAGTTTTTGAGAAAATATCAAAAAAGTTCAATTCATCTTGGAGCTGAAAATAGGCCCATTTCACAGATTTCTTATCCTGAGTTTAAATGCGAGTGCATTGCTTCAGCACACAAGGTACCAGCCCCTTTTTAAACTCATGAAATATGTAAAAATATATTTACTCCAAAACTACGTCTGGGAACTCAAAATGAGCTTATATTTAATCCTGCGCTGGAATAAATGTGTTTGAAATCTAAATCGTTGCTGTGGAGATACAAACCACCTTTTAAATGAATAAAATATAGATGAAAAATCAGCTTAATATGATCATTTCGCAAAATTTAAAACCTTCTCATTCATCTGTAATGAATTTTTTTTTAATTTATTTAATTTGGTTATATAGTAGCGTTTATAATTACTATAATATGGCTTTTAGGCCACTGTCCAAGTAAACTACTAAATTTTTTGTGAAAGATGAAAGTGCCATAGAAATGCAAGGATGTTCTGGATTTGAAACAGCGTGAAAACTATTTATATGAATTCGTAAATTTGAAAATGTAAATACAATCAACATTGATTACAAAATTATTATTTACTAAAAATCAGAGTCCGAACGAATTTTAATCAGTATCTTTTGACCAGTGTTCGTTTTCATCATAATGTGGAGAATGTCGAACAATTTGAACGAGGTTGGGAGCTAATCAGTTCCATGTTTTCATCAACCATGGTCCATTAGCGAAGAAAATGGCTTGTGGCTGTTTTGCTATGCCATATAGAACAGATGCAATTGCATTTATTTATTTGAGACTATAAAACATCGAACAAAAGGGTAGGTGACTGGACGAAAAATTCAGTTTTTTGATAAACGATTTCTTTGATACTTGTGAAATTTCTACGTTGATCGTAAAAATACTCTCTTCTTTAAATTTAAACCTATATGGCCGGAATATACATCTTAGCTATTTATATTTTCAGCAAAGAGTTCATTTTATAAATTTAAAAGAAACCTGATAACTCTACAGAAGCAGTTGAACGTTTCATTCCCATAATTTCGAATTCAGGATTGAAAATTGTCGAATGATACCATTTTTCAGTCCCTAAACGTAATTTCGAAAAAGTCCATTTCGAGGCCATGCTTGAGAGCAAAAGGAAAGAGATTCTAGTATAATATTAGTGTGGTACTCTAAAATTACATTTCTACTCATTTTCAATGAAAAACTACGTTTACTTTAAATCTTTGAAGGGAGTTAGTGTCTAATGAAACATTGGTGAGGTTAAAGACGTTGCATAATTTTCATCTGTGAGATGTTCTTTATCGAAAAAATCATGGCTCCACGATTCGCGAGAAATTTTGGTCTTTTGAAAGACTCTCAACTCTTGTTGAAACTACTTCGTGTTGGACTGTTGGGGCATCAGGTAGGTATTGTAATTTTGAACTTTCGTAAGTCCTTTTTTTAATACATTACTTTTTAGCCATCTCTTCATCAGGAAAACTTCGTTTTTAGAGAACTTTTTGGCCCGCAGAAAGTAGAGTACCTGCTATGTTATTAAATAGTTTACTCCCATTAATATTATTATCATTATTATTTTTTTTTTGTTAAAACTAATTTTATATTTATTTATAAGTACCAACCAGCGAAAAAAATGAAGTTAGCTTAGCTCCATCTGAAATAACGAGTTAGCTAAGTACCTGATATAGTTCACTCAAAAAAAAATCAGAGCTACCAAATTTCATTCAATTGAGAGAAGTTATAGGAATTGTATGCGAAACCAACTATGAAGTCAAAAAGAAGAAGCGTAATGCATATTTATAATTTTAACGAATTGAATATCCAGATTACTCGGATATTTTGTAAATTATCCAAACGATTATACCATATCGATTGTCTTGCAATGTAAGTAGGTACCTAGTTCATTAGTGAATTCGAGGTCCTCTTTTTATGTTAACTTCGAACTTTTTTTATGCAACTAAATTGAACAGAACTTAGATTACTCTCGAATGAACTTATGAATGAAGTGAACTCAAATTCATCTTGCTCAGAGGAGTTTCACTTTGGTTTCAAACTAGGTTCCACTTGTCACTTTTTTGTTCTTCAGTTACATTGCCTACTTTAAGTACAGCATTAATCTTCTCACTTCAAGGCGCCAACATACCTTGTATATCGAATTCAGTTATGCGCAAAAATTCGTTATATTATGCGCATAGTATATTTATGCCTAGAATTTGTGATAAGAAGTACTATGGTATCACAGGGATAATTCTACTACGAGGAACGTTTAAGGTAGAATACGGAAAAAGTGATTCTGATAAATATTTACAAAAGTTCATTAGTTTAGTTTGATCTAGATTGAAGAAGAAAATGTTCCTAAATGAACTAATTTGCAGAACTAAACTTCAGTTTTTTCCAACAAAACTGAATTCCTTCTTTTTAAATAAATTGAACTGAATGAGTTTTTAAACTTTGTGATCCATGTTCGCTCCAGTTTTGAAGTTCTTAGAGAAGTTTCATAATCTCAACAAGTGTAAATCTTATAGGTATCATGTATCAACAAACTGAGGGTTACAGAGAAAATGCAAACCTGAAAAGAGGTGGAAAGACGAAAGTAAACAAAGCTGAAAATTCAGTAAATTTATTAAATTTTATTTTTATATTCTTTCAGACAGCTTTGATAAGCGCTACCTTTTTAGTTGGTTCTGCAATGTGTAAAATTAACTGGCACGTTTCATGGTGCGAACATTTACCTTTGTTCTCTCGACCGGTTACTTTTGCACTTACAATCAAGTTAAGGTTTTTACGTTCGTTCATAAGTGAGTTCCACTAAGCTTGAAATCGACAGTAGCGCTACTTCATTGGGGCCAATTTTGAAGAGCTTTTACGGTATAACTGAACCGTTTCAGCGCCAATCGATGAATCGCATCAGCTGGTGATGTGAAAACACTGAAAACACGGTACGCGTAACGATACCTAAAAGCCCGACGTATAGCCCCGCGCACGCATGCGTCAAAATACGGTACTGACATCCCCGTTATTTCGCTAGTTAAGTGGAGGCCTTCCGTTACTGAAGGAGTACGTTAACGGATTACAACGTTTATGTACATAGAATTTTTTTCTTTCTTCACAAATTCTAAATGTTGAATTTTGCAAATCTCAACACCTTGCGATGATCGTTTTAAATACCGGGTGAACAGTGTTTGCGAGAGTTCAATTGGTAACTTCTGGTGTTTCTTTTTAATTCGTGAACGCCCGAAGGCGTGTGTTTCTATTAACATGTAATTGCTGTGATATTCGCGCTACAGTTCGGTGATTTTTATGCGACTATCTTTCGTCTTTCAATATGGTTAAAATCGGAGTCAAAAATGGCAAATCACGACCACGGATGTAGAAGAAATCGGTTCATTCACGAGGAGAATTCGTTAACATGAAGTATAAATGAAGTCTATGGGACGTTTCCATAGAAAGTGAGTTTGAAAATCCCTTACATTTAACGCTATCGCCAACTCGACCATCAGCCATCAGGGTTATTAGGCATTTCACAGTCGTCTGCGTTCGATGAAATGATAAAAGATTTCGTATTGTGGTTCGAAAAGTTGTTTGATTACTATCTGGAGTATATTCGTTGGCTGCGAGCCACTTTATAATGGAATTTTGGCACAAAATTTTCAAAACAAAAGTATTAAATCAATGTGTCGTGTTTAACTTGGTTTTATTCATTACTTCATTAAAATGCCCATATATCTGTTCTTCCATGTACAGGTTCGTTATCTTATGAGAAATTCGCTTCTTCGTACTGAACTATTTGTTCTTTTTTCACAAACCGAAACGCATGGAAGCGAGATTGGAACGTGTTTGTATTCGTGGTTTGATTTTCATTATCGTACGTTCCGCAGTTGTACATAATTCTTAACAAAATTTATTTATTCGATCTCCAAATGAAAGACATCACTTCTATTTCTATTTCATTTCCAGTGAGAATGATTGCGCATTATCTCTTGGATTAATAGTTGTTTTCATTTTGTTCTTGCATGCTGATAAATGATAATGATTTGGGGTTGAAATGAGAAATATATTTGTATTGAAATGAGAATTTGTTTTTTATCATCAGCAAGTTCTGCCTGTTGATTGGATATCGATAAAAACGATCTTACTTATTGATCTTTGGTAGCGGAGTTTTCAACGTTTTGATTTGAATAATATAACGAGTTCAAGTCACTTTTTTTTGTCCAACTGTTATTTAAATTGATATTATAATTGTTTTTGAGTTAAAAATTATGTTCAATACTTACCTTTCCATTGTGATTATCTGTAACGTTCTTTGAATGAAAGCATAATAAACGTGCATCTATGCAACGAATAATGAATGTCGATCACTGATATAATACCTTTAGGTGATTGTTTTCCAAAGAGAAATGAATGCATAGTTATAGGTAATGATATAGGTTTAGGATTATAGGTGAAGGTAAACACTTTAGATTTTAGAATGATGGTCCTACATTTCTTTCTATTTTTAGATGTGTTTTTAATAAAAAAGATAGCTATCACAATTTTCCTAATTTATGAGGAAGAGGGATGATTTTGAAACGAAATTAATACTTATTAAATTGATGAAAATACATAAAAAAGTAATTTTCAGTGCACAAATCATAATTTGGATACAACTGAACTAATTAGCAATTACTGACAAAAGGATTTTTACGTTGAGTATTAACTATTCAATTGGACGCACGGTATGATATCTCTTATTGTTCTTTGCAGTCTTTCAAATTGAAAAGTTTTTTCTTCAGTACTTTTAGTTGTTGTAAAATTCATGAATTTATGTATAAAATTAGTTAAAATATTAAATTAATTTCCTACTTAATTTCTCAAAGTTTCTGACCAATTGAAAGAAAACATCATTGCTTGTACATTATGGGGCTGCAAAAATCACTTGTACGTACTGTATATTGTATATTATACCGGATAGCTAATAGAACATCGCACCCCTTAGCAAGAAAATCTCTCTTGAATCGCTGTAATTCTCAAAATAACTGATGAAGCTACATTACGAGTTACTAATGATTTGCAAAATCAAGTCACTTGATTAGGATTTCATTAGGTTACCAATACTTTTGAATCTTCCATTTATTTTAAAATAGAGGACTGTATTCAGTTTTACTATGATACATCAACTTCTCATTTTAATAATTATGTTTTTGTATCATTATTAGGCAATAGTTCATACTTCATTGCAGTGTGAGTAACTAACAGTTCTGCCATATTCTGAAGAGTAGAATATGGAAAGATTTTTGCATTAGAAGGTGTGATATTCCCATTTGCCACCCAGTATTTATATGAATTTTATTATTCTTCTTGGACATAAGAATTACTTTAAATTTACTCATAGGATATTCATAAAAATTTCTAAAAATAGTTTTCCTTGGATTTTTGCTTCCATTTAAAATGACGGTTTTCTAAAACTTTAAGGTAAGTTGGAGGAACTTTTGTTGCCTATAAATTTCCTATCATCGTGTCTCATGATAAGAATTATGAGGACTCATCATATCCCAACTACAGCTTCTTAAGTGGATTTGACAGCGATTTAGAGCGATAAAAGTTTTTTGAGAGAATTTTGAGTCATTTCATCCAATTTACGTATAATACCCAAACTTCAAATGATAGGCACGTTAGATGATCTGTTGAATTTTGCCTAAAATAGAAAGGCTTGAAAAGCCAATTTGATAATCATCGATTCATTTTGAGTACTGTAGCCTAAAGATGCAACATACATTCGAACTCAACTTTACAGTAGAGCAAGGGGGGGGTACATAGCACCGCGAAGATAGTTCACAGTATACGTAGCCGAGCATAACAAAATTCTGAACTGGGAGATCAGATGTGGGCATAGAGATATAGGAAGAATCAGGAGAGACAACTTTCAGTGTGCGGGAAAAGAGGTGCCTGAATTTCTCCGCAGAAAATGTACATAGGTTCTGTGAAGGAGTACTTTTACCTGCTGAAAGTAATATCTAAAATAATAGTGGCTTGTGACGTAATAGATAGTACCCTCCCTCATCACCATTGCATCAACCTAATCACAATTTCATATAATAGGGTAATCATTCTGAAAACTACAATAAAATAATTTTCTGTTACCTAATCATTCGTTTTCATCGTTTTGTTTTTCCTTTATTTGTTCATTCATTTCATTGATAAATTTCACAAAAATGAAATTAAAATAGTCCAAGCCATTAAAAAATCCAGATAAACTACTCTGCAAAGATTTCCGGCGAAATCGTCTCGTATGTATCTCCACTGGTACTAATTTCGAAGGCAAATTATTAATGGCAGTATTTCAGAAAATTCATCCTCGTTGCGGTAATTAAGGTGATACCAAAGTACACCAGTGATTTTAAATTTATCGAGCGTGACATCAAAGAGAACGTATAACATAGCATGATAGCACTCGTGCTGCGCTACTTCAAAACTACTCGCTCCCTTTTCCCTTAGTAACTCTTGTAATGAACTAGCGCGGTGAGCTTTTACAAGTTTTTTACTTTATTTTTTATTTCGACGATAAGCTACATAATACATGTGTTTTCATTGCCCATACGCAGTACGTAATAATAGTAACACAGAAAAGTAACATAAATGGTTGAGATACCTAATTATACACAAATCGATTTTACGAGAATGCAAGGCACCAATGGGAACGTGAAATTGAATCGTTTTCAAATAAAACAGAAACATTGCTCGTTACTGGTCATCCTTATCGTGTATTATATTTCTAATTTTTTATACTGAAGAAAGCGCAATCTGAGAAACAGCAATGTGTACTCTTCGTGTTTAGGTAATTCATTGAAAACGTTAATTAGGATACTTCAGTGGCATTATTCCAAAATGTTCATCAATGAATTATTTTCTTTTCTGCCGGTGAGGGAGATAGAGCTGGCAGTACTATCAATCGTATGTTTCGAATTGATCACTGATGGAAACTTTCCAGGTGCCTTCGTATTCGAGCATCGCATAAGACCTAGGACAATTTCATCTTTATTTCATCTTACATTAAGAAAATATCGGCTTTATTATTAAAATTAATTTAAAGTTGAAAAAAAATAAATAGAAAGAATGTTTTTAGTGACATTGGAAGGTATGCATAAAAAATTGTCGTTGTTCTAGAAAAGAGTTTGTTTTTAAGTTGGTTGGTAGGAGCCCAAAAAATTCCAAAAATACACCAGAAATTGAAAAATTGCAACTTATGAAATTGATTAGATCGCCCATCTCCTTTGACGGTATTTTTCTACAAATGTAATACCTACAACAAAAATAACGGGTATTAGGTACTTAGGTAGGTATTGTTTCTCATTTACGGAATGGTTTAGTTGAATGGAAATAAATGAAGGAATTCAATACTCGTATTCTATACATTTTATTATCGGTTTATGATGTTTATTTGGGAGACCTGGAGTTTCAAAAATTAATGCTAAAAGGGTTAGAAAAGATACGTTAATATCTCTATGGAAGCAGATGGTAAAATCTGCCTTTAATATACGATATTCTAGGCTTTCCTTCGACAAATCATGGCTAATTCCGTTTAGTATTTATACGATTCAATGGACAAGGATTCGATGAATATGGAATTCGATAAATACATATTTACGTGGTTTTCAGTTCTATATTATTTCACATTTATTGTATATTTATCGCTAAAACCGATATTAAAATATTGTAATTTGGATACACGTTTCCTTGGACTTGATGTTTTCGATATTTGCGAAAAGCATGTACAAACTTGGTGAAGTTGAAATTACGACCCTTATGTTTTGAAACTGCGTAGCACTGGTGTGAAACGGTGTGTAGTTTGATTAGAGGTGACGTTTTTGCACCTATCTTATCATTTTCGAGAAGATTAAAAAGTGGTTCTCGCTATTTGGATTCGAAAGTTTTTACGATTTGAAGAACAAAATCATGGTGTTTTGGTAACACTGCTTTTATTCCTTTAATTATCGAATGCTAAAATGAAACGACGAAACATCAATGGGAAAATTATTCAATGGATTTGTAGAAAATTTCTCGCGATTTTGTGCAAGAAAATTTTTTATAAAAATATCGAATCTCCACCTATACTGTGCTACAGTAATGAAATCAGTGAGACTGGAACTGTGGTGAATTTTAAATATTTTTTCGTTAGAATTTTATACCTTATTTGGGTTATGGACGAGTCTTTTCAAGATTCACAAAAAGCAAAAACTGTAAACGGATAGCCGCATTACTGGAGCTGATTTTTTTATGAAAGATTGTTCAGATATTGTCAATCTCTTCACCCCATGCCTCATATCATGGTTGGAAACCCCAATCCTCTCAGAAAGCAACTAAGAAATTAAATTGAAAATATGTAGTTTTTTGCCCATAAAAATCATTCGTGAGGTTATGTTCGTCAAATTTGAATTATTTGAATGAATGTTCGTTGAGCTTTCTTCCTATTCGCGCCATTCGTTATTTTAGATGTATTTTTACCCAAATTCCAAAAGATTTAGAAGTTCTGAGCTTTTTAGGTAGATTTTATGAGCAGGTATAGAAAGGTTCAAGAAATTTCAGGGCTCAAAACTTCGTGAATAGCTAATTCCCTTCCACCTCTCATCCTAGTTCACTTAAGAGGCCAAAAGTTACATATGTTAGTATCTTCATTCTATTCCATAATATAAAATCAAGATGAAAAATTTGGAAGCTTTGAAGGTTGAATCGAAAATGGGAAAAAGGAACTTCCAAATTTTCACAAGAACAGCCGCTGACTAAATTATAGGTGATTTTCATCCGCAACACTGTGAAAACAAAATGTTAGAACTTGAATATGTACATACAGAGTGCTTCACTTCAATGGGACCTCCTTCACATGACATGTACGGCCATTCCTGTGACATTCATGTATGGTGGTTTGCCTACCCTACTCGTTGAAGGTGTCCAGATATAAACGTTAAAAATAATCAGTGAAAGATTAACATTTTTTTATTTACGCCAAAATGTAGACTATGCAATGGAGTATTATTGATAGGAAATTGGGGTGAAAAATGACGAGAAAAAATCATGTTAACTTCATCATTGAAAGTTGTTTATTACGGGGTATCTACCAAAAATATGTGAGAAGGAATTGAGTACAGGTATGCCAGAAAAATGGAAAAAATTTATATTTTTCCTTCATTTTTTTCATTTATTCTTTTTTTTGTTATTTTTTACACTTAGTTTTGAAATGAAAAGTTTCAAATAAAAATATCTATGTTACATTTTTGTGAAGGAATTAATTTTTTTCTCTATATTTAAGAGCTATTTAGAGCATCTGCGGCAACTTTATGGTAAAGGATGGCGTGCTGGTCAACGAAAAATTATAAATACGTTCTTAATGAAGCACTTTTTAGCTGAGCTTAACTTGAAAACGATAGCTATTACAGCCTAACTGATTGGGAAAACAAAGGTCAGGGATAGTAGATTCGACAAATCTTGGCATTTCAGACCATTTGTAATCATCTGGCAAACGTTCAATTTTTTTTATATTTATAATATAATTATATATTTTCCCCTAAGCGTAGCGCCATCTGATATCCATGAAATTCGGTCAAAATTTGGTGAGAGACTCTTGTTAAAAATAAAACAAAAATGCGTTTTTGTTTTTTCGATACACTTCAAAATGGCGGATCACTCGAATTTTGAGGGAGACTGAAGAAGAGGCATATGGCTCAAATTTTTTTATTTCTCATCTCATATGAAAGAGTGAGTCACGGACAACAACATATCCAAATTTCAGCTTTCCACGTGCGTTTTGAGGGATGTTAAAGCAAAAAGAAGCTTTTTAAGAAAGTTTGAGTCATGGAATTTTTTGAATCTTCCACATCTCCTCACCAAATCAACCTAGAAAAGTCAAACTTTGTGTGTGGGGTTAATTGGTGACTAGAATATGGATTCTTGAATTTGGATCAAAATAGATCCAAAATGGGCGGATCATCGAAATATGAGTAGAACTTGAGGAGCCTCAAATTGGTAAAAGTGTAATTTATATGAACTCATATGATTATGGGAGATAAGAAGAACATTATATCCTCGATTCACCTTCATTATGATGTTGAAGGGGAGAAGGAAGCATTATCGACCTCAGAATGTGGTGGGTTATACGAGATGTCGATAATTTTTTATTGGGGTATCATATGATGAAATGAGCCAAAATGACTAACCTATTCTAATTTCAACTTCCCAAGTGCATTTCGAGGAAATTTAGAGCAAAAAACCACTTTTGGAGAGGAAATTGTTGTAGAAAAAATCATGAGTTTTCCATATTTCCTCACCAAATCGATCTAAAAAAGTCAAACTTGAGTGTGTCCGGTTATTTGATGATCAGAATATGACTTCTTCATTTTGTGTCGAAATCGATCCAAAAGGGCAGATTTTAACAATTTAGAGATAATTTGAGCAGCCTCTTAGATCGTATACTCCTGGATTTTGCTTCCAACATAAATGAGTCAAATGAGTAGCAAACCCCAAAAATGTTAACGAACACAGTTTTATCAATGTTTTTATCATTATCGGTCAACAACAGATCAACCATTTTTTCACGATATAATTATTGTTTCACATAATTATTACTTTTTTATCTGTAATTTTTTTAATTAAATCCCAATAGAACATAAAATTGAGAAAACTGTGTAAGAAAATAACATTTTCTTTTTCAACGTTTGTTGTTTGTTTACATTTTCGGATTTTGCCACTTATTCATGTTGGAAACGGGTTTTTATCTCTTGGGCCATCCAGGATTATTTGATCTAAGAGCAGCATCAAGTAGTTATAATTAGAGAAATATATTGCATATTCATAAATGATTATTACATCGCAAGAAATACTACAACTGTTCTATGTTTGACTTCTTAAGTGATTTTGGAAGGGATAAGGTTGCGGTTTTTAGACTTGGTATTGGGCGTGGCCTGTAGACATGAAGAGGTTAGCAATGTTATTTGCAAACCTGAACAAACCATATTTAAAAACTCAGCTTTAGCAATGTAGCATGGCTGCTTATTTTTAAAAATTATCTGCAAAAAATGTGAAGAAATTAAAAATAACATTTTCTTTTTCAACGTTTGTTGTTTGTTTACATTTTCGGATTTTGCCACTTATTCATGTTGGAAACGGGTTTTTATCTCTTGGGCCATCCAGGACGATTTGATCTAAGAGCAGCCTCAAGTAGTTATAATTAGAGAAATATACTGCATATTCATAAATGATTATTACATCGCAAGAAATACTACAACTGTTCTATGTTTGACTTCTTAAGTGATTTTGAAAGGGATAAGGTTGCGGTTTTTAGACTTGGTATTGGGCGTGGCCTGTAGACATGAAGAGGTTAGCAATGTTATTTGCAAACCTGAACAAACCATATTTAAAAACTCAGCTTTAGCAATGTAGCATGGCTGCTTATTTTTAAAAATTATCTGCAAAAAATGTGAAGAAATTACTAATTTTTCTCATGTTTTTCATAATTTCTCCACATTTACTTCCCCTACTGCTCCCAAATTTTTATCAATAATTACATATTGCATAGTCTACATTTTGGCGCAATAAGCATTTCTTCTTTTGTCGTGAATATTGAAAACATTCTTAAATTTGATCATCACCAAGGTAATTTTTCAAAGTTTTATATCTTGATACCTTCAGCGAGTAGAGTGCCAAACCATCTTACATAAGTGTCGCAGAAGTTGTCCAACATGTGGAATGAAGGAAGTCCCATTGAGGTGAAACACTCTGTATGAACAAATAATTTAGCATATACCATATGAACAATGAACACAGAAAGTCTGAAGCATGACGGTATGAAAATCTTTATTTTCTTCAAACTCTTCTTCCTAAATTATGTAGTCTGTAAATGATTATTTTAATCAGGAACCCATTTGAAAATTAATCATTTTCGATTCACTCTATTTACTTCCTATAGGGTGCAACTTCATTATATTTAGATCTTGTTATTAATACAATTTCATGCTTGAATGATATGAAAATAAACTTCCGCTTATTTTTGCTGCGTTATGGACCCATATTTGAATCTGCTGTAGGTAAGCTTTCGTTTTTAATGTGATATATTCGAAATTTGATCTACGTTGGAAATCGTATGAAGAGAATCTCTTTTCTATCACAATATTAAAATTAAATCGAAACTGCGCTAAGACAAGCGTTATTCGTTTGGAAAATTTCTTCTACATACAAAAAAGCATCCAACTTGTAAAACATAACATCCGTATAGTTTTTACAAGTACGTACTCGATGTAAGAAAACAAATTGAGAAATGAATATATCGAGTATTTTATAGTAATAACGTCGTTCAAAAGCATATTTTCCTTCGAAGAGAAAAAAAAAACCGTAGAGAAAAAAAAATATTACCGATTTTCATGTCGTCGAAGTGAAAGTGCTCAATAAAAAAAATATTTTGCATAAAACGCCTTCGCTAGGAAAAAAAAGACGCCAGTATGGAGCAGATTCGGATACGCCTTATAGAAACTATGAAAATATAAGTTTTTCCATTCGTCGAGTTGAAGAGAATTTCACCTGAGTCGAGGTGTATGCTGGTGCAGCGAAGGATGGAAAAAAATAGGTCGAATGAATGCTTTGATAAAAAGGTACGCGCGCCGCGTCGCTACATAAGAATAATTTATTCGCTGAAAATACATCTTGCCGGTGTGCCATTTGAGCAGCTTTGCCGGCGAGAAGAGAAAAATGAGTTTTTAAAAAGTATACGAAATAGCCGAGGATTTTTGCTTATTTTTTTACGAGCATCGAGATCGAGCGTCGTTTAATGGTCGTTTCGCACATGACTAAAGGCGCGGATTCGTAGGGTGGCGCTAGCAGCGAAATTCGGAGCTGCCTGAATTTCCTCATGCAAGTATTATTCGGGCCGCGTCGAAATTGAAAGTAACGGCGGCATTAAATGTAGGTCACTGAGTCACCGATTGTTATCATTATCTGAGGAACGCGGCAGCGAATTGAATTCGGTAGTATTTAAGATAAGAACGGCGCGGCGAACAACGCCGGAGAAATAACATAATGTCGTTACCTCTGTCAGCTCGTAAAATTGTCAAAATAAAAAGGAGTCGCGCTATTGATAGACTGTACTTTATTGCAATAAAATGACATTAAAGTAAAAGCTTCCTTTGATTGTTAAAATAGGGGTATTCGACCCTTTTCGTCTCTCTCTTTCTCTTTTATTTCGCAACACGCATTATCGATTTTAAAGGTGACGCGAATTTTCGTCCGAAACGATAGAAAAATTAATGTAATTATGTTTTCAAATTTTATCCTTTTCTTTCGCGAATTTGTTTTCAAATCGATGAATGTTCTTTTCAGCCAGAAATTCCGGGAAGAAAATTTTTGGTGATCGCGAACTAATCGTAATCCTTGCCTAATACTGGTGGGTGTTGTTTTATTTGTACGACGCTAATATGAGGTTTTGCGGATACACTTTCGTGTAATAAGTGGAGCAATTTTTTTTCTCACTAAGACGTTTAAGAATGACCTCTTTATTTCCCACTTCTTAAGTACAAAAATTGGCTAGATTCTGTCTCTGACGCTTTCAGCACAACGTTAGAGTCTTTTTCTTTAGTGCGTAGCGATCATGTACATTCTTGTCAGGAGCTTTTGAGGAACTGAGAATGACGTGAAATATTTTCATGTGAGTTTTTAAAGAAAAAGTAAGCTATTGCAGTATACTTGATTTGCGAAGGAGGGTTTTGGGAAAGTAGGAACTAATATTTTTATTTTTCAGATTATTCATAGTTGATGGGCTATTCTACATTTGCAATATATAGATTTAATTTATTACCCTTCGGCAGTAGATATAGATGGGAAAGGCTCAAAATTGTTCGAAGAAATTTGCGAGGAATTTGTGAAACTATTCCCAGATTTTTGATTATGATGTTTTTTTATTCTCCTGTAAAATTTAATTTTCAGCGCATAGCAGGTATTTATGGAAATCAACTAGGATATATCATATCGTATGTCATTAAGCGGCTATTTAAGCTAAAAAAATTTATTTGTTTTATCTTGAGAGGAAAAAAGAAATTGCGATATCAGAACTTGAGAAACTATATCGCGTACTTGCATATTACGTCTATAGCTAGGTGAATAATATTGACATAGCAGCAGGTTCAAGTAGGTGGTGGAAATTTCGAGATCAATAAGAGATAACTGGGATGAAGCATTCAGTAAAATTTAGAAAAATACTGTAGCATCTGGTGAAACAATCGGTTACGAAGTAAAAGTTACAGAAGTTTGCCAAAGACAAATTCATCGATCGATTGCTCCCTTAGCTACTACCGAAGTTTATTTTCGCGCCGATGTTTTCCTCCATTTTTTGAAACATTGCAACAATTAAATGATGAATTTATGGTTCACGAAAGTATGATAAAAACTTTCGAATAATTTTGAAATGTGATGAAAAAAATTATGATGATTCTTTGAAGCAATCATTCAAAAAACTTATTTATTTTGTGGACTGCGTGTGAACGTTCATTATGAGATCAAGGTTAATATGGAACTGTAGACAAAACACCTATTGGGACCCTTCAAAGCAGTGGCGCGCTAGTGTCGTGTTTACATGTAAGTGGTATTATCAGTTCTGAAAACGAGGAATTTTTTCAATTTTTGCCACCAGTTGTGAACTCACACAGTGAAATGTTTAAATTATTTGAAAATAAATCGAATAAATGAAATGAATGAATTGGGTTTGGCTAATTTAATACTTATCTATCATTTTGGTTTATAAATGAGATTCTTTCGCATGGTATTTATGATATTCGCGATAATTGTATCACTATAGTCGTTAGTAAGTGCATGAAAAATAATCATTTATTTCGTAACTATAACACTAGAATTCAATTTATCTTTACCATTTAACTAAAAACAATTAATTTTATTCAAAATAATTCAATTTAGCACCAGAATTATTAATTCATTGCCAATAATGACACTTTATCAATTATTGAAATCCCTGTTTTCAGTAGTTCATCGTTTTACCCCCAGGTACCGTCTCTTTTGCTGAAGGATCCCAATGGCCATTGTTCCCAAAGCTAAGAAACCTCTTCATGAAATTGATTTGTTGCGTAAATCTGACGTTTTTCATCTGTGAAAATTTAATCTTCATTCAGAGGAACATAAATTTGATTTTAATTCCCATGTTTGGCACAACTGTTATATTGACCGAAAGTGGACGGTGGTGAATGACAGACAAACAAGTTAGCTGATTCATTAAATACATACTTATTTTGAATTTGATTTTTTTTTCGAATATTGTAAAATTAAAATAAAAAAATATTCACCAAAAATGATAAAATAACTTCTTTTTTCTGAGAAGTTGAGGGGGCGAGAAAAAAGTGATTGAACGATTATCACTTGATAGGAGCATCTGCTAAAATGGAATCAACATTTTCAAGAATGTGAAAAATATCAATAATTTTTTACAATTTTTTTTTTTTAAGTTACAAAATTTTGCATTATTTTCAGCACTGGTCACAATATCCTTACAAATGACCATTTATTTTCCAAACAGCCGCCCCATAAATGCCTACACTGTGATACTCTTATTACCATTAAACATATCTTCACCGAATGTCCTAAGTTTCAACATCTTCGAACCAAATTCTTCCCAAATAACAGACCTCTCACTTAGCTTAGCGTACTGTCTGCAAAGAACATCATTGAATTCCTACTTCAAATAAGCTTCTATATAAATCTATTTGTGGCACGTCTCTAGCCCCAGTCGCTTGGTAGAGCATGGATTTGACGTTTTCAATATTCGAAGATGAAGCATATGCTTGATATTCTCATAGAAACTCCCAAAGTACGAGTTCAATTTTGAAGCGATGTTGAGTTTCTTTGAAAATTTTTTCACTAAAGAAAATGATCATTTCTAGTCTTCTTAACTCATAAAGACTTCAAATCAGACCCACATATGCACGTAATTCCTAAATCACATTAATTAATAATTTTTTTTAATGCACTAAATTTGGTGTTTTCCTGTAAAAATGGGGGAAAAAATTTGGTACCCTGTAATAGCTTAGTTTCTTATTAAGAAATTCAGCTAAAAAAAATTTTGACCACGAAACTTTTTAAAAATAGCTAGTAAACATTTTTTTAGTCTTTTGACGTCAAATTGTAATATTTGGATACAAACATGGTTTTAAATCTTCCAAACATCATTTTTTTTTCATATTATTGAAATTTTTCATCTCATTTTAACATGTATTCCCATCAATTGTCAGTGGCGTCGCTAAGAGGGGGGGCCTGGGGGGGCCTGGCCCCCCTAAAAAATTTCTGGCCCCCCTTTGGCGCCCCAACCAAAAAATTGAAATTTGCCATTATTTACATTTACAAAATATCTACTTCGAAAATTCCTATTATTTACATTTACAAAAATATCTACTTCGAAAATTCCAGTGTGACTGAAAAATAAAACGAGACTTGACCTTTATAACAAAACGCTATCTGTCTGATGAAAAATCTTAAATTCTTGGCCCCTTTTTTGTGAAAAGTTCACGATTGTGACTCAACTGCCCAGCGCCAGCATTTGTAATCGCACCAGTATTTGTACGTGCGTTGCATGTCCCCACTCCGTTGATGTAAACAACACACGTAAGAGGGGGCTAGTGGCTTTTACACAAGGCTACTTGTATTCGTTTCAATATGGGAAATTACTAGGTCATTTACCAAGGCGCCTTTTACACGAGGTTTTTTTTACAATTTTAATTTTTTTTCATGAGATGAAATTTTGTAAGGGGGAGAACATCCTTAAATTTTCTCAGTACATTTTCCATTGATTGGAAATAGCGTATACATCGGGTAATGTTGGCGAACGATAAGGAAAATTTACATACGATGCGAATGATTTTCGTCGACATCGAAACAATATGAAATATCGTTATTTCACGCGGTACAGAATTTTTTTTTTTTTGGGCCAACTTCGAATCTCGATAAGCGTAGTGAAACACGTTGATACAGACTGTGATTCGCCTAGTGGGAACGCGCTAGCGGTGTAATCGTCGTTCGCGTACGTAGGCGAAGAGCGGGAGCCTCCGGAATCAATTAATTTTTTTATTTCTGAAAGGGTAAACAGACGCGGTACGCGCATAAAACACGCCATATGCTTCTTGACAAGCTAGTGCTTGTGAAAAACACGGTGCGCTTGTATTCGACGCGACTCGTACATCGGCGTTTCGAGTAGATAATCGGTATATCTTTCGCGATTATACAACATAATACGACATACGTGCCGGTGAAAGAAACGATATTAATTATCGCCGATTTACAGCGATTTACAGGTTATTCGGCTGGTACTTACACGTGTGTGAATTCGATGATATACCGTTGCTATTTTAAAATCGAAATCACGCGTGCAACTTCCTGTACAGATGGTATCAACGTGTACCTCGACACATTCGAGTATTATGGTGCGATAGGGTTAGTTTACTTTCTGTGGGCTAAGAAGTGCTCTAGAAATGAAATTTTCCAACTCAGGAGGTGGCTAAAAGTAGGTTATGAAAAATGGAATTTCACAAGTCCTAAATCAAAACACCTAATGTCCACAACTCAAAGTATGCTCATTGAAGGGTGGGGGGGCTCTTAAAATGTCAAAATTTGGTTCCGTAAGTACTACTCGGTGGCCATGGCTACATAGATTTTTTTAAGTGTCGTCATTACAGAGGTGAAAATTATTCCATGTCCCCATCCCTACCATTGCTTTATGAGACACCAGCCTCTTCTAAGATGTAAAGTCAGCGTAATCTCTCTATGTATTAAAATCAAAATGAAATCGGTTTCGAGATGCGCGCGCATCCTTGTTTTGAATAGCAGGTATACAAAGGGAAAAAAAGGTGATAAATTCTAATAAAAGCTTTGCACATGGGCAAGAACAAGGGTAAAGTTGTAAAATTGTTTAAAATGGCAGGTATACAAAGGTATAAAGGGGTGAGCCCATCCTGAAACGAAGAACTCTTGGTGGGGGTAACAAGTAATAATAAATTGGTTTGCGCAGTTTGGAATGTTGCAGTACTTGACTGTTAAAATAACTTTTTTTTCTCCATTAAATTTTTATTGCGAGCCCCGAAGGGGCGAGGAGGCACTAGTTTTTCATTAAAAATGAACCAGAGAAATGGATCTTTGGGTACATGTATCAAGAGTACCACTCCAAACAGCATACTAAAATTTAATTTCGTTCAGTTTGAAGTGTGACCCCTGGAGGGTAATGAAATCTCTCCAAAAATAGATTCTTATCATATATCTGACTGAATATGGTACTTACAGATGGAATAATAATGATTAAAATTAGTTAATTTTTAATTTTGAACAAAAAAATTTTGAATTTTTTTTTTTTTTTTAAATGCAATCTCTTTGCTCATTTTTTCAAACTTGTCACTATTTTGGAAGTCCTTAAAACACCTCTAAATCCTCGTAATCTCTGGTGATTCAAAATTTGGTACAAAGTGAACAACATATCAACATTTCATCGTTATTGGAGGACATTATTTTCTTCACTTCACGTCAAGGGATAGTGTAGGGGCTGTATTCTCGTCCTCTGGAGCATCATACGCGTAAAATGGATTAGACATTTTTTGTAGGAAATTAAAAGCACCATCATTTTGTATTTGTGTATAATTTTAAATATAATATAATGAAACTACAATCACCAAAGTCCTGTTTTCATCAACAAATATGACTTTTTGTACTATACTCAATTTTTCAATTATTTTATATTTTTCATAGTAAAATTCTGTTGATGGTTTCTTCCCGCTATGGTTTTAAGTTATATGAGAACTTTGAGAGCTAAACCAATATATCAAAAAGCAGTGTTGTTCCCATACAGTATATGCTGTGTACGCTGTATTCTCTCAAGTAACAATCTTCAACTTCACACAGTACTATAACTTGAAGAACATAATGAATCATTTGACCTTCTCATCGCAGAGAAATTAAAAAAATCTTTTTGTGAAAGTTTTTAAATGAAATTTTTCATTTATTTTCATTTTTAGCTGAGTATAGCTATTACAACCTACCTGATTCGGGAAGGAGGTCAGGGAGGATGGGATCTTCAAATCTTAACGTTTCAGACCATTTTAAATTACCTGAAACTTCCCCCACGCGTAGCGCCATCGTGTATTCATGCAATTCGCTCAAAACTTGACGAGAGACTCTCCTTAAAAATACAAAAAAATTGCTTTCTTGTTTTTTTGATACAGCCCAAAATGGCGGATCACTCAAATTTTGAGGGAGACTGGAGAAGAGGCATATGGCCAAAATTTTTTATTTCTGATTTCATGTGAAAAAGTGAATCACGGATAACAACATATCCAAATTTCAGCTTCTCACGTGCGTTTTGAGGGATGTTAAAGCAAAAAACAGCTTTTTAAGGAAGTTTTGAGTCATGGAATTTTTTAAATCTTCCATATCTACTCATCAAATCAACCTAGAAAAGTCAGACTTTGTGTGTGGGGTTAGTTGATGACTAGAATATAGATTCTTGAATTTGGATGAAAATGGATCCAAAATGGCGGATTATCAAAATTTGAGTAGAACTTGAGGAGGCTTTAATTTGTAAAAATGTGGTTAATATGAACTCATATGATTATTGGAGATAAGAACACTATATCCCCGATTCACTTCCGTACATGATGTTGGAGGGGAGGAGGAAGTATTATCAACTTCAAAACATGTATATCAGAAAAGATAAAATTTAGTGTCCGTAATTCTGTTTTTCGTACGATATCTAGTTTTCAAATATGTATTAATTCAACGTATACTCTGAGAAAAAGTCATGGGAACATCCCTAATCGCATCCCGATCTTGTATTAAAGTACGATTGATTATTAATACGTGTTACTGTAATTATAATTGATGGCTCAACGAGAATAACAAAAAAAGCAACGCGATTCGAATCATACTTGAAGTAATAGTGAATTTGTTTAGCAGAATTTCACCGAAGGAACGTAAAATAAATAGATATTGACGTTGAGTTGTAATTCAAACCTATATGTTTGTCGCAAACACTCGAGTAAAAGTAATGAATATCTTTACAACGAACACGTACTTCGAAAAAACACAGGAATATAATGTAGCAAAAAGCATTGCAGCTGTGTGAAATATGATCGTCATCAAAGCTAATAAACAACTACTTCGTGCGTACTCTTACTTACAAAATTACTCCAGCACGTCTGTACAAAAATTAAAAGCGCATTCAATAGGTACCTGTAGGGATTGAAAATTCGAAAAATTTGCAGAATTTATGTATCTACCATTTATTGTATAAATGTTGCTACGACGCATATGTAAGTTGAAGAAGAAATTTAATTTGTGTCAAGTACATACAATGTTCACGATAGTAGTATTTATTGTCGTGTTCCCATAGGGTATACGCTGTACGCTCACAAAGAAAATTCTCAAAATGCAACGAATGTGTCGTATACCATCGAGTTATAATCCTCAACCTTACACTATACTGTGACTTGAAAAATGTAGTGATTCAGATAAACTTCATCGTGGATAAATTTAAAAAGAATAGTCAAAAACAAAGCAGGACTATTTTTTGCAGAAGTTTTTGAATGAAGTTTTTTATTTCTGTTTATTTTTTAAATTATTTATGTAATGAGTGGTAGTGATACAATAATTTTTAGCTTATTTTCAGTTTCATATCTCATAAAAAACAAAATGGGGGTAATCCATAGTTCAAGTTTTCATAAGGTTGCAGAGTTTCAAGTGTGTATCGATTCAGCGTGTACTCTCAGAAAAAATCATGGGAACACCCTTATGAAAGAGGCTGAAATTAGGCTGTAAATCGATGTAATGAAGCTGAAATTTGTTGTCGAATATCTAGACATTTTCCTTATCATACTATGCATAAAAATTCCAGTTTCTCGTCCTTAACTCGTCAAATAAGCATTCAAAAAGTTGAGAGTGCTTCACTAAGTAGAAACTCATTATATGTTCCGCAAAAAACATCTCCTTTGGTTTCAATATTCACTCTATATTAATTAAATATCTGATTACTTTTAAAATATCTTATCGAAAGACATATTTTTTTAAAAGGCTTAACGAATCGTTCAATATGTTGGTAGTAGGTATAAGTCCAGTACTTCAAGCACAAGTTGTCACTGGAATAGTATGCCTGAAACATTTTAAAGTGAGTATAGTGAAGAATAGCCCGATGTAAATATAGCTGCACAGTGGCCCCTGGAGTAGGTCGAATTTTTTTTTTTTTTGAAAACGTGAAGAGGGAATTGTCATAATAATTGCTAAATGACCTCAAAAGAACATTATAAAAATTTCAGCTCCCTAGCTCAATTTTTTTAGATTTGCCTAAATGAAATTGCGGTTTTAAAAATTTTTAAATTGGAATGAAATAATTTTTTTTTCTTTCTGTGTCCCTTTTTACCTTCTATCATATTTTGTCGTTCAAGGACTCAAAAAATTTTGGTCACCCATTTAAAAAAAATTAGGTGGGTCTAAATCGTTTTTAAATTTTTTTCAAAAGATCCTATTAATTTTAGTTACTTCCATACATGTACGAAAAGGGGGTAATTAATAATTGCTCTTACGTACAGTATGGGCTTAATTTTGAATTCAAGAAGAAATATATGCTGGATTTTTACTTCACAAAGCTTCCCAAACATATTTGTAGTATTATTTCGAATTGACTTCAAATAGGTGTTCTCATCATAAAAAGCTCACATACTTTGGGAACCCCTGTGGAACAAAAATCGAGCGTATTTGACCTTCGATGTAGGAAAAGTGTAAATTAAACCTATACTATGCACACGACCAATACATTATGCATTTGTCGTTCATTTTTGGAAATAAGCAAAATTTGGGCTTATTGAAAATTTTTTTAAATGCTTCAGACTTCATAAATTTTACAAAAATTGGCGATTATTTTTTTCACACTCTTTGGCCGACAAAATATGACTTTGAGAAATAAAAAATTTTAAATTGGTCGAAAATTCTTTTTTTGAAAATTTTTAAAACTTAGACTTCATTTTGAAAGTGTTTGAAAATTGAGTTGGTGAGCTGAAATGTCGTTTTGAGGTAATTTAGCAAATATTATGACCAGCCTTCCTTCACTTTTTGAAAAAAAAAACCGAAATTCTGCTAATCCTATTGCCCACCTACCAACAATAAAGAGAAGATATAATGTACTTAGTCCTAGAGTTACGGTAATCCCGCAAGGCTTACCCCCTTCCCCCCCAAAGTGAACTGCCCTGTGACCAAACATTTTATAATGAATTATAAAAAAAAATTATTCGGCAGCATTTTCTTTCATACCAGCTGTATCTCAATATAATAAATTTCATACACATGAAACTACGTGATTTTTTGGGATTGGTTGAAATGCCATTTTACCAAAATAGATATTTTGATCAAATTGCATATACAATATAACATTTCATCAAATAAATAAATAAATAAATGAGTAAATAAATAAATAAATGAATAAATAAGTAAATAAAAAATAAAAAAATAAAACAGAAATTGCTGGTGTCTATTTCATGAATAATTATTATTTCAATTGGTTCGAAAATTTCAGAAATAAAAACATTTATTCTTCTTTCTGATTACCAATTAAAAAAATTTTGCTCCGAATTTAAGTACCAAGTACAGCTTACTATTAAAAGAAAAATCGCCCTCCTCCCATAATTGTTTACGAGGAATTGCTGCTCACAAATGTGGCTTCGCCGCACCCCTATTTAGCCCTGTAAATTAATATATTATTTATGTTTTAATCACAACAAGAATTATGGTTTTGCCCATATAATTGAAGGGACATTTTTCTCATGGGGGGGGGGAACTCATCACGGGCTCAAGGGGATTCACGTAGCTCTGCTAGTCTTATTTTATGGAATAGGAAATTTAAAAAAAATAATAATTCTGACAGTGTTGCCAAATGCATTCAAACTTCATCCGTTGATATATTAATTAGGGAACAAAAAATCATTCTCGTCATCATATTAGAAAATTCTAATCATGAAAGATACCATTGAACTCTGGTCAGTCAGATGATGGAAGGAGCACGTGCGGATTTTCTTTCAGTACGGTACCAGAGACGCGTGGCCAAGCATTAATTGTTGTCTGAAACACTAACACGTACTATCAGTTTTCCTGGACGAGCTTAAAGTAGCGAAATTTGTACGCTATGGTTATTATTTAAGTGAATACATCAATTTGGGTAGGGCTGCGGTTTTAGTGCTCTGCCCAGAGTTACTCTACGCTCGATGGTCCGATGGTAGGTGAAAAATACAACTTAGCTTGAAAAAGTTGTCGAACGTTTTCACCTAATTGCGTTTAAAAATTGCTCAACGTTGAATGGAAATTTTCGTCGAATTTCTTATTCGAAGAAATATTTTATTCTGTATAGGATGAAAGGAAGAAGCCAAAGTATGTGGAGTAAAAGGCGCGAAAATCGAAATTATCTAATAATTTAACCGACACGCTTTACGCGTTACCAGAAGCAAAAACGTCTTTTATGCGAAAGAAAAATTTTCTTAATGCTTGTCTCCGGTGGATTTTTTTTTTCGTCTTTTCTTGTTAAAGATGAATTACGAGGCTTTTACGAATTTTCATTATTTCGTTGTATATATTTTTCCTCGCTAAGTAAAACTTTTAGTAGTCGTAGATTTAAAGTATGTGCCATCTGGTACTAGGAAGAGTTTAAAAATGCACGATAAACGAATACCTGTAGCGGTGGTATTCATTTTGCTATCTCTCAAGCAGAGAATTACGCGGAAATGCAAGCGACACATTAGTAAGGTAGTTTTATTCGAAGAACCAATTGTTGTGTGCTCGGTGCGCGTATGCATGGTGCGGGTAGAAAAACTCATTTCGTATGTTTTCCGTATCATGGTAGCATGTTTAAACGAACACGTAGAAATATCACGTTATTTCATACTTACGAAAAGGAACCGACGAACAATAACGATGGTTTTTAAATAAGTATCTATCTATTTACGCGGAAATAATAATAAGAAATATCGCACCCAGCTATTGTAATTTTTCTGCGAAAATTTTTATTCGGTTTTGTACGTAGCGTTTACGTGTTTTTTTTTTTTTTCGTAGGGAAGATTACTTTCACGGAGGGGTATATTATTTGTACATTTGGCGCGCATATTTCCGCGTTTGAACGAATATAGGAGAGCGCGAAAGTCGATTGTGTAGTAATTCATTTGGGGTATTTACGTATACGACGTATACGAACAGAATCTATGCATGCGTAATGATTTTTCTAGTGTATTGTGTTGGCGAAGCATGATAGCGTACGCGATTTCAAGTGGGACGACGTTCGTACGATATTTTCTTCACCTATATTTTATTCGGAAATGAAATTTATTTTTCTGCGCTGCAAAATGTTGACCTACATAAGAAAAGAACTCTTTGGTCGGTGCTGGTGGGAACTATGCTAATTGCCGCGCCACAATCGATACAACATTTTAACGTGGTTTTTAGATAAATGGTCGATAGGCACGTTTTACAGCTCGCGTGATCATTTCGGCGGTATTTTTCAGTCGATTTGATATTTTTGTCGTGAAAAGGCGCAGTTTAATGGATGACGAGGAATCGAGATTCGCGTTATTTTTATGTAATTGCGATGGCAGAACGAATCGGTATGGTAATAACGTGGAATTCGGTAGCGGAAGGCGTTTGGGGAATATTCGACTCGTTCGAATTGAAAAAATGTACAGAAACAGCCATGCCACATTACTGCTGCTGGGTTTTTATGGGAGGTATGTTCAGATTTGTAGATATCTTTATACCATATTCGATACACAACTTCCATATATTAATACTACATCTAGCTATGTAATTCAAAAATGATGCCAGATAATACTGTAAGCAACATTTTGTCGATGGGCATAACTAAAACGATACAGTAATGCAAGCACAATAACTGCCATATACGAGGCTTCGATTTTACCAATTAATTCTCATATAAGTTATTGGTCTAGTATTAATATATGGAAGTTTGCGATTCAATACAGTGGTTGAAGAACCCTCTTGTATTTCTTAACAACACCTATGATGTTCGGTTTGACAAAAAAGTATGCTATTTTGAATCCAAAGGTATTCCCATGAATTTTTCTGAGGGTATAAGCTGAAGTGACACATATTTGAAACCAAGTAAGCTCATGAAAAAATTATTCATTCGCGAATTTCGGCTACACTAGGAGTGGTAATGCTGCCATCTGAAAAGATGATAATGGATATTGGTAATGAACAATATTAATGAAAACTGAGGTTCCGTTGAAATTAATGTTGGTTTAGTTCGATTTCAATTGATATTGTATGGTTTATATTCATCTCAAAGTAATGCTGGAAATTTGGAAATTGAAGGATTACTCAGTCACTTGAGTGATTACAATTTTTTTCATTCCCAACAAAAAAATTAATCCTACGAAATATTTTAGAATTTTTCTTAAATCAAATTTTTTTTAATGAAAAGTTATCGTTTCATCGTTTTTTCACCATTCCCATTTCCACACTATAGCTAATAAAAAAACACTGCCCAAAATACCGCATCCAACGTTCTCTATATCTCCCCAACGCTGAGAAAATCTTTTCAAACAGTCCCTCAGATATCATCAACCTTTTATCTTTCCTCAAATCATCCTAGCATTACTCTCTTCTCTAAATATAAAATAGTTTAAAAATTTTATCTTACGCGCTTCTAGCCCTGAGCTGTACATGGCGCAGAAAGAAAAAAAATTTTTTTTTTATTGTTTTGTTTTAAATTGTTGAATATTTTATCCTTTTTTTTTTCATTCAAGATATCAATAGGGTTTCATTTTTCATTTTTTTTCGTTGTTTTTTTGCGATTTTTTCATTTTGAAACATTACTTCATTTTTGTACATTTGTTTTCATCTTATAATTTTTTCTTTTTTCGTAATATCTTTCATTGTTGGATTTTTTTTTGTTTTCGGAATTTTTCCATTTTTAACAATTATTATTGTTTGGTTTTAAATAACCTAAATTTTTCGCTTTTTAATTTTTGGACTTTTTTTTATTTATGAACATTTTTTCGTTTTATTACGTTGTTTTGTAATATAGACTTTTTTAAATTTGTGCATTTTTCCATCAATTTTTTTTTTTAATTTTTGATTGTTTTTTTAATTTGAAAAAAAATCAATTTTTAGACTTTCTTCGTTTTAGTTTTTCATTTAAAAAACTTATTCGTTCTTTTCTGATTTTTATTGTGTTCTTAAGAAGTTACTTCGTTACTTCGAAAGGTGTAATATGTGTAGCAGTTTAAAACCATCATCCCAAATTGAAAAACGATTAATAATTTATAATTTTTATGATAATTTTAAAAATTCAAAAATGTAAAATGATATATTAGTTTTCACATCATCAAAATAATAAAATTTGTGCTGTGAGATCTGTTCAGTCAGTTCGAAAAACGACCGCTAGATGTCTGCCACTTCGATTTTTTCTACGAATAGGGCCCTCTCGGATCCACTTTGTTTTTTATGGGATATGAAAATGAAAATGACTCAAAAATATTGTATCATATTAAATAAATTAGTATTAAATGTTTTAATTATCTTTATTCTTTTGTTTTTCCCCATTTACGTGTCATATACTGCTACTGAGGCCAGAGGCACGGATAGATGGATCCTTAGATTTGGGAGAGAAGTTTGGCAGATTTTAGGTAGTTGAACAGATTGGTAATTTTGGTTTGATTATTGCCGAAAAGGGAGTCTGTGGAGGAGGGAAGATTGAATTTTAATTATTATATGAATAATATCTCTATGTTATAATATAAAAAATTGATTTAATTAAATTTTAATATTTTGAATAAATTAAAATGATTAATTAAAAAATAAATTTTTGTAATTTTGAATTCTTGATACAAAAAATAAAGAAAATAAATGATTTTATTTTAAAAGTAATTTATTAAATAAAAAAAATTTAATTCAAAAATACACGTAACAATTTTTTCTCTCATAATCTCTAAAAAGGTTCCTTTTCATTAAATACACACTTCACAAATAGGTTTAATAATGCAAGTTTTTATAGGTAATTAAAAAAAAGATATATTTTTATTTTTTATTTTTCGGATTGAACAATTATACATTTCCAATGTGTTCCAAAATCGCTCTCATTTTTTATAACAAATTAATTTTTCTATTATTAAGCGAGTTCTTCATTTTTAGTGTAATTTTTACATTCAATTAAATGTTGATTTTTTAAATCCGATGTGCCACGCCTGAATTGTTTTTTTTTTGCTTAATTTTTGAGATACAATTTTTTAAATTAAAATGAATAATATCGTATAATATTAAAGATTATGAATTTTCTTCCCTCTTTTACACTCTTTTATCATTTGAGAATACAAGTAACTTTGAAAAAAAAAAAAAGTAAGCAATCATATCGCATTATTTTATCTTACCCCTGTCTCGTATTTGAACATTACTACTTCTTGTTCACGTTATAACTTCATTGTTTGCCTCTTATTTTTACTTTCTTTATTTTCGTTCTTTTCGTTTTGTTTGTTTTTTGTTTTTGTTTTTTCCAGTTTTCGGTTATTTTTAATTTACTGCAAGGCCATTCATCATTTTTCATTTTTAATTTGAAATTTATTTATTCTAATTATTTTTATTTGTTTTACTCACTTTTAATTTGTCTATGTTTCGCATCTATGCAATACCGCAATTTAGCTCAGCTTGTAATCAACTATAACAATGATATGTAGCGTGGAAGACGGTCCCTTGCCTTTTGGTAGGCCTCACCACAATAATTACTTGTTAACAATATTAATTAACATAATTGATTTGGAAGAAGAAAAAAAAAGCCATGCCGTATTATTGGAGCTGAATTTTAAATTGGGACTTGTTTACATTCACACGTAAAATTGTCAAGTACGCTTTTCATATCCGCAGTCTCTATTCATTAATGAATCTAACACCTCCACCCTATCCCTCCCAAGAACATCCAAAAGTTCTAATTTGTGTCATTTTTGTGATTTGCTCGTTGGGAGTGGTATTGGCCAAACCTTAACACTAATCGTTTGTTTTGAAGTTGTACTTTTAGCTTTACTGTTTTTAAACCAAAAACGCAATTGTGATTAAAAATTGCATCAGATTAAGTAATACTTTAGTGCAAAGAAGATGGTTTGTTTTCTCAAAATAAAATTTTACTAAAAATATGATCGTTTTAATGAAAATGGAACAACAATTTGAACTATGTAATGTTTTTTATCCGCAAGAATCGCAATAGCCCTAAATTTTGAAATTTTAGATTTTTTTGGCTATGCAAAATGTTGAATCTATTTTTCATCGATTTTGACTCAATTCAAGGGGTTTTATTTTGATCCCCACTCAACTCCACCTGCAGTTTCACGTTTCCCAGTGAATTTAGTGGGAAGATATGGGAGATTAGTCTCTCCAAAAGCTTCAGTATAGTTCTTGCTTCAAAAAATCCTCTTTCGCTTTATCTCTCCTCAAAATTCACTTTAGAAGCTGAAATTTCAGTATGCTGGTAGTCATCGTAATTATAAGTCATAATCTAAAATTTTGAGCCATTTGCTTACCCGAGAATAGAATATAAATTTAATAAAAATGCCAACCCAACTCGAATATCGAGAATAAGAGATAAAAATAGTCTACTCTTCGAAGTGCTCACTTAGGTACTATGTTACTGTACATAATATTACGGAAGAGATTAATTTAAGAGCGGTACATACGTACTGCATAGTGCAGCATAGAGTTGGTAAAAAATTCATAGTTTTAAGCTCTTGATGACTCTTGCTTGACCTGCATTTAAAGATATTCGATTAACTTCACCATAGACTTTTATTAGCTGGAGAAAAGAAACGCGTTGATGACTCATCGATACCTGCGAAATATTAAGGTAAATAAAAAACAGATCGAGGCAAAAGCCCGATTCTCTATCGCCATTGTAAAAACCCTCCAAAAGCCCTTTCGATGCTCTATACTTTATTAATTGAAGCAATAAGGCCAAATTTACTAACCAAAGTGAACTTAAAAATCGTAAAATAAATATATCAGTATTCTCATTATTTGAGCATTGCCATTTGAAATTTCGCTCAATATAATTCACTAATCTTAGACTAAGGTAAGCCTTAACGTGATGGAATCTTCGTCAATTTTTCGGTATGTAATATGTACCGATGTTGAACCTTGGTAGAAATATATCGATATACGTGTGACTTAGCGTGGAGTGGACTTTATCATTAACGTTATTGTAATCTCTGATGAACCAATATTGTCAATGTCACTGTCGGAAGAACGTTACAGCGTTGTTTTCGTGTTGCGCGCCATGTGTATAATTGCGTTATTTGTGCGGCGGCATGTCACATAGGTGGTAGTCTTTCAATGATATTCGTTTAGAAGAAAAAAACCATTTCGCGGTACGACATGTGAAAAATTATCAACAAACCCGCCTCCGGTAAACTAGGTCGCTCGTAGATGCGCGATTGTTTTTCACTCGTTTACTTTCCGGCAACTTGGCTCACCTATCTCCGGAGCGAGTACTGTTTCGGAGAAATAACTCGCCGAAATACTGCTGGAAGAATTTAAAATACATCAAATCCTCCAACGCCCGCGCTTTTTCCGACGAAATTTAATTCACGTTTGAATAGGCATCTTAATTCATCGATATCGTCGTAGCGCGAATTTCGGCAAAGATATCGAAATTAAAGTGCTTTAAAAGCGTTCCGCTAAAAAAGCTTTTTTGATGCGAAACGAACAGAGTGTTTTGAAATTTTCGCCGTATATGATGGCGAAAGTCTAACATGTTTTCGTTATACCGCTTTGTATAAAGTTATAAAGCAACGAAACTATACACAAACGGTTTTGTTTTGTTAGCCAGAAGTTTATATTGAATCGCTGCTCCTATTTTCGATTACTTTTCATCTTCGCAGTAGAGATCTAATAATGGAGTTGAGTGTTGGGAAAGAATATCGAGGTGGGATATTCATCGGTTCGAAAATCTGGTTCAGTCGGTTTCATAAATAACTCGTATGGTAATTTTATTCAAAAAGTTCTAATAACAAAAAACGTAAGCAGATATGTCGCATTACTGGAGTTGAATTTTTAATTGGGGCTTGTTCAGGTTTGTGGATTGCCTTGGTAAACCTACACATCTACAAGCCATATCCAGTATCGAATCTGAAAACCTCCAAGCTTTCTGTAATCACTTGAAATGTTGAATTTGGTATATGTAGTATTTATCGCCCGCAATAATCATATGAGCTTTAAGTTTTTAAATTTAGTTTTTTGATGCTCCTCAAGTCTTGGTGAAATGACAAATCACCATTTTTAATTCAATTTGATCCATATTCAGGGGTTATATTCTCGTCTGTTATCCATTTTACGTATCTACTTTGATCTTTAGAGGTGCATGTGATTCCCCTCCCCCCCAACAACCAGTGTCTCCTCCAATTCCCCTCCACATTCACATGGAAGGCTAAAATTGAAGTTTGTTAGTTACTTAGTCTCAATTCATTATATGAGGAGCTGGAAATCAAAACTCACTTTGCCAAGTTGGTTGATTTTCGATTAACTGCAAAATAAGTTTTAAACATGATCCAGGGTTATTTTGGACACTTTCAGAGGTGTTCAATAATGGTGTAGGTTTATAAGCAACAATAAAATTTTTTGGTAAATGCGAGTTTTGATTCTCAGTTTTTTATGTTCAATGCATTTTATGTAGAAAAATGTGAATCTTGATTTTTAATTATGATTCAACAAATTTATAATAATGAATTGAAGAGTTGGTTCCCAAGTTGACCTAAGTGTATTTTTTTCGTTTTGAGATAATCGAAAAAACTATCTCCACCATAGGGAAGTGTAGCAACTGGTGCTTTGATGGTATGTATGTGTAGAGTGAAGTGTCTGGAGTAGAGTACTTTTTTTTTTTTTGTAAAATGGCGTACCTCGGCGTCAACGCATGAAGAAGAGTAAGAAAAAACGCACTTAGGTCAACTTGGAATTAGATAGTCTAGAAATCACGAGAAATACAGTTTTTTTTTTTATTTATTATTTTAAAGGATACAAACGATGACAATTTTTCATTTAAAATAAGAAGTACAAAATAAAGTGAAAAATTCGTAAGTTCGATTCAATTTCACTAGGTCACTTTGGAAACTATATACACGATTTGAAGCAAATGAAACTTGCGCTCTGGATGAAAATATCGATGCCTGGTGGTTGGGGTCTGGATACATTTGTAGTAACGGGTCTCTACTACAAAATTAAATGGCGGTGCAAACAGAAAAATTTCAATTTTGCTCTTAGGTCGACTTGGAAACCAACTCTTCAATTGTAAGGAATAATGGTGGGGGAAGGGAACATCAGCTATGTTAGATTGTAGGCCTTGAAATACTCTATAAGAATACATCATAAAACACAAATCAGTTTCTTTGGCAAAAATGAGTTTTGATTCTCAGCTCCTCAGAAGACTGTACAATAAATGAATTTCGGCTTTTGTTTACCTCCATTATGTTTTGAGTTTAATAATCGATTTTCTTCCCCTCTAACATCAATATGAAGGTAAATTTAGAACATTATATGATTCTTATCTATAGCAGTATTATATGAACTCGTGTTTTCTCAAATTTTAGCCATTTGAAGCTCTTCAAGCATTCCTTGAATTTTGACGATCCGACATTTTGAATCTATTTTGAGCCAAATTCAAGGGATTTAATTTTTTTGTTCTAAACTAACCCCGCATGCAATGTTTGACTTTTCTGGATTGATTTTGTGAGGATATGTGGAAAATTCTAAAAATTTCATTATTCAAGTATATTTCCTTAAGGCGCCGTTTTTGATTGGATTCCCTTTAGAATGCATTTAGGGTGCTGAATTTTGGATATGTTGGTGTTCTTAATTTTTCTTGCACCTGAGACCAAAGATGAAAAGTTTGATGACCATCCATCTCTCCTTGAAACTTAAGCGAATCGCCATTTTGAGTTGAATAGAAAATTCTAAGAAAAGTACTTTTGTGTATTCACATGAGGACTCTGTTATCAATTTTGAGCGGTTTTTATCCATGTAATAGCTGGTGCTTATCAAATTTAAGTCATTTGAGGCTCTTCAAGCTTTCGTGAAATTTTTTCATCTCTATTTTGAGTTACCTAATTCAAGTCAAATTCAATAGTTCATATTATGATTATGAATTAATTTCATGTAAAAATTTTGAGTTTTATTGATGAATTTGGTGAGGAGATATGAACAGTGTTGTAATAGGAATTTTTTTTTGAGGAGAGGGAGTTCGGTAAGTATTTATACCTACTGGCTTCATTTTTATGGCCTTCTAATTTTTGATCTTTTAAATCGCATTCAAACATATGAGATAAAATTGAAAAATTTAAAATGAATGAGCTTTTGCGGGAACGTACACGATTGTACCACTGGATATGGAAGAGTCAAACAGTTTTTGTTCACTCTATTTCCTCTCCATAACTCCCTTGAAAGCTGAAATTTAACTTGTTTATGATTTTAATTCACTTTATCAATTCATAATTATTCATTTGACACAATGATTAGAAATTTTGAGAATTTTGGAACTTTCCAATCTACCTCAAAATTTCATTGGTTGATATATATGGGGTCAAGTTGAAAATCTAAAAACTTACTTGAATGTATGCAGTGATGGAAGACAGAACCTTCGTTCGTTATCCTTTTTATTCTTATTGTTCTAGTTGGCTTTCTTTGTTGTATTAATTATGTAATATGTTATTCTCGTTCTGTTCCTCATTTTTCAAGTATCTGAAATTTATATTTTCGTTCTGTAAGGTGCGTCCATACGACGATGATCATGCTCTTTCAGCTAGGATGATCAGCCTAAGATGCATGTAGTGTGGACTTTTAGATAGGGATGAGATATCAAAATGGTAATATTGATATATATCGATATTTTTGAATATCGATGTATATTGATATCTTTGAATATCGATATACAACGATATTACAACATGATATCGATATATATCGATATTCCAAAAAAAAACTCATGATATTGTTGGTGCATCTGCTTCAAAATTGGCTTGATTTTATCAAATTTTTATTTTGCACCTACGTATTTTTGTTGTGATTTTCGATTCAAGAAAATAATTAAATAGAAAAATTTTTGATTTTTGATAATGAAAACGTTAATTGCCATTGCACAGATTCATATTTATAAACGCAAAAAAAATTTAGATATTGATATCGATATTTTTTTTGGTCGATATTTCCATCACTACTTTTAGATGATCAGCTTCATAGAGCTGAACGAAGCTGATTAGCCTGTCATCCTCGATCGACTTGATGTCGGTCTGTTCATTGCATCATCCGTGTTCGCTCATCCTACTATAATTTTTCGCTATTTCACGTATAATTTATTCTTCAATAAAATGGAAATAATTTTAGCATAAGAAAGTAACTTTTTTTAGCCATCTGACCATTTTTCTGAAATTAAAATATTTACAACGCAAAATGTTTGTACGAGTAGTTATGAACGAGCTCTAATATATTTTATTTAAAAAAAAAATAACATAACAGTACGTAAACTTATTATTAATAATATTTTTTATTAATAATAAAAATATTTTTTTCATAAATTCAACACCTGAAAATACTCCAATAATTTTAAATTTTTTTATTAATTTTTTCAATATTTACGTAGTGTATTCATTATATAAAATATTAATTTTGGATATTTTTGATTACAAAATTTATAATTATTTTATTCATAATTTTTTATTTTTTGTATTTTTTATTGAAAAATAAAAATTTAGTTTCAGCATTTTTCACTGTAAAATTGAAATTCGATACAACTTGATGGGTGGGGGGGGGTGTTGGGTAGGGTAGAAATTACTCGTGCTCTCCCACTTTTCGCCATCACCGGTTGTCACTTGTCGCGCAGTCGCGTATCCCCCATAAGAGCTGACTCTATTTGGAAAATATCTCGCAGACACATCGAAATGTAATATTAAACTTTTTCCTCTACATATATTCTTGTAATCGAATGTGTCGAGTGCTTCTGTCGAAGGCAAAAAGCTGAACAAATGTGGACGTCGACAGATGATCATCCAAGCTGAACAAGCTGATCATCCTCGTGTGAACGCACCTTAGTTCGTAAAGAGGAACGAGAATTTTAGTCTCTTTTATTTCTGATTACGAGGATAAAAATTTAATATTTTTGAACAAATAAAGTTTGTGAACGAAGCATATATACTTTTATATGCTTTCTTTCTTCTCAGTCTTGATTTCTCGATTTTAAATGCGTACCCTGAATAGTAATTTTCATTTTGTTCCGTCTTCATCATGCCAATTTACATTCTTCGTTAATTTTTATTTTTGTTCAGTTTTTTAGTTCATTGTTCTTCGATATATTCGCATGAAGATCATTTGACCGCATTTTGAACGATTTCATTCACACTCCTTTGCGTTATGAATTGAAGAAAAATTATATTCATACATATACTGTAGAAATTATTTGTAACTTTTACATGTAAGGGTCCCTTCCATTTTTTGAACTCTCTCGTTCTCAAATAAGGGAGATTATAATAGTTATGTTTTTATTGAAAACTCAGCTTGAAAAAGTAATGGAAATTTTCTAGTCGGTGGAAATTTCTAATTCTTTAAGATATAAACAACCAGCAGATCAGCCCATACAAATACAAAAATACGTTCTGATAACGAATGAATGAATTCTACATATTTTAAAGGAAGAAGTTAATGAGATGATTAGAATAGTTATTCGTTAGTAGCCGGCAGCAAGAAAACAGTTTCATGTGCCATGATATTAATTACCGGCGTAAACCTTTATGCTTCATCCCGCATGTTTACTCACGGTATTGCGATGAAGATATTGTGTTTGTGTTGCGTACGTTGTATAAACCCAACATGGTATATTTCAGCATTACGTCGCATATCGATGGATACATTATAATGAAATATCCAATCGATTTTCCTCAATATTCCATTGATGTACTCGACTGTTGAGATTTATTTGCAATTTGTCTCGTCAGTGTTTTCAAACAATTGGACGTATGTGAGCTGCATTGTATAAAAACCACTGTGTGTACCAAGCACCTTATAATTATGAAGATGTTAATGCGAATGTACGCGTTAAAAATTAAACCCTTTCGTTTCTCCAAGGTGTTGAAAAAACCGCCGAAAAAATGTCTCCGAATCGATTCCGAAATCAGCCAAAGAGGTCGTATATGGGAAAGGTTTCTAGGCGCACGAGACGCGATATATGACTATTTTTCTTTTATAACGGCCGCCTTTATGCGGCTGAATTTTGGCAGTGTACGTTCATATTAATGTTCACTATTCCCTGAAGACTGTTTGGCGGTATTTCGTACGTACTATAGAGTATGTTAGCTAGTCGGCCAAATGGGATACGCTATCTTCTAATTACCATCTAATGCTTTCGTCTCTGGCGAAACCGCTTTCAGAATTTATTTTCGCCATTGTGCGGGAATTTTCGCCGAACTGTCTCGACTCATTCAAATTTGTTGCGGAAAACGTACTCGTGTCCGAACGTAAGCTTTAGTCGAGGATGGACGAATAAACATACGAGAGGTATCTCCTTTGACAGGCTTTTTCGCGCCGTTATTAGATTAGATATTTTGCCGAGCGTGGGGAGTAAGGAAATTGTTTATGATGGGAAAGCTTTTGTTTTTAAGAATTGATGGGGATGGCGAAGTAATTAGTGATCAGTCCTTTTTGTTATTGTGGAATTTCGTATTCGTAGCATTGTGTATTGCGTATAGTTTTGCCACAATTACGTATCGATTTGAAATGGGAAAATTCATTAGGAGGGAGTGGTGAAGAAAATGCTCAATAATGAAAATAGATGATAATGGAAAAAAACTCTAGAAATAATAAGAATCCAATTACGTTAGAGTATTCAACGTTGGAAAACTCTAAAAAATGGAAGAGACAGAACAGGAAAGAAGAATTGGAAAAAATCTAAAAATTGAAGAAAAATCAAAAATAAATGGCTGAAAATCAAAAATATTCTAGAATAAAAATTTATTCAAAAATAAAATCAAAAAAAATTGAAAAAACCCAGAATGAAAAAAAATCAAAAAATCAAAAATGAATAAAAACAAAAAATAAAACAAAATCAAAATATTGACAAAAAAACGTAAACTGAGTTTTTAGTGGGAGCTTGTTCAGATTAGCAAGTAGCGTTGCTAACCTCTTCATGTTTACATACTGCACCTAGTACCAAGTCTTAAAACCCCTACTCTACCCCTTCCCAAACCACTCAAGAATTTGAATTTAAAAAAAATGTAATATTTTTTGGCATGCAGTGATCGTATTATGAACACATATTATTTTTAAATTAGTAAAGCTAATTGAAACTCCTCAAATTATTCTCAAATTTTCACGATCCCCAATTCTGGATTCATTTTGAGCCAAATTTAAGAGGTCATATTCTGGTCATCAACGAACCTACATACGAAGTTTCACCGTTCTAGGTCGATTTGGTGAGGAAATATGAAAGATTCGTGAAATTTCCTGCAGTAATTTCCCCTCCAAAAGTGGTTTTTTGCTCTAACTCCCCTACAAATGCACTTAGGAAGCTGAAATGTGAATATGTTGGTGTTCGCTACTCACTCTTTCACGTGAAATCAAAAACAAAATTTTTGAGCTATTTGCCTCTTCTCCAGCCCCCCTCAAAATTTGGGTGATCCGCCATATTGAGGTGTGTTGAAGAAACAAAAAAGTACCTTTTTCTCATTTTTAAGAAGAGGCTCTCACCAAGTTTTGAAGGAATTTCATGAATACCAGCTAGCTCTACGCGTGCGGGAAAAAATTTAAGTCAAAAAGTTAGACATTTGCCACATGATTACAAATGGTCGGAAACGCAAAGATGTGATGACCCCCACCCTCCCCAACCACCTTCCACAAATCAGGTGGACTGTCAATAGCTTTCATTTTTATTAAAAACTAAGCTAAAAATGTCAAAGATAAAAAAGAGACACGAGTGAAAAAATGTTTGAGTTGTCTGTAATTTGAAAAAAAAAAAATCAAAAAAAATCCAAGAAATTAAATAACATAGAAGGTTTTGATAGGAGAAAATGTTTTGAAATGAAAGAGTTAAAAAAGTAAAATAATATTTTAACATGAAACTTCGCATCTAAAATTGAAAACAAAAATTTAATAATGAGAGAAAGTGAGCAAAATTGACAAAAAAACCGAAGAAAAAAAAGAAATCTTAATATGAAAAAGCTTAAAATGAGAATACTCATAAAAATGAAAAAATATCCAACTGTGTAAAAAAACAAAAAAGAAAAAGCAACAAAGAATGAAAAAAGTTCACATGTGTTAAATAATAAGGAAACTAAAAGAGAAAAAAATGAAGAGTATCCAAATGTGAAAAGAGCTGGTTAATTTTTTTTTTTAATCCAAAATTTAAAAATGTTCGAGAGTTATAAAGTTTTCAAAAATAAAATACTGTCCGGAAATGAAAGATGTAAAAAATTTAATATTTTTAGAGAGGGAAAAAATATCAAAATATGATAAAAATGAGAAAGGTTAAAAAGCCTCAAAAAATGAAGGCACGTCCGAATAAAAAATTCTTGAAAATGAGGGACATTCAAAAATTAATAATCATGCTTATCTTTGCATGAAATAGTAAAAAAAAAAATAATAAAAATTTAACGAAAAGGTTTGAAAACATAAAAAATGCATTAAAAATTTCACATTTAGGCTAACTTAATAAAAAAAAAATCGTCTTCCGGGGTGAGGGAGGTTTTGGTTTTGGAATAAGATCTTCACTTACACAGAAATAAAATGAAATGAAATTTTCCATAGAATCTTCGTCATAACTTTCGATCAAGCGATGACATCTTTTTTTTTTTCATTCGAAGTGTTTCCAAATGATAACCATTCAAGTAATGCAATGGAAAAACTTTCATGCAAATTTTTTCAAAAATTGAATAATGTTATCACTTGAAGAGTTGTATTTTCATCCCCATTCTGAAAGATTTATGAATTATTGGGAACTTGTGTTTTTGAAGGTATTGCTCATGTTACTTTTTGAGTGTATAATTAGTTATTACGTTCATTTGCATGTAAAAAATTTTTTTCTCTCAACGACCAAAAATGATAAATATCCAAAAAATACAAAAATGGATTAAATCCAAAAAAAAAATTGTAAAATTATGTAAAAAAAATCATTGAAAAAAAACTCGATAAAAATCGTCTAAAATTGTATAAAAAATAAAACACGTTCCATCGTGTAACACTTGGTTGCGGATAATTATTGTAAACTCGTATAATTTTTTCGAATCTTCCCACCAACGTTGAAATTTGCGAAATGAATGAACACTGTATCAGACATGAAGGAACATAGCTTCAGGTAACATTTCATTCAGTACCAACGACGCGCAAATTTATAACCTGCGAATACGGAGGCAAAAATTCGATCGACGTTGTATCTCATTGGAAATTTTTTTTTTTCGTCGAAAATAAAAATAGAAGGAAATTAAGCGCGAGTTTCGCTTATATCGAGAAAACGAAAATAATACGATTTGCTCGGAACAGTTGAATAATTAAAATAATCGACCGAGGAAAGCAACACCGTTCGACGTCGAATGGAAACACGCCGTAGTCGGAAAATTATTCGATATCGAATTTTCGTCATTGCCAGTCACGTCGAGTAAATTACTCGACTGATGGTATCGTTATTAGAGTCTCGGTCGGCGTCTTTATGTATACTAAGTACGCGATGGCGCGGTAAAAATACGAAAGGCGCCCGGAAATTTAATTAGACGAGATAATTAGACTGGTATTTGGCGAATTTACACTTCAATATACGCGAGTATTGATTCGGTGCGAGAAAAAAAATTTTCGACACGCCGAAAATGTCATTTTCGCGGGCCTTTTTAGGTTTTGTAAATTGTGAAATATTCTGGCATCGTTAGCGATGTATTTGACAAGCGAAGAGGGGCGCATTTTCGACGGTAACCGCGCAAGTCTCGCGCCGCGCTATATTCAGATCAATATAAAACAGAAATACAATGTGGTTCCAGAGTCTGCATGGAGAAAAATCATATTAATAACTATAATCCCGCTAATGGGATTAAATATCGAAACGTATCGTCGGATTAACCCGAGCTCGATTTTTTTTTCATTTTATTTACGCTGCTCTGTACCACTCTAACGATTTGAGATTGATTCCCAATCGCATAGGTAAAGGCCTGAGATATAGGTTGTATTTTTAAATATTCGAGTACAATTGGACGGTATTTTTAGGCGATATCGTGAGAGTACTCATCTCGATGGTTTTCTTGTGGTAGCTCGTATGTGATGCCATGAAAATTAGAATCAATTTAAATTAATTCCAGCATAGTCTGGACCATTTAGCGAGGTAATGTTATACGTGGAGTCTTAAGGTTTCACATTTAAACTTTCGCCTTCCTCCAACCCACGGCACTATCAATTGAAAGAAACCTAAAACACGTCGTAGTCGTAGTTGCATTTATTTCGGAGTCGAAGAGCGAGGTTTTATTCGAAAAAAAAAAAAATCCAAAAAGAAATTTAATTTTGAAATAATTAATCCTCGTATCGAGCGAGGGCGAGCGTGTTTTACAATTTTCAACCTTGAAAACATAACAGTCCCTTGTTCGTTTCTTCGGCGTTTATTTTTATCAATTTATAATTTTAATCGAATTATATCAGGCATATCTGAAGGAAGATTCGCTCGAAATAAAAACTTACGGGTTATTTCGGTCTCTTATTCGTTCACGTGTGTTTTTTTTCGCTGCTATGAGTAGGTTCTCGTTTCTCGCACGTTTTGAAGCGTCGAATATGAGCTTTAAAAAATGACAGCGCGTTGATAACATCAATGAAAATGTTAACAACGCCGTCAAATCAGCTTAATTGAATATGTCGTCGATTGAATTACTTAACGCTGATAATGTATTTAATTGAAACTGGTTACACAATAGGAATTAACGGTATTATAGGTTTTAATTACCTATAAAGCAATTAGGAATTAAATGAATGGGGTTTTCCCTTATTTATCTTTATTTGCTGTGTTTTTTTCTCGATGTTTATTTTCTCACTATATTCAACCATTAAGTTTTGTTTTTACCATAACATTTACTCGTCGCAGGAAGTACTCGTTAACGTGTATACGGATCATATGACGAATGTTGAGATCATATGAAATGAATCATTTTTGAAATTGATTAAAGGTTGCCTAACGACGACGAAATTATTTGAAATATTTCGTTTTTGGTTCGATGATTTTTGTGATTTTTTTTCTTGTTGAAAATTTATGTAAGGTTTAGCGAGTCGTTAACATTTCTACAGTCAGTTTATAGGTTTGAAATGGCGACAATTCGGTGCCAAATTGGAAATACCGAGCTTATCGGATACTTCGTGGGCGTTAATCAGCTGAGGAATTAAACGTGGATGTGAAAATTTTTCTCCCTATTTTTCCCCATTTGTGTGAAAAGTTAAATTGTTTTATTGTATATTTGAATACTGGCTGATTCGGCTACATAAAACGCATTTCATTTTGTATGTCTAACTACGCTATCGAATGAGCTGAGATTATAATTTTTGTTTGATTTTTCACTGAAGGGAAAAACGTAAGCAGCTATGCTGCATTACTGGAGCTGAGTTTTTAATTGGGGCTTGTTTGTGTTTGAGTGAACTTCTTAATGACGCGGGCCACATTCGTTACCGATTCCAAAATTATAAACTCATGCTTCCTAAAAACACCCAAAAAGTTTAATTTGAAGTATGTATGGTACTTATTTGCATAAGAACGAAAATAGTCTGTATTTTCAAGTTGTAGCTGTTTAAGACCTCTCAAGTTTGAAATTTTGTGCTTACGCCATTTTGGTTCCATTTCGTTTTTTGCCCTATTCCTTACTTACTTAGAAGACTAAAATTGAGATATCTAGTCACTTGGACTCGCTTTATCATCTGACACCATTATGAAAAATTTCCGACTATTCATTTGTCCACACTTCGAATATAAGACAATAGTAACCTTTTTTTACTTTATTTTTTTTATTAATTTTTTTTTTTTTTTTTTTTTTTTTTTTTTTCTTGACGCCGTGTACAGCCCTGTGGCTAGAGGCGTTTTTATTTTGGATATCTTAAATTGTGGAGTACAGAGAAACGATTGTAAGAATTTAATTACGTTGGTGATTTTTACCGGATCATTAGCAAGGATGATTTCCATTTGAGGTTGAGGAAAATAGGTATTTCTGTAATTGCTAAATTTGAGGCATTCTGTAAGAATATGGGCGATTGTTATTGGAACGTTGCAAGTTGTACAGAAGGGCGTCGGAAGTCTATTTAAGAGGTGGCCATGAGTGAGAAGAGAGTGGCCTGTATGTATACGAGTCATAATAACTTCCTCTCGGCTTTGAGATGACTGGGGTACTTCCATGGCTCTACTGTTTTATGGGTACACTTTAATTTGTATTTAAATTTAATAAGTTTTGGTTTCCTTTGGAATTATTATTATTATTATTTTTTTTTTAATTATTCGTTAGTTTTCATTTATATTATTATTTTTTAATTATTCGTGGATTTATAATTCGATTTGATTTTTTTTTGTGCCGTAAACTGCCGCTAAGGCCAGAGGCACGGGTGAAGTAGGCATTAGATTCTGTCGAATGAGTTGGTCTTTTCAAGAAAGTGTCTGGTAGAAGAGTGGCAGGTTCGTTGTTAAGAATTTGTGCCAATGTAGATGAATAGTTGATATGGACATATTAACAAAGGAGAAGATTGCCATCACTCTTTTATTAGGTTTAAACATTCGTTCCCTGAACGATTCATTTTCAACGTTCTTTTTCCCAAGTCTGCATTCTATATTTATAAGTAAGAACGATAAGTGGTACAACTTTTTTCAATTAAAAAAAAAAAAATGTATTCAGAAAAATAAAAATGACTAATAATTCATCTGGGTGATTTCTTCAAAATCAAGCTTCAAAAGGCTGTTACTTCACCCTACAGTAAGTAAGTACATTATAAACTTGAAGAATAATGCAAATAACATAATGAAAATGAAACAGAAGAAACATGACTAATAAATTATTCTTTGGGAATATTCGTAATCGAGTTAACAACGCCTTATACAGGGGCTTACCGAGGACATTCTTCAAAACATTTAAAAATAGCTGTAATAATACTGCGCAAGTGGTCAAGTTTACCAACTTTACGCTAAAACTCCAAATTTACCAACTTTCCAAAAGCCAAGGAGGGAAGCTCCCCCCTCCCCCCTTTCGGTACGTCCCTGACGTTATAGTAATAGGAAGTAACTTTAAAAACTATAGTAAACTCAAATATGACTTATGGCACTACAACGAAAAATGAGTAATAACCTGCGTTGTAGGAACGAACATACGTCTGTTCTTCTTCCTGTTCTTGTGCTTGGAAAGACCCAGTCATTTGATCCTGTTCCTGACTCGTTCTTATTCCCCATGCTTCAACAGTTCTCATTTCATTTTTCGTCCAATTCTTTATAATCTCATTCTCGTTTTTTCAATCCTTCATGGTCTCGTTCTTGTTCGTTCCTTGTTCTGTTCTCGTTCCTCAATTTTTTTTTGATCGTGTTTACTATTTATGTTGTTGAAATTGAAAATTAATTAATTGAAGCTAATTAATAAAAAAAATATAATTGTAATATGTGTATATGTAGCACATACTCGCTTTTTTCAGTTTTCTATTTTCTCTTTCCTCTCACGATTTCTGTTCATTTTTATGATGAAATATGAACTTTCGAAAGAACGAAGAACAACCAAAAATTACATAGTTTTTGTTCTTATTCTCGTTCCTCAATATTGTACACTAGTTGGTTCTCGTTTCGTTCTTTGATATTCTGTTCTTGTTCTGTTCTTGGTTCTTCAAACATATCAATTTTATGTTCTTGTTCTTGGTCCTGTTTCTCCAGGGCTGTATTTACGTTCAGACAGTATAGGCAGCTGCCTAGGGCGGCAGATTTTAGGGAGCGGTAATTTTTTTTTTTTTTTTTCAATAAAAATACTTATTAATGTGATGGCTGATGTAGGAAGAGCCCTAACATATAAATTGTTCAGGAAAACCGGAAAACAGAACTACTACGTTTTTACTTTTTTTTTTTACTATCAATTTCTTTCACAATAAATTATGATTATTATTATTATCATCTTGCATTAAAAATTTTATTTTCTCGAGATAAAAGTAAATCTGAACGCTCGTTTTCGTGTTTAAAGCGCATAAAAGACTATTTGAGCTCAACCACAAGTCAGGACCGTTTAGCTAGTTGCTTAACATGTTACGTCATTTGAGACGATAATATTATGTTTTTGAATTTTTTTTTTTTTTAATTTTTAGAAATTTTGAGCTCAAGTCAGCACGGATTAAATTTATTTAAGGCTATTTAGAGCCCAAAAACTTTTTTGAGAGAAGACACTATCAAAAATCCAATTCTAAAAAAATTAGTGACACCCGAATGAGAAAAAAATCGAGTTCAATGAAAGTACCGATAAAAAAAATAAAAAAATATCTAAAAAATTTTCAAAGAAAAAAAAAATTAGTTCAATGAAAATACCAATTAAAAAAAACAATATCTAAAAAATTTTCTATGAAAAAAAAAAAATTATAATTATGCATTTTCTTAATTTCGAAATTTTTCGAATCCAACTTAAGAAAAGGGTAAGGTAGCAGAGTTAATGTCAAATAATTATGAAATTTGACCTTATTATCAAAACTTTTGCAGAAAAAAAAGCACGAAGAAAAATTGTTGATAACACACCTAGATCCCAAGTTTACCTACTTGTAAAATTTAATAATTTTTCTTATTGTACGATATTATAGGTGCAGTGAAAATAAAGTCAAATTTTTAGTAGGTCGCCTTACTAACAATCACTCAATTTTCACACGAACCATAAAATGGAGGGGGGCGGCGGCGGCGGCGGCGGCAAATTTCATTCTGCCTAGGGACGACAAAAAGTTAAAGCAAGCCCTGTGTTTCTCAGGAACAATGAAAATTCTCCGTTCTCGTCTTTGGGTTTGTTCCTACAACACTGGTAATAACGTACTAAAATAATTAATTAATTATAAAGTAATGGTGATAATAAAAATATAACAGAAAACGTTGTTTTTAATAAAAGAAAAGCGCTGATAAAAAAAGTCTCCTTGACTTTGAATATTTAGTACTTCTTTATTTTCAAGAATGCTGTCATGTAATACAATATTTTGAGAAAGAGACGCTAATGGAAATCTATTTTTATTATTATTTTTTTCCTTGTTGAATATAATTCCTTCTGTTTTGTAATTTTCTTCAGACTTGAATTTTCCTTTTGTTTTTCTTTATTCTTTGAATCGACTTGCAGTTGTAATTTTTCGCGAATAAGCAGACATTCATTATTATTCATTTCAACCACAACACTTACAAAATTAGTGAAGGCATTCATGAAAAATAATTATCAAGTTATATCAATCACAACTCAAGAAAACAAAGTTACGAACTCGATAAATGAATGGTTCAACAAATTTTAAACCTCATAAAAGAATGACGGCGATTTTCTCCTGCGAAATATTACATATTTAGTTATCAGTCAGCACCTATGTTTCGTGATAGCTGAGAGTTAAGCCAAATGAGTGGTGCTTTGGAAATCGCTGAAAGATAAAACTTTGGTGTAAAAGTGAAATTGGACTACTGATTCGATTCATACGAGAATATGCTTTTTTTAAGGAATAATTTTATGAATAAATGAGTGAAATGTATAAAATATTATCAGATAAATTGGTACCTAATATTTTTAGAAATTTTCAAATATCTATCGACTAAATTAATAATTCGAATTTTGTCTAGTTTTAACTGAGCTGCAAATTATAACGCTTTGAAGCGAATAAATTTCTAATTACTCATGGGAAATGAAAATTTTTAATAGTAATGTTCGGTTCATTTTATCCTTGGGTGGATTAATTTTTTGGTTTTTTGGGAAGTTGAAGTAACGAGTGAGCTATGTTGTTAAATGACCCCAAATGCAGCTCATAAAAATGCTGGTGTTTGAACATCAGTGTTAAAAATTCGAAATCATAAAAATATTGGTGTTTCGATCACCTCAATTTTTTTAATGTTCGTTGGATATAATTTTTCGTACTATGATTGAAAAAAATTAAGCGTCGTTTTAATCAAATTCCATGGGTCAAGCCTCAAATTTAGCAATTTATTTTTTTTTATTTATATTATTAATTAATTTTATTAATAGTTATTTTTATTTATGAAAGTTATATTAATATAATTATTTTATTTTTATTTTTTATTTTTTTAATAATAAATTTTTTTTTAATAATTTATTTATAATTTTTTTAATTTATGAATTATTTTAATTTCTTTTAATTTTAATGGTTAATTTAAATAGAAATCAATTTGAACGTTGTAGAAATACCTATTTTTCTCAATTTTAAATGGAAATCATCATTGCCAATAGTGCGGTAACAATCACCAACGTAATTAAATTTTTACAGTCTGTCTCACTATATTCCACAGTTCAACATATTATCATAAATAAAAATGCCTCTAGCCACAGAGCTGTACATGGCGTCACTTAAAAAAAAAAAAAAAAAAAAAAAAAAAAAAAAAATGTTTTCCAGTTTTCTTAAGAAGAAAACGTAATCATTTCATTTTTTTTTTTTAAATTATTAATAGGTAAATGTTTAATCAGGGAAAAAAATTCTTTAGACAGTGAATTGTTTCAAAATAGTCGAATTTACAAAAATCTTATACAACATGAAATCATATTTAATAATTTCAGCGTATTCCATCTTCTCTCCTTGTCATGGTTGTCCTATTCTTAGTTGTAGTTTAAATTCCGGAGGTGGTTATTGAGAATTGAATTTTATATCGCATGCTTTTTATGGTATTCTTTCAAAAATCAACTATTTTAGGAATCAAGGAACTGTACTCTAAAGTGAGAATACTTGTCGACAACGAATTTAAAAATTCTCCACCTCGAGTACGTCGAAAAAGTGCATAACGTCGATTACGTTGTCGCGCGCGTAAACTTCAAAACAGCAAAAATTTAATAGGTCACTACTTGATTCGAGTGGGTGTATACGTGCCGGAAAGTTGCATTATGGCAGCAATAAAGGCATGACATTTTCCCTAAAACACCGGCGCGGCGCGGCGCACAGGGTGCGCGAGAAGCGAAGACACGAATGGCCTTTTAAATTAGTACATATTTAAATAGCCGCGCGAAAAATCACATTTTAACGTCGGACGCGCGCAACTATATTTTCGCCAGCGTTGTTTGCGTATCGCGCTATGATATTTCGAACTAATTAAATAAATTAAACTACAAGGTATTATTCGACTGATGCGAACGTCGTGTACGATTTTTCTTCATTAATTTAAAATTAAACTTTCATTTTTCTTCGTCACTCGAGCGTTTTTCGTTGAAATAACGGTGGCCGGGAAAAAATGAACGGAGGGAAATATGTAACAAAAAATTTAGAGAAACGTTTAACCGTAATAGAAACGGAGAAGCGAACACGAAAAACCTTTTGTCTGCGGAGATCAATAAAATAAGGACGTTTCGCACCTCGCACGGTTATATGGCGAAATGTCGGCGAGTTTGTCGATAAAAATTTCAACTCTGGTGTCACATATGGAGGGTGGAAAGCATCGAGGCTCGGAGGTTCTGAGTTTAACCTCACCCTTTTCTTAAGTTGGATTCGAAAAATTTCGAAATTAAGAAAATGTATAATTATAATTTTTTTTTCATAGAAAATTTTTTAGATATTGTTTTTTTTAATTGGTACTTTCATTGAACTAAATTTTTTTTTTCTTTGAAAAATTTTTAGATATTTTTTTATTTTTTTTATCGGTACTTTCATTGAACTCGATTTTTTTCACATTCGGGTGTCACTTATTTTTTCAGAATTGGATTTTTGATAGTGTCTTCTCTCAAAAAAGTTTTTTGGGCTCTAAATAGCCTTAAATAAATTTAATGCGTGCTGACTTGAGCTCAAAATTTCTAAAAATTAAAAAAAAAAAAATTCAAAAACATAATATTATCGTCTCAAATGACGTAACATGTTAAGCAACTAGAAATAAAGGATTTAAAATAAAAATTATTTTTCTGACAAACTTTTTTTTTTTTTTGAATGAAATTAATGTGTCTTGAAGACCTAAAAAGAATTACCCCCAGTTTTTCCTAAATTGGAAGTGAATAGAGAATCTTTTATTTCATTGACGAAACCTAAATATATTGTTAATATTTTGAGATCCTAGTCGAATCAATAATCTATTGCCCTTTCTATATAATACCCAGCTTTACACACGTATTTACACCCAACATATCGATGCGCTAGCCATAAAAACTGTACATGGCGCGTAAATACATAAAAAATAATAATTGATAAATTATGTTCCTTATAATATGAAAATAGTTTAATTGCACGTGCAATCAGCTCACGTTGTTAGTCATTTACACGAAGAGAAATGCAGTAATCAGGTACTCAGTAAATTCTGTTTTGAGAAGTCCTGAAAGATGAAGATAGTCGTAAAATTCTCTTTCAAGTATCAAGTGCTGAAATTTATTAAATATATTTTGAAGTTTTGACCGTTTAATTTTAAAAATATTCTCTTCAATTGAGTTTTCAGATTATTAATTTTTTTATTAATAAAAATAATTAAACTAAATTATTTAATAAAATTTTTACTAAAGAAATTATCAAAAATAATATAGTATTGAGCCTCTGGCCTATGTTGCACTTTATGGCACATTAATGGAATAAAGTAAAGTGAGTAAAGAATTGGTAAGGAAAAATCTAGAAAAAAATTGTTATGAAAAATTGCGAAGAGGTTGTTATTTCGAGTAGTATTTGGTAATTATTATTAACATTCAGTTAGTAATTCTATCTTATATTTAATCACATTTTGGTGCCATCTGCATTCCCCTACTTTGCGTTGATTTTCAGACAAAAGTTTTCAATAATATATTTTTTTTTCGACTTAAATTTTAAATTTAAATAAAAATTATTAACCTTCTAACTTGAATTATAATATCATTTATTTTATCTTATTTATATAGTTTAATTTAATACATTATATTTCAATATATATATATTTTTTAATATAAATATTAACTTTATGTTTTCAAAATAATGGATTTTTCTTCCAGATATTAAGGTTGTCGAGGTCAATTTACTTATGATGTACGGTATGGGGAGGAAGAGCGGGGAAGGGAAGGTGTTGATCTCTAAAAATATGTATAAAAAAGGACTCTGCTGAGCACTATTTGAAAGCATCTTTTTTTTATAATTGACGCCTGTACAGTAATATTTTATTTCATACTTCACATTTTGGTGTGAATTTTTATTTTTACTCTGCTTGAATTTGAAAGGAAAATGTAATGAAAAATTTGTAAAAAATGAAAAATGTTTGTTTCAGCATTTAATACCACTCAAGGCATCCTCTCAGAGTATGAGGGCATAAGGTAGGGATACATAAAAATATTAATTATAAACATGTGCTCAATAAAACATTCTTCAAAGTTATCAGCAAAAATATAAAAGAATTACAATTTTTTCTATCATTACATTTTTATCATAATTTCTCTCTACCTAGCCATTCCTCTCATCAATTTCTTGTCGGTGGTATTATTACATTTTATACTCTACATTTTAACATCAACAGAATGTTTTTATATGCATCGAAAGATGAAATAAAAATTTTCAATGTTAGTAAAAAGGTGAATAAAATATATTTCAAACTCTATGAACACACCTAGGTAAGCTATGAAGGGGGTTACATCCATACGGAACACTCTGTAATATGAATTTATCATTAGAAAAAAAAATTGTTCGTTAAAAACACAATGTTTGGTTGGAGAAGTATCGACTTCACACGGTGAAATTTACGAAGCAATAAAATTCTTTTCAAATGGGTCACTGTGAAGATTCAATGTAATGTTAGGATCAAAGACTTGGAAAAAGCTTTTTGGTTATTTGCTGTTAGTTTCAGTGAAATTTCATCGGTATTTCTTTCGTATTTTTTCCATCGGTCATGAAGAAGAAAATCTCTTCCTCTCAGTAATTTTTTAAAATTTTACTCGAAAAACGTGATGGAATCTAGGATTTCTTATATTCAATAGGTTTTGTATCTATACATATACATCTATGTAAATCTCGATTGATAGATAATATTAAATTCGTTATTAACGAAGATAAAAAAAAGCTCGTCAATAAATAAATAAAAATGTGTAAGCGAAAAATCGCCTTTTATGAAATTTCAAAATCGATTTTCACATGTCATTTTGTTCATCGATAACTTCGAAACAAAAGGAGGAAAAAGGTAAAAGATAAACCTCCGTAGTCGTAAACGTATCCGTCGCGATATTCGTTTAAAAATTAATAAAGGGATGTTTAAATAATACAGCGAAAAGTACTCGGGCATTTTATCCTTTTCGATATCTGTTTATGATGACTGCAAAGGTCCAAAGATTACTAGATTCTAATATCAACCAAATAACGCATTCAATTCGTCCCACGCGGAGACGACGGTGACGTCATACCATGACGTCAGGCTACTTTTGCTTTTCGCCTGGAAAATATTCGTTCTTAAACGATGTTCACTTGTTCTTTCACGTTTAACTCGTATAGCTCGTTCGGTCGGGTTTGGAAAAGCTCTTCTTGTAATTTTTTCATTTCATCGCGTACAATTCGACAATCGATATTTTTAATGAATTCATTAACATAACACGTACTCGGTGGGTTTTTCATTTTCTGTTTTTTTTTTTCGCGCAAAGTTCTCGTTCAGAAGACATGTGCTACAAATGCCGCTGGAAATATGCGTTGAATTTTATCGTAAAGGTATGGTTCGTATTTGTTGGCAATATTTTCTACCATTTTATGCGGCCCGAATGTCGATGTTGGGTTTAGAAATTGGCCCAGTAAACGTAAATAATCCGCATATCGAGTCTGTTGAGCTTTAAAGATATGGGGGTGGTTTTTATTTGGGACGGAAAATCGCTTGTTTTTAAATAATTTTTGTAGTGTTCATTGCTTGATCGGTGATTGTAATTAAATAATTAATGTGCAAGTATCTGGTAGCATGATTTTTATGTTTTTTTTTTTTTTTTTTTTTTTTTTTTTTTTTTTAATGAAAAATTGAACCATGGAATGATTTTATAAATTCATGGTATTTATGTATGAGTATGGGTGTATACTTTATTTCACGCTATGGTACTGAAGTTGATCTAACTATTTTTGAATTTTATTTTTTCCTCTCTCACCTCTAACCCTCACAACAAAAAAAAGTTTCCACTTCCACTTCTTCATATCGTCTCGGATTTATTTTCCCATTCTCAAATGACCACATTAATATGCGAAAAAATATCCAGTTCTTCTGAAGGGGAAGGGGAGAAGTTTCAAATCTTATAATGAAATATACGTATCATTCATTTGTGTGTTAGTTATCTTTCTGATAATTTTAAACTTCTAGCCTTCTGAAAAATTTGTTGATATTCTTAAAAAAAGGAAAAAGAGTAACTTACAAAACGTAAACAGCAATTTATTCAAAATTGAAGAATTCAGATTAAATTACAAGTTTTTGATCTCTGAAGAAGAAAAAAAATCGGCTTTTATTGAATTAATTCCATTCGATTGTTGTCTCAATTTTTTACCTACTTCAATAATAATTTCACAAGTAGGTATTTATTTTAGAAAAAAAAGGAGGCTTGGCAGTTACACCCAAATTTTGTCCTTCTGTTTAGGTCATCATATTTTTTGTAATTATTTGAGGTTGTAATGTCACATAACAGTTGTAATGAAGCGCTTGAAATACGAAATTTCAGATATCCGTAACTCCTTATCTGTGGGTCATAACAAAAAAAATTTCAAATGAAAGTTGTGAAAAATTTGGTGTGGAATAAAATTGCACTGAACTATTTTCACCCTAAGATCAAAACCTGAGCAGGTATAACAAAAAATCCGTTTGTTGAGGTTTCACCTTACCTGTGTGCTACTTTCACCAACCGGAAATGGGAAGTTTTTTTAGTTCGTTGTTGGGGAAGATAGGGTCTCTATATGTTTATGAAAAAATACCAAGTCTCTATCTTTACCAAAATCACTTAAAAAGTTGAATTTGGAACAGATGTAGTATTTTTTATCCTGTAATAATCATATAAACACGTAATTATGTATTTCTAAATTATAACTACTTGAGGCTCCTCGCATTGTCTTCGAATTTTTTTGATCCGCTATTTTGAATCTATTTTCACCCAAATTCAAAAGGCCATATTCTTGTCACCAACTAACCCTATATACAAAGTTTCATCTTTCTATGTAGATTAATTTGGTGAGGATACATGTGTGGAACATGCATGAAATTTCCTGCAGCAAATTCCGCTCCAAATGCGGTTTTTTGCTCTAACTCCACTCCAAATTCACTTGGGAAAGTAAAATTAGAATAGGTTAGTCACTTGAGCTCATTTTATCGTATGACACTGCAATAAAAAATTTTCGACATCACGTGTACCCCCCTCCTCCACATTTTTAAGTCGATAACCCCTACATCTCCCCTCCAACATTATGGGTGAAGATGAATTTGGGATATGATATACTTCTTATTCCCAAAAACCATATGAGTTCATATTAATTATACTTTTACTGATTTGATGCTCCTCAAGTTCTACTCAAATTTTGATAATCCGCCATTTTGAATCCATTTTCACCCAAATTCAAAAGGTCATATTCTGCCCACCAACTAACTTCATACATAAAGTTTGATTTTTTTAAGTTGATTTGGTGAGGAGATATGAAAAATTCTAGAAATTTCATGACTCGAAACTTCCTCAAAAAGCCGTTTTTTGCTCCAGCTCCCCTCAAAATTCACGTAGGAAGCTGTAATTTGGGTATGTTAGTGTCCGTGACTCACTCTTTCATATGAGATCAAAAATAGAAAATTTGAGCTATTTGCCCTTTCTCCAGCCCTACTTAAAATTTGAGTGATCCGCCATTTTGAATTTTTTCGAAAAAACAAAAAAAACGTTTTTATAGCATTTCTAAGAAGAGTCTCTCCCTAAATTTTGAGTGTATTTCATTCATACCAACCGGCGCTACGCGGATGGGGGAAATATATAAGTATATACCAAAAAGGTGGACTTGCCATATGGTTACAAATGGTCTGAAACAGTGGCGTATCCAGACTGAATGGTCAAGGGGGGTCCAGCAAAATTTTCAAATATAAGAATTGGTTAGGTAGGCTCAAAATTTTGCGATTTTATTGCTATTGATTATTTGCATATTACATTTCCGTTGTTCCTTATTTGTATATGGCAAAAATAATATTTTTGAAATCGCCAAGGAAGGGGTCCAGACCCCCTACCCCCCTCTTAAATTCGCTACTGGTCTGAAACGCAAAGATTTGAAGACCTCCCCCTCCTCCTACCCACCCTTCCAAACAGGTAGGCTGTAATAGCTATCGTTTTTAAGTTGAAAACTCAGCTACAAAATTTTGTTGCGAATTCTTCTCATAAACGATCTTTACGTGATCTCGATTTACTGAATTACTTGACAATTTCAAAAGATTTTCCATTTTGTCAGAATTGTTTTCCCAGTCGTTGGTTTCTATTTGGAAAAAATAAGTATTTTTGCCGGCGATGAACGTTCAACATTCGATTGAAATATGTTGGAAAGAAATAATGACAGAATAGGATGAAATTACTAATTAATATCATCGAATGAATAATCATTCGAAAAAAAAATTATGATCTAATTGGATTCCAATTTCGAATGTTTGAGAGTTTAGGGATTCCCCAAAAATTAATTCATTCGTTATTGAGGTTTATTCTTCAGAAGGTTAAAATGAAGGTTCAAGTCCAATCTGAGATCGAACTCAATTTCCCCAGAAACATACATCAAAATCCAGAGCTTGAAGAAATTAATTTTTTTAATGTTTTTTTTTTTTTTTGGTGGCGTGAGGTGAGGGAGGTTACCAAAAAAATTCAAATGGAAAATGTTAAAGTAGAATTTGACATCGAACCCTGTTTCCTCAATAAATATAAATCAAAATCCAAGCCTTGAAAAAAAATTTTTCGGCAATTTTTTGGGCAGGTCGAGAGAGGGGGTAGTAACCCAAATAAAATTTCAGCTAAAATTAAATGCAAAAGTCGAATCAAAGCGAACATTTCTTGAAGCTTGACCTAAAACAGAATCCTATTTTTTATTTTACTCGAATCGGAATTTTTGTAAAGATTTCTCAACGTTTGGACTCGAATGGAATGTTGTTTTTAGCCTTCGCAACCCTTACGTAAGAAATCGATTTTCCTATTTTATAGTACCCGAGTATTTTCATTTCCAACTTTAATTTGCAAAGCAAATTTCATCGGCATTTTCAATGATCTGTTAGCAATGAAAAAGAAAGTATTAACATTTAACCTCCTGCCTTTCGCTGATTCATTTGTTTTTGGCTTCTTTGCATTTTCCTTAATCGATTCGAAAAGAAATGTAAAAATAAACTGACAACGTTATTTTAAGAATCATCGGAAGAACCTATGAATTACGCTTTGACGTCAATTTATTCCGTTCAGATAACGAAGAGATAATTCTAATTGGACGTGAGATAAGTAATGATAATATTCTGGGGAAAAAGAGGAGAGGAGTTCGTCTATACCCCGAACAGCTATGCGTAGTGTGTGCAATGTGCATCACTTAGGCTGAAACGAAATGATTAAGCTCGAGTTGATGGTATGCCGACAAGAGAGCTGATTTGTTCTGAATTAATGAAGGCTGAAAAATTTCGCTTACACACCTCTTCTTGTAATTTCACGTATAGAACGCGGAAAGGAAACTGAAAAATTTTATCATTTAAGAAATTCTTCGAAAGTCTTCTGTATTCGCTTACGGGTGTGATTGTTTGGATATATCTTTCGCCATAGTTGAACTGAAGAAAAGAATGAATTAAATATCGAAAAAAAAGAATCCGAAGGGTAATTTTTCACGCGGCTGTACGTATAGAATGACAATTCGAATGGAGGCACGTCATAGATATTTTGAAAATGACGGGTACGTCGCGACGACCGGTATTCGTTTGAATGAACAATCAACGTTTCGAAATTATGTGTACAAAACTCGGACACGACGTAACGCTATTTTATAAAACATTTAATTTACATATGAATACTATGGAGAAGAAATAAAGAGTCGCGTTACGAGGTAATTTACAGACTTATTAATAATAATATCGCGAATACTGCATCGCGATAATAGGTAATTTTTGCGCATTTTAAATTACGACCACGAAACGAACGTGTCTGGTCATTATCGGTGTTGTGGCGAGTGCGAAGAAAAATCACGTATTTTGTTAATTCGAGCAACCAAAATGTGGAATTTTGAAGAATCTGTTTTCGAGTATGTAAATTTCTCGTACGCGGCTCATGGAAGGTCGTGTAGGAATTGTTATGTGTTGAAAAAAAAATAAAATGTAAGCAGTCATGCTGAAATATTGGAGCTGAATTTTTGTATAAGCCTTTCCGATTGGCACTGCTGACTCGCGTTAAATTCTTTTTCTTTCCTTAGACATATCTCCCAGCTTTCTCGTACGCGGCTCATGGAAGGTCGTGTAGGAATTGTTATGTGTTGAAAAAAAAATAAAATGTAAGCAGTCATGCTGAAATATTGGAGCTGAATTTTTGTATAAGCCTTTCCGATTGGCACTGACTCGCGTTAAATTCTTTTTCTTTCCTTAGACATATCTCCCAGCTTGTTACTAGTTTAGCTTCTTCATCCTTATTTTCACATTCTTGCACAAGATTTTCTAGCACTCCTCCTCAGTATGAACACTTCTCTTATTCATGATCTGTGTTTTCTTCAGCGAAAATGACAGAATGGTAAAGTCACGCATACGTATAATGCGATTTGTTTGCTTTTTCTGGTATCATTGTGATCACACTTTATTTGTAAATTCATTGAACTGTGGACTCAAACTCGACTCGAGTAGGATCGCGAAGAGGCAAAATTAGTCTGAGGCAAAAATAATTATTGGGATCTGTTTTCAATATTTGATTAAATTGATTTATTTTGTAAAAATAATTTTCAATTTAATTTAATTTTAATGAATATTATATATAGAGAGAAAATAAAAAAATAATGACAAAAAAATTCAATAATTATTATCATTATTATTTATTAGTATTTTTGAATAAATTGAATTAATTGAATTGAATTGAATTATTATTTTATATTTTTGTTTGTATTTCTAATTTAATTGAATGCAAGATATTATTTGTTTTATAAAATAATTACTTAAATAATTTTTTTCTGTTAAATGAATCATTGAAATGCCTAACTTAACTGACAACCTAATTACACATGTGGAAAGTCATCAGTAACTAAATAGAAGGGTGGGGATGAGAGGTGTTGTGATAAAAAATTGAAACTACAACCATTTGGAATACATTCTATGTTTGCTCATTTCTTAAAATTATTATGAAAAATTTTTTCTCGTTTATATTACTTTTTTACAAAATAAAATTATTATAGGTTTGAATATATATACCGTGCTACCCAAAAATTCAAATTCCCTAATTTGAAAAAAAAATGGTGTGATTAATGTTGGTGACACTGTTCTATGACAATGAGTAACGAGCAAAAGCAAAGTTAAGTTTGAATTTTTTTTTTTTGCTCATTACTTTTACTGTAAATCAGTGTTACTAACATCTAATTACAATATTTTTTACAGAGAAAAGAATTTAATGCTTAAGTGCAGGTCACACGATGTATATTTTTTAGCTGAGTTTTTAACTAAAAAACGACAGCTATTGCAACCTACCTGATTTGGGAAGGGAGGCTCGGGGGAGGGTGGGGTTTTCAAATCTTTGCGTGTCAGACTATTTGTAATCATCTGGCAAATGCCCATCTTTTTGGTATGCCGTGCGTCCGAGTGATTCGGGTACAATCAGCGAAAAATCTCTTTTCCAATTATTTAAAATGGGGTTTTCAAATACAAAGAAATTGTAATGCAGTTGAAATGAATTAATCAGGCTTAAAATTCATTGAAGTAATTTTAAAAATGATTTCTGACTAAGAAATTGCAGTTTAACTCTTATTATGTTATCAATAAACTGAGATTTTTGCGCTGGTTGTACCCGAATCATTTGAACGCAAGGTATGTGTAATTTTTTTTTTCTCAAGCGTAGCGCCAGCGGGTATTGATGAAATTCGCTCAAAACTTGGACACCAACATAACTAAATTTCAGTTTCCCAAGTGTATTTTGAGGGGAGTTAAAACAAAAAAAGGCTTTTTAAGGAGGTTTTGAGTAATGAGAAATTTCTCGAATCTTCCATATCTCCTCACCAAATAAACATAGAAAGGTCATACTTCGAGAGTAGGATTAGTTGGTGACCAAAATATGACCACTTGAATTTGGGTCAAAATAGATTCAAAATGGCGGATCGTCAAAATTTGAGTAGAGCTTGAGGAACCTCAGATTAGTTTAAATGTAATTAATATGAACTCATATGATTATTGGTATTAAGAAGTATATTCTATCTCGAATTCACTTTCATACCTAATATTGGTGGGGAGAGAAGGGGTTATCAATCTCAAAATGTGGTGGGGTACAGCAGATGTCGAAAATTGTTTATGGTAGCATCATATGATAAAATGAGCGCAAGTGACTTTCCTATTTCAATTTCAGCTTCTCAAGTGAATTTGAAGGGGAGTTCGAGCAAAAAATGGCTTTTGGAGGAGATATTGTGGCAGGAAATTTCATTAATCATTCATATCTCATCATCAAATGGGCCTAGAAAGGTCAAACTTCGTGTGTAGGATTAGTTGGTGACCAAAATATGACCTCTTCAATTTGAGTCAAAATGGATCCAAAATGGCGGATCATCAAAATTTTAAGATAATTTGAAGATCCTCAAATAGTTATAATTTGAGAAGTATGTGTTCATATGATTATCTCATGACAAGGAATACTACGTTTGTTCCAAATTGAATTTCTTAAGTGGTTTTAGAAAGGATAGCAAAGAGGTTTTCAGACTTGGTATTGGGTGTGGCCTGTAGTCATAAAAGTTTAGCAACGTTATCACCAAACGAGAACTAGCCCCAGTTAAAACTCAGCTCCAGTAATGCGGCATGGCTGCTTACGTTTTTCATGAGAAGTTTTTTTTTTGAATTATAGTATACGTTTTTTTTTTTCAGTTTAGAGAGGGGGGTTACAAAATTAAAATGCGCACTAAGTGTGCATGCATAATTATGGCGTATTTCATTATAATGTAGTGCTTCCTTTCTTGACTGCTACTCGCAGATAAACTGGTGTGCGAAGTAGTACATAAGGTTTTGGCCTTTTAATAATCATCACACCCACAGCGGATACGTTTTTGACTTTTGATTCTATTACTAATCGCTTTACTCAAGAGTATCGTACGGGACTCCATACTCAAATCAATAAAAGTATTCGTCCCACACTACCGTGTTATCATTAACCGACTGGAAAACACCGGTAACAATAATTACTGTCTACTCACACCGCTGAAAGTTATATTCTTTGCTTCTATGGAGAGATATAAGTGCCTATTGGTGGAACGACTCTTATCGTTCAATTAGAATTTCTGATTCAGGCGTTTGGGAAGCCACTGAGTCGGAATATGATAAAACCAGCTCGACAAAAACACTTGTGGGTTTTGACAATTCTGTCTCCAGCCATTTGTTGCAAAGTTGGAGGCTAATAGTAAATCATATACATAATTACCAGAATGTTATGATATGAAAAGTTGGACATTGGCACTCAAAAATGGTCTAACAGTAATGTTGTGACTCCCTTTACCCTCCTATTGAAATCAGGTGAGCTGTAATGAGGAGTTTTTCATTAAAAACTAAAGTAATATGCATTTTAAACGAGACGAATGAAGTTGACCTTTTGGCTTTAAATCATCATTAAGCTGAAGTGGCTGAAGTAGAAAATCTTCTCAATAATTAAGATTTCCTTCTTTTTATTTGTCCAGACCAAACGGTTTTAGACTCGAGATGAAGTAACTTGATCGCTACGCCGTTGGCTATATAGTAAAATAGAGAATTCTTTCGAGTGTTATTTGCTTTGGAAAGTATAGAATTTGAATATTAAAGTTTAAAACGTAATATATTTATCTTATCGAGACGAGTTCACGAATGATTTGTTGGGAAAATGAAATTTGAGATTATCGATCGTGGCGGTGGAACAGTCAAGCGTATTGGATTTATTTAGGAAGTCCTCGATGTATTTTTTTTTTTTAACTCAGGTGTTGAAGAATGGTGCAATTTCTGCATGAAGGACAAAACTGCTGTAGGGATTTTTGAGTGCATAAGTGGACGCGAACGATATAAATTAAATTAGCTCATTTTAGTGTAATTTAATTCGCGGTTAAATATTAAATTCGTTAACTCGAACGTATTACGTAGCGAACTGGTGTAGGGCGAAATTGACCTTTCCGGTGGCACTGGCGTTAATTCCGCGCTGTTAAGTTTCAACTTCATTCGACTGAGGGTGGCGACGTGAAAACACTTATTATTTATTTCCACCATAGTAGCGGGTACTCGCTTTGAAGAAAATATAGTAAGGGAGAACGCTCATTATTTGAAAATATTCTACTCGGATGGCTAATACGTTGAGCAAGCAAGTCGTTAGCGGTGTTGCGAAGACGTACAGACGAATTAATACCTATACCGGTGTTGTTTAACGAGTGCAAATCGTTATCTAAATCCCAAATAAATTTTATTGCATCGGTATACCATTAGTAATCGGCGAAACGATTCTTATCGATTTATTATCGTTGAATACAGTACGCGCGTGCTTGTAAAAAAGTAGAAAAAATGGAGCGAAAAACGACGATTACTGGGATAGAACTTTGTTCGAAATATGTATCAAACGAGCGCATAAATGCAGGTTTTAAATTCGGATAAATTATATGCCAGGTTGGCAAGGTGAAAAAATAACTGTAGAGAAGACAGTTACGTTGAAAATTCGCCATAATGAATTGTCAACATATTTTTCCAACGTTTATTTTATTTTTTTGCTGCATTGGAAGTGATGTAAGGAAAAGTTATCTATTCTCATTTCGTCCGCTTATAGTATAACTTGAAACTTTTCAGCGAAAGAGATCCCTTGGGATCCCTTATTTACGCCTATGGACCCTTTTTTCTTTCGGCGTTCTAGCGCTTTTCTTTTCGATTTTTTTGTTTGTTGTGAAGCAGGATCAGGAGCCTCGCGGGCTTTCGATGGTCTGTGCCAGATATCGCGCTATATATTTTTTTGTATTTATTTTGTAGAACTGAACTAGCAAAAAAAGGTAGGAATTCGTCGTTGCGAATTTCTTTCGTGTGAATTTTTCATTTATTGGTGGAATTTGCGAATGTTGGAGAAAGTTCGGGTATAGTTACGTATTTTGTTGCGCGTAGGGAGTTTGTACGTAATTTGAAAATTATGAATTTTTAACCTGCCAGTGATACGAGAATCGAGTCGATTATCATATAATCTTATAGTCGACATCGCAGTGTATCAAACGCATCCGGTCAAATCTCCTTTTTCTCTTATAGGTGACGCTGTATAAGTGATCACGTCATCAAGAACTTGCGCAAATCAACATTTCGATAAAATTGGGAATTTTGTTTGCAAGCATTAGGAGGAAGTTATGTATTGCGGAGAAGCTTGAGCAATACTTGGAATAAATTCAAGTATTGTTGAGTAATATTGGAAAAATTTCTGGGAAAAGGATGGTACAGTGTAACACAAAAGCAGAAATATATCGATAATGTAGGGAAAATTTGTGGCCACATTGACGATTGACGGACTGACTCTTCTCATTTTTCAAAGAAGTCCGTAGGTGGCGATTTGATTTATGTTTTGATAAGTTGTAAATCAAATCATGAAAATACAAAAAAAAACAACAGTTTATAGATCTATAATACGTATAATCCAGTTGTATGACAAGTGATCTCGTGGAACTATGTAGATGTAATTTTCGTCACGTTTTCTGTTTATTAAAAAAATATAATTTTGATCGTTGATTAACCCCATTCTTTTTTTTGTATCGACGGAAATAAATTCGCCAACATTAAAAAATTGTGTCAGTGAGAATACATAAAATTGTTTGCAATTTTATTCACAATGATTCTTAAATTCTTTTTAATTTAAATGTACTTTTTAAATTTGACAAGGACAAGACACGACGAGCTATTCCAGTTGCAGTTTCTACATCTCATGTGAAAAATCGTATTTTAGTAAAATTCCTCATCAATTATGACTAAATGAATCATTTTTCAACAGTATAATTTCCCTTTTTACTTCATAACTAGTGGTGTAGAAACACAAATGCGTCCCAAAAACCAGATTTTTAGGATTTTCTTCGTCAATATTGTAACCAAAAAGGAAAATCAAATCAATACATTTAAAAACCATAACCAAACTAAAACCTTCACCGAAATGTAAGAAAATTGTAACCAAAACTGAACCGAAATATATGCAAATTATAACCAAAACCGAATCACTGTTTTTTCAGTTCAGCATCCCTGATTTAGATTTATATACTATGGTTTTTTGTGACAGGTTTTGAAAGTAAATGAAAACAAAATTGTGTTTGCGTTCTCATACTTCCAATACCCTATCTCTCCCAAAACTAGTTACGAAGTTGAATTTAGAACGAAGATACTTAAGGCTGCTCAAATTATTCTCATATTTTTACCATTTGATATTTTGGATCCATTTTGACCAAAATTTAAAAGATCGTATTCTGGTCATCAGCTAAACTCACATACAAAGTTTAACCTTTCTGGTTTAATTTGGTGACGAGATATGGAAGGTTCATGAAATTTCCTGCAGTAATTTCCCCTCCAAAAGTCTTTTTTTGCTCTAATCCCCTCCAAATTCACTTGAGAAACTAAAATCAAAACAGATTCGTCACTTGGATGTATTTTATCATGTGAAAGCACAATAGAATATTTTCGACATCTCGTGTCCCCCGCCCACATTTTTAGGCCGATAACCCCTCCTTCTCCCCTCCAACATTATGGGTGAAGATGAATTTGGGATATGATATACTTCTTATTCCCAAAAATCATGTGAGTTCATATTAAGTATATTTTTATTGATTTGAGGCTCCTCATGTTCCACTCAAATTTTGATAATCTGCCATTTTGAATCCATTTTCACCCAAATTCAAAAAGTCATATTCTGGTCACCAACTAACCCCACATGCAAAGTTTAATTTTTTTAAGTTCATTTGGTGAGGAGATATGAAAAATTCCAGAAATTTCATGACTCAAAACTTCCTTAAAAAACTGTTTTTTGCTATGACTCCCTTTCAAATGCACTTATAGAAGCTGAAATTCAGATTTCTTGGTGTCTGTAACTCACTCTTTCATATGAGATGAAAAGCCAAAATTTTACGCTATTTGCCCCTTCTCCCACTCCCCTCAAAATTTGATTGATCCTCCATTTTGAAGTGTATCGAAAAAACTGAAAAGTACCTTTTTTGCATTCTCAAGAAGAGTCTCTTACGACATTTTGTGGGATTTTTATGAAAATGCATATATATAGACATCGCTCAGATGTTTACAAATGGTTTAAAACGCAAAAATTCAAGACCATATTCTCCTCCGACTCACCTTCCCAAATCAGGTAGACTGTAATAGCTATCGTTTTTATTAAAAACTCAGTTAATAAAAAAATATATTAAACAATATAAATTAAAAATTATGTTAATTAAACCAATTTACATAAAGTAATATTAAGGAATTAAATCTGTGGAAAATAATTTAAAAAATTTAAAAATTTATTATTATTATAGATTGAGAGGGGGACGTCCTGCTCTATTCATCAATTTATTTATTCACCTAGTCCATATTTTTATTATTATTATTATTTTGTTCTATTTTTTCTCTGATTGTTTTTTTTTTTTTTTTTTTTTCTTGTAGCTTTGCGCCAGTATATTAATAGTAATAATAATCCGGCACCCGCTCGCCCCCCTATGGGGGGCATAGGGTAATCGCCGTTATCTAGCCTTGAATTGTTATTATTATATGTCATTATTTTGAATAAATTTGATTGATTGATTGATTATTTTTATTTTTTTTTTATTATTATTTATTTATTTATTTTTAATACTGGTGTCATTTTCATATTAATATCTTGTTTATGGTAAATTTGTCTTATTAAGAAATTCGAAAATTTTGTCTATAAGTTGCAGACCATCCATTAAGGTTGTCTCTTTTAGTTGTAGGAAGGAACAAGTATTTTCCATGTGTTCTTATTTTATAATGTTTCTTGAATTGAGTTTTAAAGACAGAGGAACTGATTTGAAATATGTCAGCTCTAAAGGAGTATTATTTGTGAGAATCCAGATGAATTTGCTAGTAGCCAAAGAAACTTAGGGTTGGCTACATTTGTGTATAATAATAATTATTCATTTCCAATGCTGATGTTATAGTAGCGCACACTGGGCAAATCCGAATTGGATAGCTTTGTAAGAAAAAAGAGATATTAGTCTAAGTTGTCGATTGAAATTTTTTTTTTTGAATACCTCTCGATAAATACTATCCCCTGAATTTTTTCTTCCTGCAGTTATTTATCTCTATATTCTATTTTCGAATAAAGTCGATGTCCTTTTTGATTTTTCAACTCTGCACAAAAAATTCAAAACTTAAATTCCTTCCACATGGTCGACGTTTGAATTAGAGACGATAAAAAAGTAAACCCATACGGTTAACGGTTCAGCGAGGCGAAGAAGGTATTCTAGACATTTGGCTGGGGCGACGTTATTAATCAGTTGAAACGAGTATGCGAATGACACGTTGGGCGGTATTGTAAAGATAGCGTGTTAGATTTCGGTCGCGTATAAAAGAAACCTCCCCCGAATGATTATTTTTCACGCTCTAAATAAAAATTACGCGATCGTGAAAAATTGAAACGTTCCTGTCAACTAGTGATTTTAAAACGAACGATGTTTACAAAGCCGATAAACCTGGCCAGCTTCTGTATACAGGCGTGCGTGCGTTTCGCGAACGATGGCGAAAATACGTATAGATTACTATCTTGGTCGTAACGTATACTTTGTACGACGAGCAGATTATAATATGGACTACTCTGACACCTTACATTCAACGAGTTCGTATCGAAGTGGTCTAAAGTATCGTCTGAACAAAGTAATTTTCGTAATGAAGCCGAGATAGGAGAAACAAGCGGTAGCGTATTTTTCACGGTTTCGTGAAAAACGAAAAAAAGGGGGAGAGCGAGCGGCAATAACTTATTAGGGAAAATTAGAAGGTGGATCGGTAGCTGTTTAAATATGGGCGGTTACCGTCGTCGAGTCGGTATCGAATGGGAAATTACGTGTACAGCGAGTGCTTCTTTTGAAAAGGCTGTTGCTCTGTGTGTAAAAGTGAAGTAGTTCGTGTTCGGCCAATATCGATCGTTTATTTAGGTTGGTTGACCTGTTACATTTTTATTCGGTTCGAGATATATATTCATGGTGAAAAAAAATGAATCTTTTAACGTATAAGCGACGGAAAACATATTATACCGGAGTTATGGCTTTCGAATGGTTTAAATATATAGCCGCGACCTTTACCGTACCAAACGAGCTTCGTGATTTCGTTCATCAACCGATGAAATTGCAACAATATTTGACGACGTTGGCAATAAAAAAATATAAATTACTCGAGCTATGATAAATGGTCGAACGTTTGTAGAAATTTAATAAACTTAATGTCGACCGATTTTCGAAGAAATTGCCTTCCCCGGTCGTCGTCGTAAATCAGTTCGTTAATTAAACCGGGGTTTGCGTATGAAGGCGATTTTTATATCGATGGAGATCGCTACCGAATGAGAATTCGGCGCGCGTATCGTTTTATTGGCGTGGCCTGAATTTTCAAAGCGATTTGCCAATACGTATCCGCATTGATGGGTTCATTGAAATCGTACTTTCGCTGTTTTATATATTCAATTTTCGTAGATTTTTGTTTCGAATCGGTAATGTTTGGATTTCGCATTTTGAACGAAATACATATTTTAAAAATTATCGATCGATATTTTTAACTGAATTTTTAATGATTTTTTCCATCACATATGCATGAGGGATAATTTTCGTGATCATTTAGTTTAATTAACCCTCTGAATGCACACTCGGAAAATATTAAAAATCAGCTACAGCATTACTATTAGGTCTACAGATAACGGGGTATGGTAAAAATTTCCTTAAATCGTAGCTACAACAACACTTTGAGTATTAATATAGTAATATGGAGAGATAAAAGCCATACTCTTAGCATTACGCATCAAGGGACATGATAGAGGGCGCTATATCAGATGCGAATTGTACACTTGATGTGCACCAACAAGGCACCAACGTCCCTTTACTAAAGGTCGGACGGAAACGAAACGTGCTGATTGGTACTCATTCAACATTCCTCTTTCGCCGTTTATCTCTGACGTCACGCAGCAAACCTGAAAACCCGTCGCAATGTACAATCTTACGCAGTACTGCCAAGTAAGTGCACAACAAGTGCACAATTCATAGTTGGCGCTGCGCTATCTATCAAAACCCTGATGGAACTACACTTTTATCTCTCCATATTACTATATTAATACTCAAAGCAACAACATGCTAGACAGTTTACAGGAGTGATGGAATAAACAAGCAGTGTTACCAACTACCGCAAAAAAATGACTTGAGCAAAAAATTTTTCATCGTCTTAAAAATTGTGTCATCTTTATAAATTCATCATAAAACATACTATGGGGTTCCATTTTTTACAAAACGTATTGAATTTTTTTTTTTAATTTAATTTTTACCAGAAAAAATTAAAAAAGAAAAAAAACTTTCATCACACTCCCCTCCGCCAAACATGAGAGGAAAAATTCGATGAATAGCGTATTGTGCTAAGAAGCTGAAGAGGATTCTCGCACGCGAGCGTTGGAGTACGTCGCGCCTACCGTATTGCCTATAACGCGCCTTAAATGTTTAAGGTGGTGAATTTCACCACGTGTGCGTTTTGAAGGTTAAAAACATTAATTTTGTAAATTGAAAATTATTTTAATATAAGATTAATTTATAAATAAATTATATAAATAAAATAATTCCATTATTTATTTAAGTAGTTGAGGGTATCAGCAATAGAATCAAGTCAACTTCAAATTTTTCAGCATAAACGTCAGCATGACTCAGCACTTTAGTCGACGCTGTGACCGAAAGAAAAAGGATTTTGGTCACCCTAGGTGTAAGAGGCATAGCGTTTATAGACTATTAAATTATTGAAATTTTTTGCTATTTATTGATTCCATAACTTACATATCTACTTCATAAAGCCCTAAAGTCTGGCCTTAGATAAATGGTTTTACTGACTGACTCATTTAATTTTTTCAAGAGGGAAAAAGTATGGATATATTTTTTAACATAAGCAATAAGGGTGAGACTAATTTCGTTTTTTTTTCTCTCTACATATAAGTGAAGGGGTTCTCACTGTAGTCGCTAAATCACCTCAGAAAGACTTCGTAAAAATTTCTACTCTCTAACTTAACTTTCAAAACTCACTTAAAATGAAGTCCCATTGTTTAAAATTTTCGACAAAATTAATATTTAGATAATTAAAATTTTTTTCACATTCTTAAGTCTCAAATTTAGCAATTATAGAGATACTTATTTTCCTCAACTTCAAATGGAAATTATTCTTGCAATAGTCCGGTAAAAATCACCAACGTGATTAAATTTTTACAGTCTGTCTCACTATATTCCACAATTTAACATATCCTAAATAAAAACGTCTCTAGTCACAGGGCTGTACTCGACGTCAATTAAAAAAAAAAAAAAAAAAAAAAAAAAATGAAAACCATTCTTTATCAATATTTATTTTAATTTCTCGCACATCCTGAAGTATATAATATTCTTATTTTACCTGAATTTGGTACAAATAATAAATCAACTTTCCATTTGCTCAGATTGTGACTCACCCCTTACTGTTATTCACTTCTTATCAGAATGTCCATATCTCATACACTTCAGAAACATTCTCAACCACCTATCTACATTGGCACAAAATCTTAATAGCGACCCAGCCATTCTTTCTATTCCTTGTACCTACACTTATTTAAAAAGTCTAAACTTTTCGACAGAATCTAATAGCTTACTCCATCCAAGCCTCTGGTTCCAGCGGCAGTCCACGGCACGTTAAACTAAATGAAGAAAATAAAAAATGAATAGGAAAAATTGAAATGTATACCCGTGAAATAGAGCTAAAAATAGATAATTGTTCTAAAGGGGGGCTTAAAATCATGATTCTTCTTTGCTCTGTGTAAAAGCCCCCTCAACTCTTGGAGGAGTTTCCACTGAGATATTTACCTCAGAAGGACTCCAATAGCAATTGTTATTTTCCCAGACTTGAATGAGAAGTGAGCGATTTGGTTCATTATCATCATAAAAATGAACGATATTGTCTCCATGATTATCTCCCATCTGAAATCTTCGCTTTCCCTCCAATTCTGCATGATAAGATGTGGTCAAAACGATGAGAATTAATTTCTTCGTATGTTTCATTTTGATTATGACGACTAATTTTTCCTTGAAACGAGTTGAAAGTGAACTGAGAGCTTGCGTAAGCTCGTTAATTATTGAAGTTTGAACGAGAATTTTAGGTTGACTCCGTTAGTGATTCTGAAACGGTTTCTGATGGCGAAACTACTTCAGAACCAACAACGTTTTCCATGGCTGAAAAATTGCATGATGATTCTGAAGTAGTTCTGTCATTCAAATGCAATTGTTGAAACAGTTCAAAATTTAGAATCAAATTTCACGTTGTTCGATTTTCAAGAAAACTTGAAAGTTCTTCAAAACATTTCATATCTCCTTCCTCCCAATGTTTCCCAATCTCCCGAATCTTAAGAAGCTTTCAAATCCCTCATCCAGTGTCAAAACTTTCTCCCTCCCCTCCTCTTCACTTCTAATAATTTCATATTAATTCCTGAAAATACCAAAATGAGCGATATTCCGAAACGCAAAAGGCGTAAAACCAACTAAAATTACCTAATTTGTTCATGTTATTTTTCTTGTTTGCAGTAGTCTTTCAAATTAATTTCTTGTTTTTTTTTTCTACTTTTTTTTCCTCATTTTAAAGATTGTTATTCGAAGAAAAAAATACTAATTTCGAACGTGAGAATTAATTGATGGTATTTTATTTAGAAATTATTAAAAAAAAAAAAAAGTATATTGGTGAAAAGCGATACGAAAAAATATTCCAATTTCACCAGGAGAAGGGTTGGACACGAATACGGATCGAATAGATTCGAATCCAATTTTTGAGGATTCGTTATTCGGATTCGATTCATTTTTTTTCGGATTCATACTCTATGGAATCGAAGGATTCCAATCCTATTACTGATTTAGATTCGGATTCGATTCATTTCAATGATTTGTCACGAATCCATAAATTAAAAAAAAAAAAAAAAAAAAACGCTACTTCGAGAGTTCATGACATCGAGACATATGTTTATGTTTTATTTCTCTTCCTCTTCACTCTTGTCTCTTATAAAGATGACACATGTGAGCTATATTATAAATTATTTTAATTATAAGTGTTACTTGGCATCTGACATCTGTCGATCTGTGAAAAAAATTTAAAAAAATGTAACGTCACGTGGATTCGGATTTGTGATTTGAAAATTGGATTCCATTCCGCACGAATTTTCCTCTGGATTCGGATTCGATTCATTTTTTTCCGGATTCGATATTATGTGGAATCGAAGGATTCGAATTTTATTGCAGATTCGGATTCAATTCATTTTTTTTTTTGGATTCTGCCCAACCCTGACCGGGAGAACTAAAAGAGAACAAAAGAGATTCACTTCAACGACGGCCTCACTCAAGCCTGGGAAAATAACAACTCCCGGACTCGAGTAGAGCTTACAGCTTAGATAATTATAATGTTCAGAGCCTCAAGAGTTAAGCCATAGCCTTCCTTGGTGTTGTGTCGTGTATTAGTGTGCTCCTTTTTTTTTTAAATTTAAATTAAATTTTTTATTTTCTTCGCATCCGTTACACATTCAAGTTTTTTTTCTCTATAATAGAATAAGTAAAATGTCTCTACCTTCAGGACGGGTTGGGGAGTTGGAAATCAATCAAAGTGAGATTTTTGCCTGCCAATTTGTGAGGAAGAGGTCGAAGGAAGAATAAAGTTTGGTGAGCGAATTTTCGGTACTGAACAGTCATGCTACAGTTTGATATTTTATTAAAAAACAGAATTTAGGTTTGTGATTTAAAGTAGTGGTATTATCATTCAAGTAAATAAATAGTGCATAAAACAAATATCGACAATTTTTTTTTTCAATACATTTTTTATTTATTTAAATAAACTAAAAAGACATATGCTTTAGATTCTTTACAGTAAATTTTTTCTACGTTTGAACAGCTCATTCCTTGACACGACTTGCATATTTTTGTCACCTCAGTTGTATATTTTCATAACAATAATGGGGGTAAATGCATATTATTTTATACCTACTGCTATATAATAATTATCGCTGTGCAGCTTCTCAAAGCTAAAACTCATCTGTTTTAAGGTACGAACATACTATGCCAGAACCTCGTATAATGGCAAAAGATACCATTTAGGTAATATTGGAGAGGACCTGAAGGTTTCGTCGTAGAATGAACGTTTAATCACTCATCTTCCAACCGTATTGTTTGGAACCACTTTTGAGGACGTTCATTCCTTGCTAGGGTTAGCTTCGTATCTACAGAGCGGAACTTTTACAAACTAATCATTGGGAATATCTTTACATTATTGTGAAATTTTACTCGTCACTAATTTTTCCCTACCTTTGACGCTTATTTGACTGGATTTATATTATGATTAATGCGGAATTCATTTTTATGGAATTGTTTGTGAATAACTCATTTTTTGAACTTTGAAAGCTGGCCTTAGTGCCTCAATAATTCAGTAGATATTATTCATTGCTGCTATTTCCAGAACTTCTGATGATCGAACAGACTTCAATTAAACTCGTTGTCGAAAAAAGAAATTGTATTCATAAAAAAAGTATTTTTCTAGTACCTAGTTGAAACTTTGAAAGTTCACCAAACGATATTTCCAATTTTATTTTATTTTTTCAAAGTAGAAAATATATGTATATAAATTTAAACTATCAATCTATATTTTTAATTTTAATAATTCTGAAAATGCATGTTTAAAATTTTTCCTTCGAGTAATTCGACAATTTTTTTCATCAAATCAATGTTACCTTTTTCAGGAAAGAAAAAAAATTTCTTTTCAAAAAAATTCATTATCGATGAAAAAATGGCATTTCCTTTCCACTCAAATTGTGAGTCACGTAAACGAAATGGAACGTAGTCCTGGTACAACACAAGCCCTTTACGTTGTTACTTATGAATGAAAATAGGTTCGAATTTAAGAATGAAAAAGGCGAACGCGAACCGCCACTAAAACTTCCACCCTGCGAGTGTAGCTTGGTTATGCAGAAAAGTTGGCGTCGGTATTTCGTGTAGGGTGGAGAATGCTTTTCATTCGACGCCGAGCGTTTTCAATTAAATATTATAGGTGGTTTAAGGCGGAATAAAAATAATTTTTTATCGATATAGTTTTTACGTTCAAAAGAAGTGGCTGGGTTTTTATTGAAACATTTGCGAGGAATATTTACATTTCCAATTTTCCTTTTAGTAAAAATGAAACTTTCATTTATAAATTGAGCCTAAATGAAATAATTTCTCGAAGATGATAAAATTGTTTCGGAATGGTAAGGCTTTGTGATTTTCCTCTTTGGTTGATTTTAGAAATGTTTCTTTTTTTCTTCTGTTAAAGCGAATCGCTGAGTTCGAAGAAATTGATGTGGGGTTGTATACTGTATAGTGAGGCTAGTTGACATTACCGTTGTATTTGATTAATGAGTATTTGGAAATGTTTTCGAATTGAGAGGAAATCGTATACGTACTTATTTTTCCTCCTTTTCGGTCTAAAGTGGCGCTTGGAAGGATTTTGTATTGACCGAAAAATGCTATAGTATCATTCATCTTTATTTTAATTTGATATTTTCAGCTCGATATTGATGATGGGAAATTTGTTCGGAAATTTATAAATAACAGAATTTCGTTCGAAAGCACCAATCACCAATTGAACAGTAGCGGATTTTTTTCCCAAATGTGAATCGAAATTTACAGTAAAATGGAGATGTATTATACGCGAGAAATTATTTTCAGGGAAATTCGCAGCTTTTGCTCGTATTCGCTATTTTGTGTGAATTGTATTTGAAAATTTTAAGTAATATTTTTGAAATGTTCGAGCACTCTTGAATGAAAGAAAAATCATTGATAAATAATCATCAGGCGTAACTGTGTAACAAGTACACAAATGAAGTTTCATCCGCTGGGGAGTCGCGATATACGCACGTACTCTGGCGGTAAAAAAATTATAACAAAAGAGTCGAAGGTTTAAATTACAAATATCATTCGCTAGCGCTTGCATCGAATACGAAACGGAATATAAGAGACAAGCTTTGGAATATTTTAAGTAAAGGCTGTCGCGCTCTGCTAAAGCGAAGATAGCGCGCTGCAAACTTCATCGTAATTCCCGCGAGTCCTGAATACGCGATGAAAGAAGAATATGAATAGTATAGCGCAAAAGTGACGGGTAATTTCGCTAAAATCAAGCTGCTTTTGAAACTTATTCGTATATTAACGATACGCGAAAATGCGAATAACAGAACTGGATTCGGTAAGGTATACGTAGAGCTGAGTTGCCAAGAAACGAAGGTCGATGAGCTCGGAAATTATCGACGCGGTATTTAAAAAAGCTAAATTAATTTATAACCCTTTCATTAGCTCGGTAAACAAATTAAGATTTTGGTGATTTAGTAATTACGATTTAAGTGATTTTAGTTTATCCCTCGGTGAAACGAAGAGATGCATTATTAATATTCGGCGGTTGCTTTGTCATGCGCGACGTTTATACGCGGTGGTGCCGATAGCCGGTTAAGGATTCGAATATGTGTGGTATCGGTGATTATGCGAATGGAGATGGTAATCGATTATAAATGCTTGGCAGTTTTTCTATGGTAAATTTGCGGCTATGAGAAGCGCCTTTATTGGAGAAGATGCAAATGAACAAAATTTTCATACTCGTGGCTCTTTTTAATTCGGAGATAGACGACTGTGGTGCTACTCATTTTATTTATTTATTGTAGGATAATGAGTAACTATGTTACATTGAATTGAATCAAAGAATGTAATTTGATTGCGATGAATATCTTTAATTCATTACGAATTATCATCGTTGGAATTAAGAACTTGAAACCTTTTTTAGCTGAGTTTTTACTAAAAAAAGGCAGCTATTACAGCCTACCTGATTTGAGAAAGCAAGGTCGGGGAGGGTGGGGTCTTCAAATCTTTGCATTTCAGACCATTTGTAATCTTTTGGCAAATGTCCAACTTTTTGCTATATATATTATGTGTATATATGTACCTATGATTTCAATTCACATCCGGTACACCCAGTGGAACAATTTATTTCCGATATTCATATGGCAAATTCTAATTTGTCTCCGTATTAAATATTATTGATAGATAACTTTTCAACATAAATCTGTGCCTAGAGGTCAGAAATAGGAATCATATTGTTCTCGAAAACATCTTCTATTTTCGTGATATACTCGTAAGCAAATTGAAACAGTTTTCATCTACACGTTTTCGATGATGACTCTGTCTAGTGAAACCATCATATAAGCTAGATGTATATAATTTACATAGAGGGGTTGAAATAATTACCTCTAGCTGAAGAATTTCTTGTAACCCTATGAGCATGCAACTTGGTTAATTAACACTGTATGTACAGTGATGCCAAATTGCCTCCGAAATGGAAGGTAAATTGGCCGAACAGAGGTATATTGTCGCAATGAAAATCTTTTTTGGATGCAAATTGATACTTTCGATAAGTCTATATTACATATCCCCCCGCGTAGCGCGGGCAGTTATATATGAAGTTCGCTCAAAACTTGGTGAGAGACTCTTATTAGAAATCTAACAAAAGCACTTTTTTGCTTTTCTGAAAAAATTCAAAATGGCGAATCACGCAAATTTTGAGGGGAGCTGAGAAGGTGCGAATACTTCAAATTTTTCGTTTTTGTTTTCATGTAAAAAGTGAGTCACTGACGCTAACATATTTAAATTTCAGTCTCTCGAGTGAATTTGGCGGGCAGTTAGAGCAAAAAACGGTATTTTGAGGAAGTTTTGAGTCATAAAATTTCTCGAATCTTCCATCTCCTCACCAAATAAACATATAAAGATCAAACTTCGAGGATAGGATTAGTTGGTGACCAGAATATGACCACTTGAATTTGGGTCAAAATAGATCCAAAATGGCTGATAATCAAAATTTGAGTGGAGCTTGAGGAGCCTCAAATTAGTTAAAATGTAATTAATATGAACTATACTCTGTCTCAAATTCACTTTCATACATGATGTCGGAGGGGAGAAGGGGGGGTTATCGACCTTAAATATTTCCTGTTACCACTTTTATAACCCTAATGATTAGTTCATTTTTGTCAAATTGCTGTATATCTATGAAAAGTTAATTTGAAAAAAAAAATATTGCAAAAAAAATAAGATGCAAAGGACGCGAATTTCAAATATTTTGTACTCACATACTTAAAGTTACATCTATCCTGTGCTGTAGAGGGAAAGGAATCTCGTGTATCGAAATATCTTTACATTTTGACCTTTTTTTTATTTCAAAGTATTTGATAGCATTTTTTTTTTCATTGTGCCATATATTGCTGCAACTCTAGTCAAAGGCACATTTCAGTAAGGTCTAGATTTTCTGGAACAATTTTGGTCTATCTGAGGAAGGCGAATAGAGTGACTATTGCTGAGGATGCCTGAGAGACTAGAAGGCATTTTAAGTCTAGAGCGGATGTCTATATTATAAGATGTCTAATTGAGGATTAGATTGGTCTTACGATCGTCAAAAAGAAGTATAATTATTAATTTAAGAATTAGAAGGGGGAAAACGATTTAAAATTGTTTTTTTTCTTGTTCGTATTTTCATGGAAATTCAAGTGTTTTCAAATTTTTGAACATTATCTTCTCTTGCTTTTGAAAATTTATCCCATTTTTATTAGCCTTTTTTTTATGTCGTATTGAATTGCTTATGAGGAAATAGAAATCTAAATGTTTTGTTGAGCATGCGGCTTGTGACAGTTACGTACGAGTTTCAGATTTAGGCCTCATTATAGTAGACAGAATATGATGTGAAGAGTGACTTACTTTTTTTAGGAGAATCTCAATTCTTGAACATTTTTTTTTACAGTTTTTGTAAGTATATTTTCTTCGTATTTGCACTGTTATAATATTTTTTCAAATTTTAACTTTTACTTCATCACCGAAGTCAAATGAAAATATGCTTTTTGTGGCATAATTTATAGTATGCAATATATATAGTATTACTGACAAATGGTAGCAGTGGAGGTAATAATAAATTGTGGAAAATGATCAGAAAAATTGGTGAGTTTTTCTCATTGTTTTGCAAATAGGTCAATAAAGCACTTTTCAAAGTCATCTTTCAAAAAATATGAAAAAATGAACAAGTTTTTCTATAATTTTTCGCTATTCTTCATTATTTCTATCCACCTATTCACTCCATTATTACCAATTTTTTATCAGTTATACCACATTATATGCTCTACATTTTGATGGAAATAACATAATTATTTTTACCTCACTTGGATGATGGAATAAAAATTCTTTTAATTCTTCATTACCATGGTATACAAATATTTATCATTACCTCTATATCTCAGCCCCTTCAGTAATTAGCTAGGCAAACTATTATATATGAAAGTCATATAAATAGCCTTATATATGGTATGAAGGAGCTCATATTTAGGTGTATACCATGTATACGTATTAGAGTATTATGAAAAAAAAATTGTTCTCCTGAAAGGATCAAAAATTCCAAATATATTTATTATTATATTTAATTTAGATGAAAATAATTATTTATAAATATTAATAATATAAAAATTATTATAACCATAAAAAATACCTATTTCCTTCAATTTTCATAAAATTTTGATTGACCATTTGGGTGAGCCATGATTAGGAGTCCTCAAAGTAGTACCATTTTCGAAAAAAATCACGGTTGTAATAACTATCACTTTTGATCAAAAACACGGCTAAAAATAATCTACATTTAATATTTATTCGCAAGCAGATAATAAAGCTAATTAATCACCGAAGTGTGAATTTTAATCAAATTACAAATTTTTACCAACGAACGAGAACGGCGAAAAGAAAATTTCGCGTTTATATATTAATTCGATTACACAAACAATTTATTGCTTCAACGTCAACGTTCTTCAATTAAGTAATTAAATATTGTGCAAACAATATCGGCGGTTATATTGTGTCAATTTTTTGATTACATTAATGGAATGAAAGTATAGAAAGAAGAGGTTTTCGAGTAAGATAAAAAACCGCGCCGTTGTTTTGATACTCTATTGTAGATCGACGTAACGGTAAATAAAATCACAAGGTTGTAACGCAACACCTTGGCGGTGGTGAGGAGCAGGGAGAAAATCGCGAATATAAAAAATTAATTTTTACTACGGCGCCGAGTGGTTTAAAAATTAATTTGTAAAAATGATAATAAATGATAATGATAATAGAGGGTGCTATTGTCGACGATATAATTACCGCGTAAATATTACAGCTCGTAGCCTCGTAGGAAAACCTGGGTGGTATAGGAGTGTGGATGAAGCGGGGGTTAATTTATGCAGCTGGTTGTGTGTGAGAAAAAAATGACTTTTGAAACGTGTTACCATAAGGTATAATATACGCCTTTGATGAGTGTACCTGTGTACGAAGTATCGATCGAAGTTGTTAATTTTTATTAGATGAACGATTAGGGGGAATGAATTTTGAAAATAATGCGTTCGACGTTATAGAGGTTTAAACGGTATTGTAGATGTGACGAAATATTCGCGTTAATTAGGGAGTAACCAGACGACGGCGATTATAGATGAATGTCCACTATCGTAGAAATGATCGCGTTTAAATTGTAATCACGAAATTACACGTATAAAACGGCGATACGTGACTGGTAGGGTGAAAGTTTGAGAACTCCTTTGGTTTAGGGCGATCTAAAGGCGCGATAAGTTTTTGAATAATGTTTTGGGTGTGTTGAGTTCAAATTGAATTTTGACTTTTGACCGTCGAGACTCGTTATTCGCCAAGTTACGAGATAATTATTTCGCTACTATTAATTTCAACGCCACGCCATGGTAACGGCGGATTGCGCGCTAGTCAGAAAAAGAACCGACGCGATAAAAGTGGCGAATGCGTTTTAAAAAATAGCGCACCGCGATATATCGGGTTTTTACGGTGTAGCTAATTTCGAAATTTCGCCTTCTTCGACTCGCACGGAAAATTTATTAAATTCGCTGTCATAAATGATGAAAGACAGGTACTCAGAGCGTGGCGTTTTGCAGAAATAGCGTCATTTATGGTACTCGTGGCTGTGTGCAAAGCCTTTTTAACAAATACCAAACGAACGAGCCGAGTTGAATTTTCGTACTCGCCGTTACGTCGAGTACGTACCTGCGCGCTTATGGAAATTACGATTTTATCTTCGAGAATGGAGAAATATTAGAGAAGTTTTTTCAACTCGTCCGCAACTTAGTTGAACTCTTGGCGCGAGACGAACGAAAACTCCAAGTAATTATCGAAACTGCGCTCGGTATCCCGTTGTTTGTTATGCGCAATTTTACCATCGCCAGTTTTCGATTATTCGTTTCATCGAGCTGGTACAAGAAAGTTTTTCGAAGGCGGTGGAATATACGTGATTTTCATATCTACGTTGTTATCGACGAAAAAAAAACAACATTAGGATTCATATTACTCGTCACTTTGAGCGTTTGACACCCCACCGATGAAAATAGTTGGGCAGTTTTTGAATTTAATTATTCTTATGCAGGGTGTTACATCTGAACATAAGCCCCTTCATACAGAATGTAAGGATACGCATGTGACTTTCATGTACGATGGTCTGCCTATCTTATATATGCTTAAATGCTAAATGAGTTGGTGGTGAGAAAAATCAATTGATTTTATTAATCGTACAATCAATCAATCGAAATATTGTATAATCGATTATTTCATTAATCAAATTCTTGAATAATCGATTATTTCATTAATCGAAATTTTGGAATAATCGATTGTTCCATAAATCGAAATTTTGAGTAATCGATTATTTCATTTATCGAATTTTTGAATACTCGATTATTCCATTTATCGAAATTTTGAATAATCGATTATTCCACAAATCGAAAATTTGAGTAATCGATTATTCCATTTATCGAATTTTTGAATAATCGATTATTCCATTTATCGAATTTTTGAATAATCGATTATTCCATTAATTGAAATTTTGAATAATCGATTAATCTATTAATTAAAATTTCGGAATAATCGATTATTCCACAAATCGAAAATTTGAGTAATCGATTATTCCATTTATCGAATTTTTGAATAATCGATTATTCCATTTATAGAATTTTTGAATAATCGATTATTCCATTGATCGAAATTTTGAATAGTCGATTAATCTATTAATTAAAATTTCGGAATAATCGATTATTCCATCAATAAAATTTTTGAATAATGGATTATTCCATTAATCGAAATCTTGAGTAATCGATTATTCAAAAAATCGAAGATTTATTAATTGATTTATCGATTAATCGTTATTTTCCAGTTTCACTATTTTTTTACTTTTGACATTTTTTGTAGTAATCTCATTCTGAAGTCGCTGAAATCAGAATAGGTTAGTCACTGTGCCACATTTTCTTATATGACAACTCAATAAAAAATTTTCAACCTATCGTGTACCTCACATTTTGAAATCAATTACACCTCCCGCCTCCCTAAACATCATTTGTAAAGGTGAATTTGGAATATAGTATACCTACTCTGTATCCCCAATAATCATGTAAATTCAGTTTTTATCACATTTCTTGATATTTGAGACTACTCAAGTTCTGCTCAAATTTTAGTCCTTAGTTATATAGAATACCAAGTTACTTCACCCCCATAAAAGTAATGTAATTAATTGAAAAATGATCGCCAAGTGCGTGGCTGTTGAGAAGACAAGAAGACACATCACTGATTGGTGGCTGAAATAAGAACCAATAATTGGTTCGGTCATATCACTCGAAAAATTCAAAATATCCAATTAGAGTTGAGACTAGCTCACCGCCCTTGTATAGTGAGTGATTGGCCCTACACTGGAGTGGAAATAGAATGTATTTATATTTCAAATTAAAAGAAATCAAAGAACAAAAGTTCATAATAATTTCTGACCATAATATTTTTACGTTAGATTAGAGCCTCTTCAGTAAATGTGGTAAGCAAGCTATCATACATGAGTGTCACGTGAGTTGCCCTGCATAACATATAAAGGATTCAAATCTTCCAGCTAAAAACTGGCGGGTATAGTGATAGTGATACTTGCAGAGAACGACAATAATCTTCATTCACCCATGTAGCCTACTCTGAAATTAGAAGAAACAATGACGTCTTAAATTTGCTGAAATTATAATGTTTTATTCATTTTTTGAAAATGAATCGAACTTTCTTTGCTAAAGAGCTGAAGTTTTCTATTATATTCAACGAGTATCATCATTATTATTGTTTGGTTTTCCGTCCGATGTTTGGACACTCTGCGTATTGAAATGAAATTCGATTCGGAATTTCGCCCTCTTTTGCTCCTACCTTCGATATGTTGTAACGAATTGTCGATACTTCCGAGAACAAATTGTAAACGACATGAATTAATTCTTTTTTGTAATTTTTTTGTTTCGCAGATGTCCACAGTTGTGTCGTCGTCCAGTGACTGTGTAGATAATACTGGTTGTCGACTGAGAAAAATTGGTAGCGGAACTTCACTGCATACGACACGGACTGTCGCCACTCCACCAACAAACATAAACAACAACGCCATCGGTTCGACGCCCTCTGGACCAAATCCAATCAATAATTCATCTTCCAACAAACAGTGCTGTTTTCATTGGTGTTGTTGTTGTCGTCCTTGTTCTTGGTAAGTGGATATATGTATTGTAATGAACATCAGCCAATCATTCAAGATCTGGGTAAAGCTATGAAGACACCCACTCTTTCTTGAACCTTCCTTCCCAAATCACATAGGTTGTAATCTATGACTATCTAGTATATAGTCAAAGATTGTAATAGATATAATTTGTAGTTGAAAATTCTGCTAAAATTGTCTTACCGTTTTGAAATAAATTCGAAATTTTTACCTTCCTAGTGAAAATATCTTATAATTTTCAAGAATTATAGATTTAAATCATAACATATTGAAGAAACTTGAATTCTTTTATTGATAGGGTTTTCAGATCATTAAAATGCGGTTATAAAATTATTCAAATACATGATTTTCCGATTGATCTCCTTCTTAACCAGAAAAAAGATTGAAAAACGATGAAATTACTTTTTTATCTGAGACATTGGTAAATTTAAATTTTAAACCAAAGTTGTTCCAAAAAATTAGATTTGCAACTTTTTCTGTCTTTTCTGAGCTAACAAAAGTTTTCTCCAGTGTTTTTTTGTCCTAATTTTTTTTAATATTAGGCAGTCTGAAAGCTACAACTAGAAAAATTTTGGCGAGAAAATTCGAGACACGAATCGAAAAAATTTGAGACAGACATCAAAGTATTAACGAGATGATATCAGTTGATAATAAATAAATAATAATAATAAATAAATAAATTAAAAAAAAAACAATCTGTCGGATACAGTTATCTTCTTATTTCTCGTTTCAAGATCTCTTTTCAATCATCCTTTAAATTTTAATGATAAAAATCTTCAAAATATGACAGAAATTGTGAAAAAATAGTAAATAACCACGATGTTCTCGTCGTGAATTAAATTTTTAAACTAAATCATTTCTTAAATTTATTTATTGTTTCGGCTGTTTTCATTCTATTGCTCATTTTTCATCCCATTCTTGACGGTGAAAGATTATTTTCAAAATGGAAAAATTCTGGAACTCCGCTTTCCGCTTCCATCACATTTGCCAATCCTGCGTAACAAATCCGATTTGTATAATTTCTTGCAATGTCTCTAGTGAGGTGAATTCTTTCACCTCGACAATTCTTATTCACCTTGTCGACGACTGGCGAAAATCTCATCATGGAAAGGCGTATAAAATTCGCAACTTTCTGTAACCCCTGAATTCCGATCTTCCGATTTTAAGAAAAAAAAAACGTAAGCTGCCATGTAGCATTATTAAAGCCAAATTTTTATTGGGGCTTATTTACATTTGCCGGTAATATTGTAATTTAAAGTATGTAGCACTTTCTTTCCATAAAAATCACAAATTTTAGTTATTGAGTGAAGCTTCTCTATTCGTCTTCATAAATTTTAAGCGTAAATCAAAGAATCATTTTCTGGTTCCTAACCAATTCCTCTTAGAAAGTCCTCTTTACGTTATGTGGTGAGGAGATATGCGAGATTCATGCAATTTTTTGTAGTGATTTACCCTACAAAAGGAGTTTTTGCTCCAACTCCCCTCCATATTCACGTAGTAGACTGAAATTGAAATATCTCAGTTAGTTGTACTCATCAGAAATTTTCTACTTTTTGTATATCCTCTCCATAATTTTATGTCAGTAACGCCACGTGTAAAGGTGATATTGGCATACAGCATATTTCCCTTACTAGTAATCATACGAGCTTTCATTTATCAAATTTAAGCCAGTTGAGCCCCCTCAAACCAGTAGCGTAACTTGACATTCCTTCTGGGGGAAGACAGAAATCATAAAACAAAAGTTTTTTATTACCAATTATTTACGCAGTCTATCTCGATACCAATTGAGATCACAAATACTTTCCAATCCGAAATAAAAAATTAATTTTTGAAGGGTCTCTGGGGGGTTGTACTCACTCCCCCCCCCCGGTATTTACGCCACTGCCTTAAACCTTTCTCAGATGTTGGTTGTTTTGACCAAAATTTGAAGAGTAGTATTCTGTTTCTTAGGTAAGACCATGTGCGAAGTTTTATCTTTCTGAGTCAATTTGGTTGCGAGATATGAGAAATTTAAGAAATTTCTTTTTTTAGTAATTTCCTTTCTAAAAGCCATTTAAACCTCTAACTTCTCCTCCATATTACTTTGGAGAGCTTCATCAATTGAGCTCACTTTATCATCTGTCACCGTAATAAAAAATTTTTGATCTTTTGTTTAGCCCCCCCACCCACCCCCACATTTTGAGTACAATAAACCTTCCTCTCCCCTTCCAAAGTTACGTATAAAGGTGAAATGAGCGTACATCATATTTCTCATTATTAGTGATGATGTGGGTTCAGATTCATCATATCTGAGCTATGTATTTGAGCATTCTCAAGCTTTCCTCAAATTTTGCTCATCTGCCATTCGCACCTGATTTGACCCGAAATTTGAGGGGTCATATTCTTGTCTCCAACTAACTCCTTGTAAAAAGTTTGAGCCTCTTAGGTATATTTGGTGGGGAGATAATGAGGATTCATGAAATTTCATGACGCAAAACTTCCTTAAAAAGCTGTTTTTTGCTGTAACCACTTTCCAAATGCACTTTGGAGACTAAAATTTGTGTATGTTGGGGACGTTGATTCGCTTTTTCATATGAGATTAAAAATGAAAATTTTGAGCTATTTTATTCTTCTCCACTCCTCTCAGCATTTGAGTGAATTGTCATTTTGAGTCGAATCAAAAATTTGAAAAAAAAAGTCCTCAAGTTATTTATGAGACCACACCTTCACTAAATGTTGAGTGATTTCCATGCGTATTTATACAAACTCTATTTTTCAGGGGGAGAGGGGGTGGATATGTGAAGCGTACATGCTATAAGTATATTATTGAAAAGCGCTAGGTCGATTACAAATGGTCTGAATAAGGATGTAAAGTATCGATACGTCAACGATATTTTACAGCCAAAAATCTGAGGTCAAATTTAAGCGTATAACATTTAGAAGAAATCACACGTATAATAAGCAAAAATTCTTAATTTTCAAAATAATTTCAAAAAAAAAAAAAGGAACCTATTAATATTAAAATGGATAAGTTTAAAAAAACAATTGAAAATGTTTATGATTGTATTAAAAATTTAAAATTCCTAATAAGATGACCTAACTGTCTTCATCTCTTGTTCGAACTTGTCTCTCGGAACATCGATTTTACAGGAAACTGTTGATAGACTCAAATCATGGTCAACCCAAAATGGGTTCAATTTCTCCAGTACTAAAACAACCGCTGTACACTTCTGCAGAATTCGCCGTTGTGAACATGAAATTCTAGTCAACCTAGACAACACACCTATCCCTTCAACAGATACCGTCAAATATTTAGGAATCACATTTGACGAGAAACTATCATGGAAACCATACATCGATCAGCTTAAAGTAAATTGCACCAAAAAACTAAATATAATCCGTAAACTGGCCAGTACGTCATATGGATCTGATCGCACTTCAATATTAAGAATCTATCGGGCTCTCATTAAATCGAAACTAGACTATGGTGTAGCCATTTATTCTTCGGCTAACCAGAATATCATCAACTCGCTTAACACAATTCATCACACAGCTGTGAGACTCGCAATCGGCGCTTTTCCAACTTCCCCTTCAATTAGCATTCTGTGCGAAGCTGGTATACCCCCTCTCAGCATCTGTAGAGATAACAGCCTCTTAAATACATGGATTCGGCTCCAATCTTCAGTCAGTCTTCCTTCCTTAAACTCTCTTCAACCGACCCCTCGCACTTCAGTTCTCACTTTCCACATGCAAATCACGAAGATCCTAGACTCAATACAGCTCGTCTTGCCGCCGACGTATCATCATAGTATGGCAGTACTTCCTCCTTGGGCAAACCTTCAACTGAGCTTAAATCTACAACTTCTAGAATTTTCGAAAAAGGAAACGCATCCTAGCATCTTACGTTCCGCATACCAAAGTATGATCAGCGAATACGACGGTCATAAGATTATTTTCACCGATGGATCCAAAACATCGCAAGGAACAGGTTGTGGGATAGCAACTGAAAAAGAAATTATTCTTCGCTTCTCTCTTCCTACTTTTTTCACTATCCTCTCGGCAGAACTGTTTGCAATAAAACTTTCCATTGAATATATAACAAAAAATGATCCTCATTCCTCGTACCTCATATGTACAGACTCCCTAAATGCAATCATATCCCTTCAAAAGTATAATTCGCCCCATCAACACCCAATAGCCAAAGACATTATCAAAGAACTTCGAAATAGTACAAGTGCTCGTGTTTCGCTCGCGTGGATTCCATCGCACGTTGGAATCCAGGGAAATATATTCGCGGATACTGCGGCAAAAGAAGGGACGACCTTTTTTCCCTTACCGAACGTTAAAGTACCACCAAAAGACCTCAAAACCTATACAAGACAAAGATTTCTTGAAACCTGGCAAAACCAATGGCTCAATGTACCAAGCATAAATAAACTCCGCTCCATCAGAAACACAGTAAAACCATGGGGAACATCACTTTCCAACAATCGGAAAAATGAAATAGTTGTCACTAGACTCCGTCTAGGCCACACCAAAATTACCCATTCCTATATCCTCTCCAAACAACCTATCCCATTATGTCCTACTTGTAACTCTCCTCTCACAGTCCAACATCTACTCGCCATCTGTCCCACTTATGACCTTCATAGAACCCAAATTCTCCAGACAAGCGACCTTTCTGAAATCCTTTCCGATCAACAAAATAAAATTGAACATCTCCTTCACTTCCTCAAAATAACAAACTTATTTCAAAACGTCTAACCCCAAAATTACTCGTGCCTCTGGCCTAGGCGGCAGTACACGGCACGTTAATCAAGGAGTAAGTAAGTAAGTTATTATTGCTAGAAAAATGATGTTCAATTTCATTATAATTATTTTAAAGTTGCCAGAAACAATAAAAATAAATATTCATATTATTTCTTTTGGAGCATCATCGAGTATCAAAAGTATCGATACTTGCTTAAAAAATATCGACACTAATCGATAACTCTTTTTTTTTTTTGATACTTAAACAACACTAGGTCTGAAACCTCCCCGACCCCTCTAATCAGGTAGGCTATAATAGCTTTGTTTTTCATTGAAAACTCTGGCAAAAATATTCCACGGTTTAAATTTCATTCTCCAATTGGTCGCCTATTCAACCACTCGACGAAATTTGTAAAAAGCACCGTGAAAATTTCGCCTCTCGAATAATTTAAATACCGAGAATTTTTCGTTTTACAATTTCAACTTTCGACACAGACGAACTAAATTTCGCCATTTTGCGACCTCAACATCGTTTGTTTCATTGTACTCGAGTCGCGTTCCCTCCATTCCCCTCAACGTTCGCCACGAAACTCGAAAGTCGACTGGTGAAAATAATAGTGATGAGTTGGCACGTCATTCATTCGCAGCAATTAACGTATTTCGTATCATTTATTTGGAGCATTTCGCGTTATTTCAGATAAACGAAGTCACTTATCTGGGTATTACGGCGCACCTTGAGAATTGGTTTTATATTCTCTTGTACGAATACGCGCAGAATTCTCGATCAGTTCGCGATTTCTTGCTTTACATTTAGCCATCGAAGCTTACACGTTATAGTGTTAAGAAGCAACATACAGAGTAATATTTGAGAGCAATTAAGTAGAAAATATAATTTCACCAATATTGCCATGTATAGAAATGTAACGCATTTGTACAAGTATTGGGTGTAAAAAAGCACGAGGAAGTATGGTAAAAGTGGCGTTTCAGTCAACCGTTCTTACACTCTATTCGAGCGCGAAATTTCGTCACGAACGAATAATTTCGCATTGTTATGTAAAATCGTATTGTGGATGGAACGCGTGTACGTATGTCGAAAAACAAAATACCCTTTAATTCTTACTCGCTAATCTGTCACGTATTCGCGAATAAGTGGGGATGGAGAAATTCACCTTTATGTAGTCTTTACGATGTGCAAATTTGACGACTGTATTTTTACGTCGATTAAATCTTCAGCACTCTTGAATGTAAAAAATTTCGAATTGGGTGTAACTTCCGCGTTCTCTAGTGAAATAAATTTCAAAGGTATATTAAAAGGTTAATTATACTTTACATTGAAACGTACTGAGTTAGCGGTACCATTTAGAACTTTAGTAGCGCGTGAAATTCGCCACGAAAAACCGTCACGCTCGGCTATAAAACTATATACGAAACATATTCAACCATTTTCCTTTCTATTCGCATTAAAATTATTTCGAGTATTTTCGAATTCGAGCGGACAAGAAATTTGCATAACAAAGATCCGCCATGCGCGCTACCTCGAAAATTATACCGATGTGAAATAGCAACTCTATAACATAAATCGAAACCATAACGGATTTTATTATATAACCCGGAACAGGTGTAGTCTAGTTGAAATACCATTAAGTTGGTACAAGTTGAAAATTGTTCGCGCAGTACCTATAAAAAACTGGCGAAAATTAATTTCAAAGAACGTTCAACTCGAAATGATTCGTATTTGTTTGGGTTTAAAAATATTAATAATTTTGTTTTTGTTTTGTTTTTTTCTTTTTGGGGGTGGGGGTGGGGGAGTCTTTATGATGAGCGTACCTGCATTTTATGCTTCAAGCAATCAACATTTTTAGCTGAGTTTTTGACTTGAAAATGATTGCTATTACAGCCTACCTGATTTGAGAAGGGAGGGTCGCGAAGAGTAAGGTCTTCAAATTTTTGAGTTTCAAACCATTTGTAATCATCTGGCAAATATTTTCCCCCACGCCTAGCACCGGTGGGTATTAATGAAATTTGCTCAAAACTTGGCGAGAGACTCCTATTAGAAATTTAACAAAATTACTTTTTGTATTTTTGAAAAAATTCAAAATGGCGAATCACTCAAATTTTGAGGAAGGCTGGAGAAAATGCAAATCGCTCAGATTTTTGTTTTTGTTTTCATATGAAAAAGTAAATCACTGACACTAACATATTTAAATTTCAGCCTCTCAAGTATATATGGAGGGTAGTTAGAGCAAAAAACAGCTTTTTGAGGAAGTTTTGAGTCATGAAATTTCTTGAATCTTCCATATCTCTTCACCAAATCGACTTAGAGAAATTAAACTTTGTGTGGGGTTAGTTGGTGACCAGAATATGATCTATTGAATTTTACTCAAAATGGATTCAAAATGGCGGATTATCAAAATTTGAGTAGAGGTTGAGGAGGTCTCAGATTAGTGAAAATGTAATTAATATGAACTCTTATCGTTATTGGCGATAAGAAGTATATAATATCCCCAATTCAATTCCATACATGATGTTGGAGGGGAGGGGAGGTTCATTGACCTCAAAATTGAGGAGGAAGGTACGCGAGATATCGAAAAATTTTATTGTGGTGTCATATGACAAAATGAGCTCAAGTAACTAATCTGTTCTAATTTTGCCCTCCTGAGTGAATTTGAAAGGAGTTGGCGCAAAAAAGAACTTTTGGAGGGGAAGTTGCTGTAGGAAATTTCATGAATCTTCTATATCTCGTCACCAAATCGAGCTCGAGAGGTCGAATTTCGTGTGTAGGGTTCCTTTTCAATTTGAGTCAAAATTGATATAAAATGCAAGATCATGACACTTCGAAGATAATTTGAGGAGTCTCAAGTAGCTATAATTTGAGAAATATGTGTTCATTTATGATTATTTCGTGGCAAGACACGCTAAATTTGTTCCAAATTCAACTTCTTGAGTGGTTTAAGAAGGGGGTTTTCGGACTTGGTTTTGGATGTGTTCTGTAGTCATGAATGGTTTAGAAACTTCATTTCCAAACCTGAACAAACCCAGTTAAAAACTCAGCTCCACTAATGCAGCATGGCTGCTTACATTTTTTTTTTTTTGATTTATTTGCAACCGCTTCAATGATATCGTCCCTGTTAATTTAATTTATCAAATTAAACTCTTCGCCGACGCTAAAATTTTTTTGGAGGCGTTCGTGGTTTTTAAATGTATATAGCATGTACAAACGTTTATCTCAAAAGAATAAGTTGATAAATGAATGTAGCATTTTCGTACTATGCTAAGTATCATTTTTGGCGAAATTGAGTTATGACCACCATAGTATACATGGACAATATGTACACCATCCGAACCTATCAAAGTGCCGGATATCTAATTTCTAAGGGTTCAAAATGTAGCCTAAAGATAGCACCACCATCGAAATGATTGAATTTTTTTAAAGATTTCATTTTTATAATTTTTCTGTGTTTTCAAAAACTAATAATAATGATCATCTTTTGTCATTTTTTTGTTTATAATTTCGTATCGGAAGAAAAAAATGTAAAAATAAAATAATTTTCAATGAATTTTTAATATTTCCAAATTTTGCGCAAGGTACATTTTTCATTACAGAATTACTCGGCATCACGTAATCAGATCGACCTAAATTTTGAACTGGGTGGTAGGGAATAGATAGAAGTTTGCTCTGAGCCTTCATTTTTGTGATATGCAACTTCTCAGTTACCAAGGTGGACGTACAAAACTTGAAACGCGATTATCTCGAAAACATGTTTTTGGCACTTGGCATAGTATGAAAATGCTGCATTCAAATATTGACTAGAAAATTTTTATTTCCTTTACGCCTTTGGATACCATCGCCGCCGGAAAAAATCGCAGGTGACATGACGCCTCTATCACCAATTTGATTCCAGCACAAAATGGCGGATCATCAAAATTTTAAGAAACTTTAAGAGCTTCAGATAGTTGGAATTCGAATCGATGAATGTATAAGCTCATATGATTCCTGCGAGGAAGAAGTACCTCTGTTGAACTTCTGATGCTTTTGTAGTGGATAGATGTGGGTTTCCACTTTCCAACTTTAATGTGAGGGTGAGACTGTGGGTGTGAAAAACAAAACATCATCTACTACTCTGAATAAAACCCTTTTAAAAACTCAGCTTCCATAAAACGGTAAAGCTGTTTGCGATTTTTTTTTTCGAATAAATGAATCAAACTTTCTTTGGAGAACGACTTGACAAATTCTCTTTTACAAGAGGTGATTAAAAAGAAAAAAATTAAATACAGAATTTTTGGCATTTAAAAAAAATAATTCCTTTTGTTGGAATATATTACAAAGCCCGGTAAAGGCGATGGAGTGATAAAAATAAAGAGATGATTCTTTGAACGAACGTACGTATACATCGGTATAAGTTGAAACACGCGAAAAAAAGCGAAAAAGAAAAATTTCCAAATCCGCATAGTCAGTAGCTGGTCGTTTGTAAGTTGGTACGAAGGCGGTTCTCTTTCAAGGTACGCATTAAATCCTTTCATGTTGGAATTTTAACTCAGCGTAGTTTAATATAAAGTTTTTCAAGTTTTTTTTTCGGTCTTCCTAACCCCCGCTGTGCCATTATAGAACGCGCGTTTGTACGCGACGTGTAAAGTTCACGTTAAATTTGTAGGTGCCGTAAGTTGCATATAAATTGGTAGAAGGCGTATGCATTAAATTCTCGTCGATTAGAATATTAATATGTACGTTGAATAACGTTATAAGAAAAGTAATTAAACTCTAGGGCAGGGAAATACACACTGTGCGAGTATACGCTGTATACTAAGCGAATATTTTGTTGTTGTTTATAGTTTAGCTGTGAAAACTGTACACGAAGAACCGAAGCAAGCGAAGGAGGAACATAAAAGTTCTGAAAATTTACTAATCACTGCCGACGAACCTCCGTAAGTATAGGAAAATATTCGTACCTAACGGGGAAACGAAATCATACTAAATGACCTAGATTTTCAGTCACATCAAAGTTATTTTTTTAATGGGGTTTCGTGTCGAATAAGAAAACGCGCGGAAGTTGCTAATTTTTTTAGCATACTTGGCGGCAATTTTAAGCACGACAATTGCCATATGCGCCGTTTGATATTCTTCTGTTTTAATCTTTCAGACCATCGATAGAAGAAATACGATTGTGGGGTGATTCATTCGATAAACTAATGAAAAGTCCAGGTGAGCTGAGCGGTAAATTTTAATTTAAGCGCGCGAAACGCGATTGCGGCTAGAAAAACTAATTAAAATGATTTACAGCCGGTCGTCGGGTATTTAGAGAATTTTTACGCTGTGAATACAGTGAAGAGAATATATTGTTTTGGGAAGCCTGCGAGGAATTAAAGAAAGAAACCAATCCGAACGTAGTGGAAGAACGGGCTAGGTTTATTTACGAAGACTTCATTTCGATATTATCTCCGAAAGAGGTAAAATTTTTTTTTAGCTGTTTAATAATTTGTGCACTTTGTAGGTTTCAAATATTTTGAAAATGTGCATCTGAGAAGCCTAAATTATATGTGAAAGGGAAAATGAAATAATTCAATTTTTAAACATCCAAATTAAAGTCAATACGCGTCTTTAGCCCTGAGCTGTACATGGTGCAGTAAAAAAAAATTGAAGTCAAAGTTTAAAAATTTTGAAATTTCCAATAAAATTAATTTTCTAATGACTGAAAATTTGCCCAAGTCATATTTCGTAGGTAATTCAAAGAATGAAAAAAATTCATTTACAATTTTTTCAAATTTTATTCATGTCTAGACGGTTTAAATTTCTTAAAAAATCACCAGTTTGATTTATTTTCAAAAATTAACAATTAGGTTTTTTTTTTTTTTTTTTTTTGGTGCCGTGTGCTGCGATTACGGCCAGAGGCACCTCGTTTTTTTATCCGTGGATTAGATTCTATGGAATAGGTCTGTCAGTTTTAGAAAAGAGAACAGAGAGTGGAGTAGATGATTGTTGTCATTGGTTGTGTGCGCAGTGTGGGTTTAATTTGGGCGTTTTCACAAGTGACAAGAGTTCCCAAGTTTTGACTTATCAATACGAAGTCATTTCGAAGCAAGAATGTGATATTTTGGAAAGCTTTATGGGTTAAAAATTGAGCATATTTTTCCTCTGCACTACAGAATAGTCTATATTAAGCCCATACTGTGCATATAACCAATAAATTACCCATTTCTTGTTCATTTTTGAAAATAACCAAAATTATTGCTTTTGAAAAAAAATTAATATGTTTAAAGCTTCAAAATTTTGAAAAAATAGTGACTGATTTTTTTTCAGTATTTGAAGGAAAAATACTACTTTTAAAAGTGAAAAAATTTTATTTTGATCAAATATTCCATTTTTTTCAACATTTTTGAAAATTTGATTTCATCAGAGTGGGGAAAGGGGGAGTTGAAGTACTAAAATTTTTATGACATCCTTTTTGAAGTAATTTAGTAACTATTGTAACCCCGTCCCTTCATTTTTTGGAAAAAAAAATCGAAAATGTTCAAATGTGGAGAATAAAAAATGAAAATGATGATGAAATAAGAAGAAATAAAACATGAGATAGAAGAGCACTGAATATGAAAAAGTGTGCAAAAATTAAAAAAATTCATTCGTAAAAAAATTTTAAATATGAAAAATTATGTGAAAAAGACAAAAAATATTTAAATGTAGCGAAACAAAAAATCCAAAAAATATTAATTCCGTTGTATTTCATACTCTTAATCTCCTAAACTCATCATATAATTATTCCGCTATACATATGGTATTAATTATGTCTTTGATAAAATAAAAAATGAAAAATTTAAACATGATTAAACATTTCCAAATTGGAGAAATGTTCTAAATCAAAAATGTATTCAGTTATGGAACGTATAATTGTAACAATTTATTGAAAAAAATTGCTCAAAATTTCCAAATTTGAAAAAATGTTAATAAAGAGCAAGAAAAGTTTGAATGTGAAAAAATAAATTCTCTAAATACAATACTAAAATACCATTCAATCTACCTACTAAAGAATATAAAATAGAACAAATCCTTTCAGGCAATCCTTTTGAAATGAAAACACTACTTTTCTTGAAATCAACTAGTCTAGTCTCCCTCATTTAAACCAACTTATTCAGGATGTATACCTCTAACCCCGTGGCTGTACACGGCTCGAAAAAAAAAATACAAAAATGTCCAATTGTGAAAAAATTTTTGTATATGAAAAAAAGTCCAGTCCAAACGGAAACGCGAATATATGAAAATAAAAATTCTAAAAATCAATGTGTTGAAAAATTAATTTTTGTTTTGACAATGCAAAAACTATAAACTATTGATCACCTCATCTCTTACCTGAAGTCATTCAGACTGGTTTAACAAAAAAAAAAAAAAAAAAAAAAATGAAAAACAAAACAATAAAAGTTTTCAAAATGGATTTTTATTTTTGTTTGGATGTTGTGGACATATTTCTTGTTTGATAATAAAAAATTTATTTAAATCGAAACATTCCATCTAAAAATGAAGAATGTGTAAAAAAATAGTTTAAAAATACATAGAAACAAAAAAATTAAACTAAGTGTTAAAAACCTTTGCTGCTTCGGGTTCAATCCTTGTTCTTGGTTTTTTTAATTAGTTCCATTGGGAGTTCGGAGCAAAAAAGGCAAGCTAATTCGGACCCCCATTTTATATCAGAAAGTCTTGAAATTTCGCTCTTGAAAAAAAGGAATCAAGTCTATAATTAATGAAATTTTAAATAATTTAAAAAAATTCTAAATGTAAGCGTGATGTTCAGAAAAATGATTCAAATGTTATGAACAAGATATTTCATTGGAAATAAGTAAATAAAGGTACTAAAATTAAAAGTTGCTATGTTAGGCGTTAAAAAAGATGTTTGAGAATAGAATTTTTTTTTTACCAACCTGCCATAAGCTAGGAGAGGAAAGAAACTGAAAAAAATTGTCAACACTGTTGATTTCTCAAAAATGAAAAATTTATTAAGGTGTGAAAAATATTTATTTTTTTTTTTTTGCTTCAGCATTTTCATGTTGTTGTTTTTTTTTTTTTATCAAATTACGCCATGTACAGCTCTAGACTAGAGGCGTTTCTTTTTTATTATTTTACATGGTTTAGGATTAGATGAGGTTGTATAGGGATGTGGAGTGTAGATCATATTGTTTTATTTTTTATCCAATTTATTTAAAGTTTTTCGTTTGGAAAAAATGTTTTCTTGAAAAAAAAACACATTTCTGCTCTGATTCGCGACGGTCATAGTCTCGGTAATTTTGAGCAATATAGCACTCTTTTTTACACCTTCTATAAAACAGCCTTCATAATAACTGAAAAAACTTGGGTAAAAAATAAGTTCCGTAATATGTACTTCCACTGGATGGTTGAACAAGGCGATAAAATAGTTACACTCTCGTCTATACCGACTGGTGCGGATTTTGCGTCATATAAAATGTGTAACTGGTGCGCTAGCTTGGTATGGAAAAACGGGTGATTTCGAAAGCACTTAGACCGAAGTGCCACTTAATCGGTAAACGTTCGAGAGAAAATAATTGAATAAACTTACGGTAGCGTTTAAGATAAAAACTCAATCCGACAACAGACAATCGAACGTTGAAATCGGTATCGATGCAGTGAACTCATTGAAACGCTTGTTTATAATGGATTTACCTTTTAAATAACTTTTACAACGGTCGTAACGTGACGAATATAAACAATTGAAAAAAAAACCCTCTAGAACGAAACGAGGGATGAACTATTTTCTGTATCAAAAACTAACGATGAAAAATAGACATTACTGTTTGCACGATCCGATAAACGAGACGGATATTTTTTTAATTCGTAGAAAAATTCGGTTAATTTTAACGCCCTTTCGGTGAAATATTCGACGAGTGCATTTGATCGCAGACTTATTTTCCGTATTGGTTTTAGCGAACGCGAAGAGCTGCTTGGGTGTAAGAACGAAGGTATGGAAAATCGTTATAGACGGGTGACTAGGCCGTGAAATATGGCGGTAGAAAAATAAATTCGCGTTTTGAATTTCCATCGTTAAATTTTAACGCGTATTGATCGACTGTCATGAAAATAAAAAGTAATTTACAACGTCATCGGGGTTTTCTTTTGTATAGCTTCGATACCCATTACCTGTGTAATTCGGTTTAATAAATTATTTTTTTAATCAACGAAAAAATATACGATTCGAAAAGACCCGCCCAAGAAAGTTAACCTAAGTGAACGATACGTGTGAGGCATATACGGTATTGCATTTTAATATCACATCCAAAGTTACGTAGATACCAAGTTACTGTACTTCCATAAGAGTAATGTAATTAGTTCAGAAATGATCGCTAGGTTCAGGGTAATCACGAGACACATCTCTGATTGGTGGCTGAAATAACAACCGATAATCATTAGTTCAACCATATCTCGCGGAGAATTCAAAACAACTGATTAGAGTTGAGATTCGATTCTAGCGGATCGTAGCGCTCGTATAGTGAGCAAATGACCCTACTCTGATTTTTTGTGAAACAAGTTTCAAACTTCTAAATAAAAGTTGCAGCGTGAATATTACAGCTATTAATTCCGTCAATGTACTGTTGGAAGAGAATAAAATTCTCTATTTAGAAATGAAATTAAGAATTGTAATGATCGTATTTATGTGAGAGAATTTTTTGTGCGAACTTCATATCATCCTGAACACAGATGAAAAGAAGTGTTCACAGAAGTGTCATTATTGCGTAAATTTGAATGAAATTTATGCTAATCGACGCGGAATTTTAATATCTTTCATTCATGTTCTTACAACATTTTACATAAACCCTCTCATTTCTATTATTTTATTATAAATTGAAAAAACTCATTTTCTTTCCATAAGCTGTATGTGCTGCTATGTACATTCGATCAACTCGATTTGAAATTCGACTGCAACGCTTAGGTGAGTGTGGAATCGTCAATTACTGACAAAAAATTGTTGTTAGTAGTGGAGAACGTATTAGGTGAAGAAAAATGATAAATAAGTGTAAAAAGTGGTTCCTTTTTCAATATATTTTTATAGATAATGAGATAAGGTGGAAAATTATATATTGACTCCTATGTTTTGAAGATTTTTTTTGATTCCCACTTCATCGTGCGCTACATAATCTGAGTGAATATTATATAGATAATTTTAAATGTTCACGAAAATATTAGTATTTTTCAAATTTTTCATAGAAATGCATTATGTATATTTTTTTAGGTGAGTTTTTAACTAAAAAACGACAGCTATTACAGCCTACCTGATTTCGGAAGAGAAGGTCGAGGGAGGGTGATGTTTTCAAATTTTTGCGTTTCAGAGCATTTGTAATCATCTGGCAAATGTCTATTTTTTTGGTATATATATAAATTATATATATTTTTCCCTCACGTGCAGACGCTCAAAATTTGGTGAGAGACTCTTCTTGAAAATGCGCAGAACAGCCTTTTTTGTTTTTTCGATAAATATCAAAATGGCGGATCACTCAAATTTTGAGGAGAGCTGGAGAAGAAGCAAGTAGCTCAAATTTTTTGTTTTTGCTCTCATATGAAAGAGTGAGTCAGGGACACTAACATATCCAAATTTCAGCTTCTTAAGTGCATTTTGAAGAGAATTAGAACAAACCTGTTTTTGAGAAAATTTTGGTTTTTGTGTCCCCCGCGTAACACCGGCGGGTGTTGATAAAATTCGCTCGAAATTTTGGTGAAGGACTCTTATTGAAAATGCGCAAAAGTATGTTTTTTGTTTTTTCGATAAATTTCAAAATGGCGTGTTACTCAAATTTTGAGGGAGGTTGGAGAAGGGGTAAATTGCTCAAATTTTTTGGTGTTGATCTCATATGAAAGAATGAGTCTTGGACACTAACATATCCAAATTTCAGCTTCCTAAGTGCGTATTGAGAGGAGTTAGAGCAAAAAACGGCTTTTTGAGGAAGTTTTGAGGCATGAAATTTCTTGAATCTTCCATATCTCCCCACCAAATCGAGTTAAAGAGATCAAACTTTGTCTGTGTAGTTAGTTGGTGACCAGAATATGACCTCTTGAATTTGCATCAAAATGTATTCAAAATGGGGGATTATCAAAATTTGAGTAGAGCTTGAGGAGCCTTAAGTTGGTAAAAATGTAATTAATATGAACTCATGTGAATATTGGGGATAAGAAATATACTATATCCTCAATTCACTTCCATACATGATGTTGGGAGGGGGTTATCGAACTCAAAATGTAGTGTGAGTACGGAAGGAAAGTCCTTACATCAGAGATCACTTGAATTCACCAACACAAACACAACTCATCGTATGAGATATGATTATAGACTGATAATAAAAAAAGCACAAAGTGCCCCCACATATTTTGAAAGTATCGCTTTTTACCTCTTTCGTTCGCAGTTATCTGATATGTTGTGCTTGTATTAGTGAAATCGCCTGTCCTCTAATGTCAAACTTTCTTTCCTTATAAAAGAAATTTCATCGCCCAACTGCTTGCAGGAAATGAATAAATTGATTTCCTTTGTCCCGCCTCTCCATCTGTAATTTTTTCGAACATTCCTATTGGCTCAGATTTCGAGATAAAAATTTAAAGAATACATATTTTTATGATAAATTTGTTTAAACATGAATTTTTCGGTTGTTACAGCTATCTAAGCTGCATTCACTCACAATAAGATGGTTCAACATCTAATTTTTTGTATTTCAAGTTCTTATTTTTTCTAATATTATTTACTGATAGAAAAATAACGCTATCAAGAGTAAAAAAGCAATTTTGGAATACATGTAATATGGTTTGAAAATCTGTAAAATACAATGGGTAAAAATTTATGAAAAATTTTTCACATTATTTTTTGTAATTTTTCTTCACAATATCACCTCCATTGACAGAATTTTTTTGTGGTAAGACTACGTTGCAAGATCCATATTTTAGTGTAAACAACATATTTTTATCTACCTTGAATGGTTAAATAAATTGCTAAAGAGAAAAAATATTCAACTTTTTTATTTCGTTCTCTTCAGCAATTAGAGTAGGCAAACCATCATACATTAGTGTCATATGAGTAGCCCTGTATTTGATACGAAGGAGCGCTTATTGAGGCGAAACACTCTGTTCATATGTTAAATTAAATAACCGTATGGATAATTTTCCACCATCCTGATATGATAATACGTGCGTTTCATTGTTACAGGTGAGTTTAGACTCGAAAGTACGTGATTTAATCAACAAAAATATGAATTCGCCGACAATACACACGTTCGACGAAGCGCAAACGCAGATTTACACGTTGATGCATCGGGATTCGTATCCACGCTTTTTAAACTCCGATAAATATAAAAAACTCCTAAACCCTTTTAATTCTTCAGAAGTCGATACAGAATCGACTAAAGGTTCGGTGAAAGGTTCAAAAGATAGTTCATCTCGAGCGTCATCGGTGCGTAGAAAAAAAAGCGAAACGTAGGAGCGTCAGGATATGCTGATGTTTCGCCATTTATTATTCTTGTTACATAATACAGAATTTATAAATATTTATATATGCTCAATTACAAAGCAACGTATATTTATTTCTGAGCTGAATATATAAAATATTAATTTTTCAACGGTTGTCAACTCTGATCTTTAATAAGGAAACAATCACTTTATCGATGAATTTAGTTCTGAATTTTCGCTTCGATACATTCTTATACACGTTTTGTTTTATTGTTTACGAGTTCTTTACCCCCCCTCTCTTTTTCTCTCTTCCTTTTACATTCTTATTTTTTTCGTTGTTTTTTGTGTTTTTTTTTTTTTTTTTTTTAAGCATATTATTTTCTTTTATACCTTTTTTTACGGGCTTTCTCAAATAAGTTATGAACCAGTTATTTATTAGTTGAGTAGCGCGTTAAAGTTATCTGCATAATACAGTTCCATATGTAGTTGATCCAAAGGTTAGGATTTCGACGGCGATGTTATCAGTCGACAGGTTTTTTCGCGTATGATTTCGAGATGATATTCGTGTCGACGATATTTTGGAAAAATTTTCAAACGTTCATTTTTTGGCGTAGAGATAATGTCGTTAAGTTGTAACTAAATCGAAATAATAATTGTAACGATACTAATAAATTTAGGATGAACCTAAAATTTATTTTCATCTATAGAAAGAAATTTTAAAATAATTTGGTCATATTATAGCAATGAAAAAAAATCATACTCATAAGTTTGTTGAAATTTTTATTCGAGTATTTAAATTAAGTATCAGTAAAAATTACCGCACTATTTTATTTCCGATATAAAAATATTCCAACGATAAGTTTATGATGAAAAAATAGTCGTTATGATTCAGAATTGAAAGCTCTATGTTGAATGATCCACTAATTTAGGTATGCGATTTCTGTTTATTAGCTGCAAGCAAAAATGTAAGTGATTAAAAACCGATAATTTTATGGAGTTGGCTCAATTGAAAAAATTTAACTCTCTCGGAATCTTGAAAGTAGGTACTCAGAAGTGAAATCTCTTGAAAAAATTTCAGATAATATTTAACTGATATAATTATGTAATAAACGAATTTAGAAAAAAATGCTAACTTACGTAAAATCATAAATATGATGGAAATTTTGTTTACTCGTGTTTCTGGAGAAGCCAAGAAATTTGAAAAATTGATAACGACTTTCGAACCGTTTGAACTAAACGTGATGAATATGGTCGGTAAATGAACGATTTGAAAAATGGTAAATTCCGTTGAAATCCTATCCATACACCTGAAAACAATAAAAAGTGAAAAAACGATTGAAAAATATTCTGGTATGTTAGAAGCAATGGGACCACTACTTGTTAGAATTTTAACAAAAGTTATCAATTTAACTACATACTTAAATTATTTATATAAGCTTGTATATATAAATTTTAACAATCATTTTTATTTTATATGTTAATGTTGTGTTTATAAAATTAAGCCCGAGTCGAATTTAGTGAAAAGTATTGTTTATTTTTAATTTTACAATTTAAAGAAAAAAAAAAAACTCTTATGCCAAAAAGACGTAAACGTATTTGCAAAATCTTCTTCACGTGTATAAAAATTGTAGCATACCATGATTTTATTCTTGGAATAGTATAAGAGGATAAGATTTTGGGAATTCAAATTAAAAATTTTTAATTACTCTTAACGTGCCGAGAAAATATTCAATTTGATTTAATGCTCGTTTATAAAGAGAGAATTTTTCTAAATTTTGCTCAAATTTTTAATTCACTGTCGAGTGAATTTTGTAACGCGTTGAAAAAAGATTTCCGGAGATAATCTGCTTTTTCATTTTTTTTTTAGCAATCTCTGATTCAAAAGTAATTGGTTTGCATCATTAGGCCTAAATTATTCGAGCGTGGGTTTGCGTAAGATTTTTTTTTTTTGGTAATGTCGAAACCTGATAAAAATTACAAATTATAGTTTATTTTTATTGATAAATATGCGATTCGCAGTAACTGCCTGGTTTATATCTTCGCAGTTGGAGACTAGAATTTCAGTGGCGTGCTCCTTGTGCATGTATTGGTGCTGTGGCACCTGGCCTCGAGTTCTTAGAAGGGAAAAAGTACATGAAAATTTTGTTAGGAAGGCAGTATAATAAGCATGATTGGGAGGAGGGGGGAAGGAATGAGGCAGGTTGCCTCCCGAACCTGGGTTTTTAGGAGAGGCTGGTAAAGAAAATTTAGGTTAAAAAAAAAAATTAATTCCATTCTGATTTTCTTTTTTAGTTCGATTATTATTATTTTCAAATTTTCGTTGAATTTAAATAATAAGGATAAAAAAGGTACACGAAAATTATTTTTGTTTCAGAGACTATTTTTTCTTTCCCGACTCAAATAATAAGTTATTATGCAACGTAATGTCGTGCATAATAATTTATCTACCTTAATGCTGAAGGAGCCAAAATACAGGAGTTTGAAAAATTTTTCTTTGTCTTCATAAACATCAGATTTGGGAGTTTTCAAAACTTATTTTTCAAAAAATCATTAATCATTACAAATTGTAATTTATTTATTTCGACTTCCAAAAAGAATTGAATATGATGCTTGCGGCAAAATGTGTGGAATACAATGCAATATTACTAATGAAAAATTGGGTCCTAATGAAAGGAATAGGTGGATACGAATGATATAAAAAAAATTTAAAAATGTAATAAATTGTTAGATTTTCGAACTTTTTACAGATAAATTCGAAAAGTGGTCCATTGACCTCAATAAAAAAAAAATTTTTAAACCCTTACCTCATTCCTCGCTTCATATTCAGAGTTGCCAGCTCCCTCTGTAACTTTAAATGTCTAAAAAAAAATCTTATTCTCTTTATAGATTTTATGTTGGAATGTATTTTGAATTTTTTATTGTTAAATCCAAGCTAGGTAGAAATGTGTGGTTTGCGCCAAAATATACCTAGAATATGTAATGTACAAGTAGTATTAGTGATAAAAATAAGGAGCACTGGAAAGGGAAGCTAGGGAGAAATAATGAAAAGAGTGTAAAATACCATAGGAAAAAAATTTATTTATTATTTTTTATGGATAGCGATGAAAAATATTTTATTTAATCCGAGTTTTAACAATTTTTATAAATCTTCATTTTATTTTTTACTATATTCTTTGTCTTGTTTCGGGTTTGCGATAAAAATCTGAAAAAAATATTCAAATAAAGAATATGTAAAACAAATTTTTTCAAGCGTTTAGAAGCAAAGGACATTAATTTTATTAAAAAAAATTATTATAGTAAAAATAATTAAATTTACAAACTTCAATAATATTTATATTAAAAAAAAATGAAAAATGATATTACGCAGAGGGCAGGTGGTTGTTCATACAAATTTCACCCATTGTGGTCAGAGTGGTCCCATTAAACGGTTGGCACCTGGCCTCCAAACCCCTGAGCACGCCCCTGACTATTATAGAGTAAATTAATATTCTATCGGGTGTCTCAAGAAAATGCAAAGCCACCTCCTTAAATTTTTAGTGAAGAAAAAATATTCAAAAATTAAAATACATGTAGAAATAAGAAAGACTGAGAAAAAGGAAGAATTGTTGAACAACAAAATCATAAACGAAAATACCTAAAAATTAAAAAAAGAGGTAAATACGAGAAAATTCCAAAAAAATAGACTTATTGCGAATCTTGAAGTAAAAAACTGTTCAGAAATGGCAAGAAAAATTCACGTATAAAAATTGTTGCAAAATGGAAACAAATGTTTTAAATCAGAAAAAAATAAAAAATAAAAAACAAGCAAAAATGGTAAATTTCTGGAAGATATAGCTTCGTTGTTGAGCTAAAAATAAAGAAATAACAAATTAAAAATGAAAGAAGTTCAAAAATAAGTATCCAAAAATGAGGAAAATGTTCGATTTTTTTTTTTATTGATTTCTTTACAAATTTATTAGCTAGTTCTTCTGACTACTCATATCTTTTGGCGGTTCTGAATATAATTAAGTTACTGGAGATAGGTATTTAGGCCTAATGCGATTTTTAAAATTTTGTATGAAGATTAAAGCTTTATTCATCTAAAACTGAAGTTTTAGAGGTAAAGTTCATGTTAGCATATTGGATAAGATTTTGAAATTAGGGTAAACAAAAATACGAATTTCAAAATCGATAGTTTCCACTCATTTCAATATGTTTCTCGAATTAAAAATAAAAAAAAATAAATGAAAAATAATTATAAAATTAAAATTCTAGTTATTTCCGTCTTCCCCCGCTCTTCCCATAATTCCAAGATAATATCTTTCAGAAAGAATGAATCAACGAAATCCTCTCATTTCATAAATCATAATTTCTTTTGTTAAAATAAAATAAATTTATAATTATTTAGAAGCTGAATAACAATAATTCCCTACACAGTATTCATGTTACCAATAATGCTAATGTTCCTAGTAGATACCTATTTCAGAAGTATTTTACCATATGGCATTTACGAAAGGAAAAAAATGCATTTATAAAAGTAACGAACGATTATTGTATTTTTGTATGATATATTTGAGCCCATACGATTGTGAGCGATTAATTATTTATGAATTAATTTCTTTACTAACGTCGCATAAGGTTGCTCGTATTTAAAGAAAAATTAATCTCATATACCTTCATTTTCCATCTATGGCGTGACTACACGAAGCCCCGTATCATGTAAGTAGTTCGATGAGTGAAAATTCCATGTTGTTTGCTTATCATTTAAGATTATTCACGTTTTTGTACGCCTTATTTGTAAGGGGAAAACATTTAAAAGTGTAAGATCTCAGGCCTAATGATAAAAAACGTGAATTATTTTTTGTTATTTTTTTTTTATGGTTGCACGTTATACCGTATATTTTTAATACCTACTTATACATTTTTGTGTTAATTTTTAATATTTATTTTCTTCGGTGTTTGTATGGAAGGACGCGTGTATTAGGAAAATGTTACCAGATAAAAAAATATTCGTCTAAGTGTTAAACTGTCTCTGAAGTAAGAATTAACTAAAGGGCAAATTTCGTGTGTCAAAGGAAATAGACGACGCATTAATGTTTTCGTAATGAATGAGATGTTAGCATTGTTTTGGGAAGATTGAAATGATTTGTTTTCTCAAATTACGCCAATAAATTCTCTCCACTATTTTGTGAATTCGTGTTTTAAATTTCATATTGTTTTACATTGGTATAACTTTATAGGTGAATTGCATGATAGTGTATTTGTCTGCCATTTCATTCTGATATGTTTCCCTCGCTGTTAATAATGTTTATATTCATATACATATAATTATGTAGTACTCATAATCAAAGTAACTAGTCTACAATTGCGTGTATTATACTTCAAAATACGATGGAATCGAATGAGTGTAAATCTAGTCGTATTAATAATTTTTGTTTTTCTCGTACTCAGTGTAAACCGAGTAGTCGACTTTTTTGACGAAAAATAGATAATATTTGAAGAAATTATCGTTAATAACGATATTTTCCGAACTACAGATGTTTATGCCCATCATAACGTGACAGAAATTATAATCATGGAAGCTAGAAAAAACGTGAAAATCGTTTTGACCATCGATGATGCTTTTCTTCCTCGATGAATAAAAATATCAATAGCGCGTGAAGTCGTGATGCTTTATTTCTTTCCTTTTTTTTTCTGCCTGCCCGTTAAACACGATTATGTACGGTGTCACAATAAGTTAATATGTGTCGAATTTATCGAAAAATATCTTTCATTCTTCAAAACTGAATATTTTCACGAAAACTTACACATACTGAATAGGTCAACGAAAGTTATCTGTGGAATACATAGTAGGCACTATCTTACTAGTTCATTGATTTTTGATGGAAATGTTTAAACATGTAAATTTACTCGTGTAGATACTTTTATTTTACATTCTGATTTTAATATGTACCTGGTACAATATCAATAATACTATCACATTGTATAAGGGTTGTAATTTTTATGAAATTTATAAGTACCCCTAATGTATTGAAATTTGTCTCTAATTAAACCTGTATGGGGCATTGTGTGCGAAAATCGCTGCATACTATTAAGACACATTTTTTTGTCATGTTCCTATACTGCCTTACAGCGTTCATAAGTAGATATATCAATCAGTATATAATACCCATGGTCCCTTTTTTCAATGAAAAAATGTTAGATTCACCGAGAAAAGAGATAAATGATTCAACGACATTTTAATATAAATAAAAATATCGATCGAGAATCGAATTCGATGATTTTTAATTGAACATTATTAGTTCATATTGCTTCCATCTACAACAGTTGAATTGTAATCGCGATGAAATCAAAAATATCTGAAATCATGTGTTCATATATTTTTCTTGTTTTAAAAAAAGCTGCGTTTTAATTATTTTTTAAATTATGTGAAATCGAGGAGCGAAATTAAGCGATTAACCCATTGATGTAATATACGATAATTCTTATATATGAAAGAATTCAATCAAATAATTTTGTAAATATACCTACCTATATTCCTTAATTTAATTTATTTAGCAATACTTTGTTCTTCTGTTCTATTTGCACAATTTTTTTTCTCAATATATAAATATATATATTATATTTTTCTATATTTATTATGTGAAAATTTTTCCTCCTTCAGAGCATATAGATGTCAACATTTTGGCATATAACCGACATAATATTCTCCGTATAACAAACAGTTCCATTTTTCAAGTTATTTATATTTATTTGATTAGGATGGAAAAAAGTGAAGTTCGTAACTTTTACTTTGTAATTATTATAGTTATAAATGAGGAATACTAATTTGATTTTCTAGTCTGATATGATCTTTAAAATATTGTTTGTTTTTAGAATTATATTATTGAATAATTATTGTACATTTCGTCTAGGAAAAATGTTTTTAATTTCTAAGAATTGTATCTGGTTATAGAAGTACTATCCTTTGCTTATGATTAGTTTAATTACATATACCAAAATACATTTGTGTTCATTTAAATTCAATGTTATTTATAGAATGCTTAGAGTAAAGGCAAAGAAAATTGAATGAAGATGTTGAGTTGATATATAAGATTGAGAACTTTTTTCACGACGTTATGACGTAATTTACTTACCAGTGATTTTACTAGCTACGAATTCATATACTTGTCTCGTATATTGAGAGGAAACTTGACTCTTTCAAATACATCAATAATAAGTCCAAAGATAATTTCAAAATTAAATATATTTAAGTATCACAAATAAGTAAAGCACTGTACCGCACACTTGAGCAAATAAATATAAAAAAAAAATTAAACAACAAGTTTGACTCAATATACAATATTAAACTCAAGTTAACTACAGGCTTACACGAATAAAATTACGAGATTTCAATATATTTTAGTACCATTAAAATAACAAAATTACCGGTGGATAGGAACGACATATTAAAATAAAAATACAAAGAAAGTTTCAATAAACGTAGGAAAGACTGGATTAAATGCATTTACAAATTAAGATTCCATTTTCTCCTGCCCTTCGGAGGATTTCTTCAATGCAGGTTGGTTAGTGTGAGTTATAGGTATCTCACGTCCAGCAGAATTTTCAATGGCTTGGACATTTTTCGGGGCAACTATCGATAAAATTCCATCGGATGAAATGGTACTGGTGATTTTCTCTTGTTGTACGTTTTCAGGCAATCTGTATCTGCGAGTGAATTGACGAGAGATGAAGCCATGTTTGTCTTGCTTCTCTTCATGTTTTCCCTCAACCACAACGTAATTGTCGACAACCTTTACATTGATTTCCTCCGGTTTGAATTGCTGCACATCTAAATTTACCTAAAAAATGAGATAGTTTAGAATATGGGTTACGCGATTACATAGGTGAATTTATACCTATATGAATTAAGTGTATACTTTGAACTGGTCCTTTTGGTTGGAAACAGATGAAACTCCACTTTCTTCAAGAAGAGATGGCCGCAACAATCTCAAGTAACCAGATCGCAATGGTACGCTCAACGCTCCGATAGATGGACGACGTAAAATTAAATCGTCATTTAAAAGGCCCAAGCCGAAGTTTTGATCGTATAGACTGCTGAAAGGGCTGCGGTATGGGTACAAGTCGTCGGTAAGTTCGTTCAAAACGTATGGTAACAAAGACATCTACGAAAAAAAAAAACATTTATCAGATAATAGAAAAAAAATCAACAAGTCTGAAAACACTGAAGGCGTAAGTCTGTACTCACCGCGATTAGAAAAATTAATAATGTAGAATGGTAGATACTCGACACAGAAACAATTCACGCAAACTTTGAGAACGTAAACTTGACTAAATCGCAAGTCAGAAGTCGTTTGAATTCGCTTTTACTAAACGTCGTTCACAATCACTTCACAACAACTATGCCAAAGCGTCGTGTATTGCTCATATTTATATGCGAACGAAATGTTTCTAGAAAATAATGGTAAACTCTCGATATTTTCAGGTTGCAGGTGGCGCGATGTTGATAGTTGTTGATAGAGTTCGAGTACATTCCACAACATTCGTCTGCATTCTTGGGACTTGGGTTTACCGATTTTGCATTATTATGAAATGCGAGTTTAAACGGAACAAAATATTTAATAAATAGCCAATAGTCTTGCTCAAACTCGCTTAAACTAAATGTTTTTACGGCGATAACTAGTAAAAGACGAAATAATTAATGAAGCTGATATTTCACGTGACGGTTGAAATGTTTGAATTGAGTGTTACGGTTAAATGATCAAAGAAATCAGAACTTTGGAAATGAAAAATTCTTTTTGATGGGCTTAAATCGTCGAAACTTTTGAAAGAAGAACGAGTGAGATAAAATTATTTTTCTAAAAAATCAAAAATTGGAAACAAACCGTTGAAATGTAATTTTTGCAGTTATGCTGCTATTTTAATGGTAAAATGAGCAGCCATATTGGTTCTTATTGATGTTGCTAACACAAATTTGAATAAAAAATTGACAACATTATTTTTTTTTAAATAAAAGTTCAATTCGTTCATTCATTCGTCTAATTTCGCGAATAATTATAATGATTTGTTGGTGAGATTTTCATTTAAAATATGGTAACGTTCTCATCGAGCTTTTATAGATTACGATTTACAGGTATTTTACATGAATTTTTTTTATTCAGGTATATTTATTTTAATTTTCTAATTCATACTTTAATTTATATAGAATGAACTGTTCATAAATTTTCAAGTCCATCATTAATTTATTAATAATATTTTTAATTCGTTGGCCGTTTCGATGCCTTATTCAGAATTATTTATCCGTACCTCAAGGATAATTACTTTTTAGGAAGGTTAGTTAATTTTTATTGATCTTCACTCTTCAATAACTTCATCAACAGTTGATAATCTAAATCATCTGATCTACTTTTAATAATTTGATTCTGAGTCATAAAAGGAATATTAAGTTAACGAAGTATGCTTATGCATACCTCTATTATTCAATGTTTCCATTGTTTACATGCAATAGGTAAATTACCTTTTGGCATATTGTATAAAATTTTATTGCATTAAATTTTATCCTATACAGCGTGATGTATGAAAGAGACTAAAAACCCCAATACGCGTATATAATATGGGTCAAAATGTAAGTGAGTTGATCTCCTCTGCGGCTAGGACTAGAAGTATTTTATATTCGTTTTTTCGATTACGATCGTTTAAAGGCTTATAAGTATAATGCATAAAAAGTATGGTAAAATTTATGCGCACTCGGTTCAAGTTCTCCGGAATAATAGCATCAAAATTCAAAATTTCGCTTCTAATATTTTCAGTTCATCTACTATAGGTATTTCTCTTTTTCCATAACATTCAAAAATTATTAAAAAATTTTGAAGTACTGGAAAAAATTGTATTCAAATAAAAAGCTCAAGACATCCTAACCTTTCTTTCCAGATGGATTTAGAATTTAGACTTTAAAGTATTAAAAAAAAAAAATTTTTAAATGCATCGCTTGGGAACATTATGGCGGCTCATCAAGCGCTTGAGCTCGAAACTCTTTGTTGCGTAAATACCATGCTGCTTCTAACAACCTTACTTACAATCAACGTCAATAAAAATAAAAAAACCGGGAAAAATAATGAAAATACGCAAAATACGTTGAACTGACTCAACTAACGAAGGAGATAGGCGGAAGAAGGAGAAAACAAGGAAGAACTTTTACGTGTGTTTGTCCTGTCTGATTTTGGTTATTGGTGAATTATAATATACTTATTTTGAATATTAATATTTAAGAAGTAAAGATGACTGGTTGTTGTGTACCCAATTGTCCTAGTAATTCCTCTAAGATGAGGGTAAATCTCTTCTGTATGCCATCTGTAAGTATAATGGAGAATGCGGAGACAAGGATTTAATTTCCATATCTTATTGATTATCGCTTCTTAATTGACTTCCTTTCTCTAGAATTACGAAATGTTCATGAAATGGCAAAATAGAATCAAAAGAGGTGATCGTATGTTGAAAAAAAACGATAAAGTTTGCTCACTTCACTTTCAAGATGAATTCATTTTGAAAACCTTCGATACCTTAATGCCCGATGGAACAGTGCATTCAATAAAACGTGATAAGTACTCTTTGAAAAAAGGTGCTATTCCAACTCTGTTCCCAAATTCACCAGCATATTTGACATCTCGAATACATTTTAGAAAAAGTCCAAAAATAGGAGTAGTATACAACCCCGAAAGGAATGTAAAGTTACTAACCGCAGTAAGTATATTTTAGACATGTATTGCAGATTTAATGGCAAATTTCAAAAAAAAACATGTTATTTTAATTAATGTACGAATGCTTCGATTAATAGATGATAAACTGTCTACTCTTTCAACTTCAGTCATGCATCATGAACATGAAGAAGTTATGATTAAACAAGAAAATGAGATCAACGATCACGAAAAAGTTGAGATTAAACGAGAGAATGAAATCACTGAACTACCTGTAGCATGCACATATCCTGTAACCAATAATCAAGACGTAGAAGATGATCAAGATATAATTACGGATACTTCGGATATTATAAATGCTGTGACCAATGAATACACTGATTGGATTCACTGTATTACCAGAACGTCAGAAGTGATATTTTTTTTCTGCACAACGAATTTCAAGCCAGTGAAAAGAATAATTATAAGTCCACCGGATTACGAAGTGAAGGTATGCTTAGATGGTCGAAACGACTATTACATTTTTAAACTTAGTATTCTTTCAGAAATCAATTATACGTGAATTCACAGGTTTTCGTAGGCGATTTACCAGTGGTAGTTTCAGGATTACAATGCATCCGAAAGAAATCTGATGTAAAGGATTTATTAAGGTTTGTTCAAGAAATAAAAATCAGTCATCAGTTTCTAAACATTGATTGAGTATTGAAGAAAAAATAGTTCCATTTACCTAATGTCGGTGAAATCAACGTATAATAATTTCCTCGTTGCGGTTTAATTTTCACCACAACTGAAATTGCCACAATTGATGAATTTCTAAAACTCAATATTTCTATTGAATCTGTGAGCTATTATAATTTTGGAAGGAAAAACGCTATTATAAAAACCTTCTAGCCAGTTATTGAGTCCGTATAATTTGAAGGTATGTATTCCATGATTTTACGAAAAAGGAAACAGTATGCTAGAATAAGTTTAATTTTTAATTAATTTTTTCTATTTTTCAGAAATCACTTTAAACGATCTATCACGATGACCATCTGCATCTTACCTTTATTCCTGTATTTTGTTATCTTTCGTTGTGTGGTTGATAAGTACTCGAAGCAATGTGCAGTACCAACTGTTGATGATTCGGCGAATGGGCTTTTCTCACCAAGTTTGTTCATTATTTTCATATCCAGTTTTTTAATGTTACCAATAATTTTTAATTTTTTTTTTTTTTTTTTTGAATGCAAGATTTAAGATTTGCAATGATAATTTGAAAACACTACGTATAATAATTTCCTCGTTGCGGTTTAATTTTCACCACAACTGAAATTGCCACAATTGATGAATTTCTAAAACTCAATATTTCTATTGAATCTGTGAGCTATTATAATTTTGGAAGGAAAAACGCTTTAAAAAACCTTCTAGCCAGTATTGAGTCCGTATAATTTGAAGGTATGTATTCCATGATTTACGAAAAGGAGTATGCTAGAATAAGTTTATTTTAATTAATTTTTTTTTTTTCTATTTCAGAAATCACTTTAGACGATCATCCGATGACACATCTGCATCTTACCTTTATTCCTGTATTTTGTTATCTTTCGTTGTGTGGTTGATAAGTACTCGAAGCAATGTGCAGTACCAACTGTTGATGATTCGGCGCGTTTGTTCATATTTTCATATCCAGTTTTTTAATGTTACCAATAATTTTAAATTTTTTTTTTTTTTTTTTTTGAATGCAAGATTTAAGATTTGCAATGATAATTTGAAAACACTACTATCAAATTGCAATTGTATTAGCAAAGATATGTAGGTAGGTTAAGAGCAGCAGGTTGCAGTCGTCGAAAATTTTGATTGTTTTAAAGAAATCAATTATTTTAGAAGCATTATCTTCCCATTTTCGGAATCGAAACTCATTTTCAAGCATATATGAGGGGTATAGGAGCAAAAATGACATGTTCCAAAATTACCGAAATTGAGTTATGCATATCACTAGATAGAGCATTTCAAGGCGCATCGAATGGTAAAAAAACAATATCTTAACTCAACTTCTTCAGTGTGAAACTGGCCTTCAAAAGTAGTGGTTGGTGGCAAAAGTGACATGTTCCAAGGGATCATGTCGATTTTTACTGAGTCTCGAGAAAAAAAAAGTAACCTAGATCAGTTGCGCGACCTAGTCGCTCGGATTGTAACACAGTGCGTTCAACATTGAAAATATAAAATGTATCAATTTCATTATATTTCATTTAATATCAAGTTCAGGGTTTGAAGAACGAAGCGTAGAGGCTTTATTTTTCCATTTTTTTTTTTTTTTTTTTTTTGTTTAGTAATGATTAGGTTTACGTTCTCTTTTTTGTAATTGTAAAAATCGAAAAATGTGATTAAATTTAACATTAAAATTTAATTCGCATATTAATTTGTTATGAATATCAAGATAATTTTTGCAAAATTCGATTTCACCGCCTCCGATTGCTGCTGCATTGCTACTGTTTGCAACTTTTGTTCTTGCAGCAAATTATTTTGAATTTCTAATGCATCTGCACTTACTAAAATATTGTAAAGAAACCCCAAACTCTCCTACTCTTTCTCCTTCAATAACTTCTGGTCCTCCCAATAAGGTAAGTATTCTTTCCTTGAATGGGGATAAGGTATCGTATGAAACATCTGCTTCTCCTACACCAGTTTTCTTTTGACTAACATATATCTCTCTTGCTTTTTGTTCTGTTTTATTTTTGAAGTCTATAAAAGCCTGTAAATGGAGAGAATTCAAGAAAACAAATATTATAGAAGTGGTTACTCATATTTTTTCATATTAGTAGTAATTACTTTTTTCCAATTTTCAAGAGTTCTAATCGGACCCATCTTGTTCAGCTCCTTGCTTAAAACACCCCATAAATTTTCATCAACTTTTTCAGTATGGGTAGACCCTCCGAAAGATCTAATAGCACCAAAGAACGATTCTAAATGGTCTTGACTCAGTTTATAAGTCAATAAGTACTCTTGTTTTAGAGCTTTATACAGTTCGAACACGTTGGTCAGAGCTATGATGAACCCAAGGAAACCAGTTTTGCGCCGCGATTTAATCAACTGTACGTAGTCGTAGTTTATATCAGTTACACTCGTTTGTTTTTTTGTTTTTTTTTTGTTTCTACACACATCTGTAAGCTTTCAATATACTTTATTATATTCTTCGCCTCAGTTTCTAGTTTGGAAATATTTCTTTCTAACAAAAGAATACATAAATTTCTGCCACGGCTGTATCTACTTCTACAGTTGAGAATATCAAAAGCGTTGTTCATAACACTACAAAAACGTGCAGTTCCATCAACTGCGTCAAAGCCCTCGATGTTTCCTTCTTTTTTCGCGTAAAGTAGCGCTCGAGAAACGGATTCGCTCAAAGTTTGAGCCGCTATCGTCACAGATATAACGCTATCGGAGTAAAGAATATGTTTTTAGTTATTCGAGTGCCTATATGTATGAAGTTTTTCTTGAAGGTATACTAATGAACACGCATCATTCCACAATATCGCGTCTTCCTGGGGATCATCTTTTAAATTCAAGCTTTCAGTTAAGGTATTTCGTGCTAATTTTATGCAATGGGATGGATCTGGCATAATGAATATCTTATTTTTCGTTATTGGATGCAGGAACCAGGATTGAAATTTTTCATGATTAAACGAAAAATTAGCCCCCAAAATTTCAGCCATACTGATATTGACATAAGCGCCATCAGTTAGCGAATATACATCAGCTTTTGCTTCGTGTAATAATTCTAATGATATTTTTAATAAATTTGCTCTTTCTTGAGCAGTTAGACTATCAATTAAAAAATAAGCTACAGGAATTTTCCACCCTGCATTCAACGCAACCGCCATTAACACAAATGCACTTCTGGCCTCAGGAAGGTTATCTGCGCTTTCTTCCAGCATTACATTGCTGCCTAGATTCACCTGCCCATATTGCTTCGAGTTTTTGAAAAGAAGTTGTCGGCGAATAGACATTTCATCAACAACCAAATTAATAGGGATTCGCCTCTTGCTTGCCCTTAATGATATTGAATTCATACTCTCTTTATTGAAGCCAGGACTTCCATCTATAACCTGATACCACTTCCTTATTGTGGAAGGTGCCGGTGATAAATTTTTAAATACCTTCCTCACGTAACGATAGGCTTTACTCAAATAAAATTTAAGGGTCAGTGCAAACGTTCTCAATTCTGGCGAATATAATGATTTCTTTCCTTCTTTCATCAATCGGTGAATTATGGCATTAATGGGATCAGGCAGACATTCCTAAAAATGATAATAAATGTAATTGTAAAGAATAAATCGTTTAATTATAGAAATTTTATTGGATTAAGGTGTACAAATGATTTACTATCAACCTGACCAAAAAGCATCGTTATCGTAATTGTTGGTGGGTTTCAGTACCAAATGTTGAGTCGTGTATTTTTCACAACATGACTGGAATGAACGAATTTGTCCTTTGTATTAAAAACAATGTCACCCTCAGTCGCCTCAGTAACGCTCATAGGTGTGGATGTCTCTTTGATTGACGGGACCTTCTTATTTTGGACAGAGTATACTTTCGAAGTTGCTTTGTAGTGATGGTCATGTTTTACCACGTTTATCTTTTGGTAAACAACCATTTGTAACCATATGTTCTTGAATTTGCCGGACCCTTGCCCTTATAATGGCAAATATAGACTGGAATGCTTTTGCACAGACCTATATATCAAACAAAATGATATTTTTTGCTATGATAAGAATGATGGAGATTTTATTGAATGAAGAGTGCAATATATTTTACATAGCTACCTGAATTTCTGTTCCATTATTTCGAACTTTATAGAAAAAACTAGCGGAATTGGAATTCAAGCCGTCGACTTCTTCATTCACTTCACCATTATTTTTGTTAGCCAAGTAAGTCCTAACCCTAAGCCTTCTTTGAACAACTGGAGACATAGTAATCAATCCAGTAAGATAGGAATTGATCATCCTTTGTTGAAAGAGAGTAAAACTCTTACTTGAAATGAGGCCCAATCTTTTTTGCCGTAACGATTGTATCTTTACGATGCATACGATGAGCTTCTCATTTTACTTTTTTATTGCGGATACTAGGTATCATCTGGATGAATTTTCCTCCTTTTTTTTCTTTTCGATACCAGGCTCTTCCGAAGACATATTTAATTTTTAAATAATAATATTATAGATAATAATCGCCTAGCTGTACAAGGATGTTGATATTTTAGAAAACAACCATAATTATTGACTATGGCTATTTTCACAAAATGTATAGATCTTTCAATCGCGATTTCAGCGCTCTGGGTATGTTAGGCACTTAATTCAGTGTTACCATCGAATTCAGCGGGAAATTTACTCTTAGAATATATATTCACTTAAAAATCGTTTTTTTTTTGGACTACGGCTGTTTTCTAAATATAGCCGTCAATTGGAACGCTAGCAAAAACAAAATATGCGCAATGTTATTAGCTTCAAAAATGTGTGCTTTTTGCCGTGTTTAAAACTGTGTTAGCCGATCCAAAAATTTGCAGCAATATGGACAAAATTTGATGTTTTTTCAGCGGTGGCAGCAGCGCAGGTCTCAAGGAGAGAGAGTTGTTTCAGTCTCATTCCACCAACTCTTCGAATACTTCGAATTCATTTACTTCTTTTCTTCGCTATTGGGAGATTTCAGATAGCATATCTACAGCTTTCGACATTACCTCACATATGTTACTTTCTTTTTTTTTTTTCGAGCGGATTGGGAAATCATTAGAATTGTCTCTGGTGAGCAATTTTCTCCTCTTCTTGTAATTGGTTTACATCTAATGATTGGCTTGACTGATCACCCTAAACAACATACAAATGAGTTGATTAATGATAATTTCTTTTTATTTAGGTTCTTAGAACAGAAACTGAATGGACAGAATTGAAAATGGGTTTGCTAATAGATGGAATTTTCCAAATTACATTGGAGCAATCGATGGCAAACTTATACAAATTCATGTCCTTCTAATTCAGGCAGCGTTTATTTCAACTATAAATAGATATTCAGTATTGTTTTACTTAGGTTAGTTGATGATGATAACAATTTTACTGCTGTGGATGTAGGCTTTATCATATATGAATGTGGGACATGGGGTAGTGGGGATACCATAATTAATATTAAAATAAATAAAAAAAGGAGGGTTATTAATAATAATATAATTTATTGAAAGTAATAAATTTTCTGGTTTATTAATAATATTATTTTCTTTATTAATACTTTTTATTTTACCTTTAATTTAAAAAAAAATTTATTCGAAATAATAAATGTAAATATAAATTTTTTTTTTTTTTTTTGATAATTGGTTCAATGAAGTTTAGACCATTCTATTATGGTACAAAGGAGGTTCATGGGTGCATTTTATTTTTATTCGTTTTTCTTTTTTCCTTATAGGTTTTTTGTAGCAGTTTGACGAATGAGGGATGCTTCCACTTGCAGAGGCTATATATTGTATTTCACGGGTTGTATTTGAGCACGCTGGTTTCATATCCTTTTGTTCTGAAAATAATTTTGTTTTCAGTGAATCATAATTATATTTCCAGCTGAATTTGTATGTAGTCCTAGAATTTTAGTGTTTTCGTACTCCGGGCGAATAATGGTGAAATGGGGTAGTTTTAGGTGAATTTCTCCTACACACACATTATCTATATAGATTTTATTAAATTCATAGATGGTGTGTTGTCTGAGAATGGTTTTTATTATAATAGTTTTTAGGTCTTTTTTGGAATCTTTGTATTTGTTTATGTTTGGTGATATGTCATTTGAGCATAGTCGGTTGTAGATATCGTAAGCTAGTTGTCTTAAAAATGGCAGGTTGCTTAATGTCCATATTGGGTTAATTTTGTTTAGGTTCTCAATAGCTAGGTGTTGTGGTATTGGTTTTATAGTTTCTAGGTTTAAAGGAGTTGCGGATGCAATATGTATTAGAGTGGAGATAATGTATAGGTCATCAATAATTAGTGATTGAATTCGGGTTTGGGTTCTCGGCATTTGTGCTTTTAAAACTTGAAATGGTTCCATCCTTTTTACTTTATTCTTGAAGTTTTCTGGTGTTATGTTATGTGGTTGTATGACAACATTTGTGACAAGTCGCCAAAGTTCCTGCCTTTCTCCTTCTGTGAAGATGGGGATAGTAGTAGGTAGGATCCAAGCACTATTATTTCGATCCACATACATGGCTAAAGGGTAGTCAAGGATACTTCGGAGATCCGAGGTCAATGGATTTTTATGTGCTATTAGGAAATCTCTAAATGCATGGCAGTGCATTTCATAGGTAAGTATACTACTTCGGAATGGAAAAAATATAGATTGAGCGTAAATGTATCTATTGATTTTATGCTCCGTTTGTGGCGGTACAATGTTTTCGAATAGAGATCAATGTCCAGGTACGGGTTGGTGCACTAGATTTTCTGTCATCTGGAATTAGGATTTTGAATTTTGAATTGATAATTATTATTCATTTTTTTTTGTTGTTTTTGATCGATAAAAGCGTGTATTATACTTTTCTCATTATAACGTTATTGAAATAAAACATACATGTTGGATATTGAGCCGTGAGGACGATTGCTTTTTAACTTGTCTTCGTCGATGGTTTTACTCGGACTGACTACTACCTTTCGTTTTTCGTACATTTCCTAGCCGGGCCATCAGAATTGCTGGCTCAGCTAGCAAACGTGCGATTTTCCATCGTACGATTTAACCGTTAGGTTTTGTGTCGTACGATGGTACCGTTATCTATTTTGCCGTTTCCTCGGACTTCTGAAATTTTGAAGTCTATGAACCGGCAATGTAGGTAACGGTATTTTTTCAAGTTAAATATTACAATTACGATGTTTCAATCAGCATTTACCTGTCGCCTACCTTTCGCTACCTGCCGAGGTTGAACCGCTAAAAGCCTTAAAAGCTGCTCATTTTCTTGTCTTAAACGAGCCGCCTCATTTGTTTCATTCCCTATTTCATCTGCTATACTTCTCACCTTCCACTGTTGTCTACGCATGATAACTCTGAAGGTACAAATAATTGTTTATACATCTAAGCAGTTATGTGAGCCAAGGTTACCTTTGATTAAGCGGTCAATGAAGAGAGAAAAAAAATTATTTTTATTTTTAAGGAGGGTTTACGGGGAATCTGTGGTTTCGGTATATTTTTATTTATCTTAACGAAGGAGTGCCTATTCCCGCAAAAACTCAGATGTTTCCAGCTCGTGGAACGCACACGTAGCCATCCACATCCGCTTTCCTCAGAGTTCACGCATGCTAATGGAACGCACGTTCGACGACGATTCCTCCTCGGTGTCGTGAATTTAAGCATGTGGAAGCGTGAAATAATTTAGTAAGTTAAGGGGAGTCACGACATGGACGCCAACTGTTCTTTAAGTACATCGTCATATTTTTCGAGCAGTTCTATGTTAGATCACTGATGCAAAGATTTCAACCATGACATACACATCTGAAAGTTGGATGGAAGCGAATGGTTTTCCAATTTCCATGGCCAACGAACAATAAAACGATTATTCTCAAACCTGATAGTCTCTCTAAAATTACGTAAAACAAAATCATCGACATTATTAGCTTTGGCTGATTGAATACCAAGAACGTCGAGGGACCATAAATTATTAAGAAGTAAGGAGAAGTCATCGTTAAATTCAACATCTACACTACTCAAAAGAATCGGGGTTCGCGAAACGCAAGAACTGGAAAAGATTCATACCTTGATATACAGGCCTAGTAGAAACCCAACCAAACATAGATTTACGTAAAATTACTCCATTTACCCTTTTTATTTCTCCTATAAAAAATTCAAATTGATGATCATTGCCTATAATTATTTCAATAGGTCGCTTATAGTCGGAAAAAATCTCCGGGTCGGCGTACGCTAAGTTACGTGGCAAAATATCACACACTAGGGATGTGGGAGGAGCGGTGGACATCTCTCCAGAAATACACGGTGTAGTCATAAAAGGTAACATCTTTGATGTAAGTGTATTTCTCGAAGTGGTGAAACAACCATATGCAGATCGAATAACAATGCACAATGGAACGCTTGCTTTTATTATAACACTCGAATACAAAGAAAAAATACACAATCGTATACTCAAATTACATGAATACAGAACACGAAAAGATGATAATTAATTAAATACAAAAAAAAAACGCGAATACGATTGCATGTAGGAGTAAATGCAAATACTAAGTTAGTGCGTTAGCGGATGGTCGCGATCTATTAACAATACCAATGTTACGTATACTTGATCTATAAACGGAACACAACTCTATTATACTTCTGCGTTAACGGTACTCACACTAAATAGCAAGCGGTTGAGAACGAAGCGTCTGTGCGAAACTTATCGCTAGACGCAGTGTTGCCTCCTGCTGGGAGCCCGGCATGGGCAAACCTATCGGTTCATATTAATATATATTTTTCCGAAATGTAATAAATTAACTTACAGTTCGATATATTAGGTCTCCATTCGTAAATAGTTGATAGTATTTTGGCTTTAGAGGGACACATTTAAATGTCCCATCTATAGTGACGACAGTATTTTCATTTTCTAGTAATCTCATTCGTAAATAGTTGATAGCGTTTTGGCTTTAGAGGGACACATTTAAGGGCCGTATGCAAGAACGATACTTAACTTAAGCAAATGCTTAAGTAGTCGAAATTGGATACTTAAGAATTACTAAACAATAGGCATGGCGGAAAGAAATGAACGTTAAGTACTTAAGCTAACTTAAGTATCGTTCTTGCATACGGCCCTAAATGTCCCATCTATAGTGACGACAGTGTTTTCATTTTCTAGTAATCTGCGCATACAAGTAGGCATATTGGTAGGTACACTATTAAGTAGTCTTAACATTATATTATAAAGTACCTATGAAATTACGAACTTAGGTGACTATTAAGAATACATTACAACTCACCTACTTATTACTGAGGATACGAATAATATATTGTTTCATTCCCCTCTATTAAGAATTGTGTCTTATTGAATGTCGTTCTGTGTTCTAGGGTATTCAAAATGATATTGCTCCTCCAAATTTTCAGGAACCACAGGTCGTGCTGACTTTCTTCTTTATTGTAGGCCTCTATCTACTTTCGCATAGGGCAAGCTTGAAACTACCTTTATACGATATCTACCCACAGTTGTTTAAGATAATGAGAAAAATAAATAATAATAGAAAGCAATTTATATACTGTAATTGAAAGGCCTGCTGGTAAAAGGGCCCCGTGGAGAAAACAAAGTTTTGAGAAAAACGCATTTTAAAATTAATTTCTGGGGTAGAGACACGGTGATAAAGGCGAAATAAATAATACGTTCAGTAATTTCAGTGTAGATGTATGTATTCCATTACATAAAAATGAAGAGTACATCTCATTAGGATACAATTATTACATATTCAATATGATGATATAACTTATCTTTAGTTCAATTTATGAGTGTAGAGTTGGCCCAACTAGATGAAGTCATAATATAAGAATTTCAAATTTAAGAAAATGAAAAATTTGAAGAAAAAAATGCAATTTCTGTTACAAATTACGAAATGATCCAAATAAAGGTTATAAACTATACCTATTGATTGTAGTATTACGTCATTTTCTAAATATTTTGACTTGTTTTTCAAATTTAAAACTTGAGAACTATATTCTCTTATGGTAAGAAATACTACGTTTGTGCCCAATTCAACTTCTTAAGCATTTTTGGAAGGGATAGGGTAAGGGTTTTCAGACTTGGTATCTAGTGTGGCCTATATAATCATGAAGGAACAAGGTTATTACCAAATCAAAATAAGCCTTGGTTGAAAACTCAGGTTTAGTAATGCGGCATGGCTATTTATTTTGTGAAGACATAAAAGTTCATTTGGGTCACCAAATGGTAAAAAGTAGTGATAAAACAATTCTTTTCATGAAAAAATTTGAGTGAGAACATACTTTTTTTTTCATTTACAAAAATAAAAATTTAGAAAAAAATTAACTACGTAGTTATTTTAACTTTTAATAAGATAATGAAATTTGCGTCTTGTTTGTTTACGAGTTAAATCAAGAAGTCAAAAATTTAGTCTAAATTATTAAAATTTATACAATACAAAAAATAGATTTTGATTTTGATGAAACACTTTCCATTTTACCTGTTGCGCACGGGCCATAAAACAAAACTTGACCTTCATTAATGCTATAAGATGGAAGAACATCATCACTTTCTCCGCTGCTATATTCGTCAGCAGTAATATTATGTTCGCTGCTTGAAGATATATTCTTTTCTTCATCAACAGCATCATTATTGTGGGAAAGAATTAAACTCGAATAAGCAGTATTAATAGATGGTACTGAGACAACACTTGATAGATTTGATAATAAACTTTTATTTCGCGCAATTTTTCGATAGTATGTCGCCTTACTTATCGCTTTATTCTCGTAAAAATAATGTTTCGGCATCTTTGGCTACAAAATTAAATATATAGAATCAAATTTTGAATTTTACCAAGACAATAACAACTCAAAACATAAATCGAGAGTAGTTACAAAATAGCTTTATGCATAATATTGTCGAGAAACTATCGAAAAAAGGCCTCAATCAGGGTTGGGCAAAATCTAGGACAAACAAGCTTTTAAATCTGAAATCTTTTGCAAAATAGATTCAAAATCCAAAGTATATCTTGATCCCAATTCCAAAAATTTCTCAATACACTTATTAGAAAGCTTAACAATAAATACTTTGAATTGTTTATTTTGACAATTCTATGCAATCAAAATTCATGAAAGTGCAATTTTTCATGAAAATGAAGGTCGTAAACACTAGATAATTAGTGCGATTATATTTAATATAATAAAATCTTGTATTCACTCTTATCAAGAATTAACGACAATCGCACTAATTAATCTAGTGTTTGTACGACCATCGGAATTGAATCAGAATATGTGCATATGTCTTACCTTTGTTGGAAAATAAATGGACGACTATAGTTGCTTTTTGGCGAATTATTGAATACACTGATTAACCTACAAGTAGAAATAACATTAACATCAATGTAAAATTGGAATCGTTGCATAATTATCACTTTCAACGAATACTCACATTGAATATTATAAGCTCTTTCTAAACGAAATCGCATACAACACATTTACATCTATATAATTTGATGTTTCAAAAATAACGTGCACGCACAGACGCGACAGACGACACACCGTTAACATACATATTATATATAAAAAGCTACAAGAAAAAAATAACAACAAAAATAGGGCCAAAAATATGTTGTTCCAATCGCCCAGCCTCTCCTTATGGACGGATTTCGATAAATTTTTTTTTTTTAAATCGCAAAAATTATGCAGATATGTCATCAAGCAAAAAAAATTGAAAATTTTAATGAGAAATCGTATTTCACCTATATAAAAACATATGTTTTTCAAAATTAAAACCCCCATATCTGGTAGAAATATTGATTAAAAAGATTTTTATCATACACCATTGGAAAGAGCGAGAAATTTTACATAAAATAGCAATTCTAAAAATATAGGGTGTCGCGACAAATTTCGAGATATTTTATTAAAAGCCGCGCGAAGTTGCGTTTTCCCCATATAAACTCGTGCAAATTATTTTCTCAAACCCAGGTACTATTTCCTGAAGCGCTGCGATGCGGCAGCGTTGGTTTTTAATCGACTGTGGCCATGTTTTTCAGGGTAAGTGACTATACTTGTTCTTTTATATTACTTTGGAAGTCACATCAAATAACATGTAACGAGCATTACGTGTAAAGGCGGCTACACACGAGCGAGCCGTACGCGAACATTAGCCGAGCCGAACCTGCAACGAACCGCTCGTGGACCTGTTCGCAACGAATGTTCGCCCGTGTGGATGGCCAACGAACACGAGCCAAACCTACAACGAGCCTGTAACGAACCTGCAACATATTGCGAGCCACGAACCATATTGGATGGTTCGTGGCTCGCTGGTACGTCACGAACATAAAGGAATCAAATGTGTAGTTGGTGTTTTACGGGGTATGTTCGCGGTACAGTTCGAGCGGCTCGCAAACCACTCGCAGACGGCTCGCTCGAGGTTTGGCTCGGCTGATGTTCGCGTACGGCTCGCTCGTGTGTAGCCGCCTTAATGCTCGCGAGTAACTTAATACCAACGAACGCTCGGCAAATATCGATGATCCACCAAAATCGCGAATGTTCGTTGATCAAAAATATGGTACCTAGTTCATAGTGGTTTATTGAAGTTTGTGGTTTAGCGGTGTAGTGTTCATGATGGAGGCAGAAAAAAATTTAGTAATTTGCGCGGGGGCAGTGGTGGTTCTTTTAGCGATGGAAGAAGAGCAGAAACGTAGCAATCGAATGGCCTGAAAACGAAGATGGTGGCAGACAAAATTATTTGAAAAAAGATTGGGGGAGGAATTACTTACGGATTTGAAATTTCAGGAAATCAGCGGCCAATACAAAAATTTCACTCGAATGAGCTCTTCTGCCTTCGAAGATTTGATAAACAAAATTGGGCCACGCATACAAAAAATTGATACACGAATGCGTGAAGCAATCCCTGTTCAAGATAGGTGAGTAATTCATTCACAATTAACTGCTGTTATAAAAAAAATTAGTAATAAATATAAATGTACACTAGACTGGCTGTGACTTTGAGATTTTTGGCAACCGGGGACTCCTACACCAGCTTACAATATTTATTTCGAATTTCCAAACAATGTATATCTATTATTGTTCCAGAAGTTTGCGCAGCCCTTGTTGAGGCACTAAAGGAAAGTATTAAGGTAAGCAAATTACAATATTAGTCTAAATGTATCTGAAAGTAGGAACTTTATTTTTCGAATAAACAAAATGATATAAAAGTACGTATAAAAATTAATAATAATAAGGTGAAAATAAAACTAATGTACTTATATGTACTCGGTGACATCATCAGAGTATTGACTTTGAGTTGAGTTTGTCGGAGAAGGGCTATAACTTGAATAATTCTGAGATGAGCCCGCAGGTGAAGGTGAATGTGATGGATAGCTGTGAGTTATACCTGATGTTGAAGGATATCTTGAAAGAGGTTGTATGCTGTCAACTGGAGAAATCTGCTGTGTCTCGCTGTAATTAATGGGCTGAGATGGGCGCAAAAATTGAGTACCAATCATTGGAGGTTGCATGTAGGATAACTGTTCAATGGGAGAATACTGCTGAGAAGATTGCGTTGTGAAGGCCAGATGAGATACTATAGGTGATGGATATGGTGGTACAGAAGAGACCGACCGAATTATCACGTCTGGGAAGCGATGTTTCAAATGCTCCCATATCTGCTCGTATAAGAAGATCGTATATCGCATGCTGAATCCTTTGTCTTGTAAACGTTGAGTAGGACACCATTTTTGAAGAAAGAAAAGTACAAAATGATTGTATTTCAAAATTTTCACTAGAATTCAATCTTTTTGCGCTGCTTTCTAAAATATCCACTGCACTCGCCAACAGTGCTGTATTTTCGTTTCGCTCACTCTTGTGTTTTCGTCCTGTCTTAGTCAGTTTGGGTGTGACAAATTCTGCGACTCTGTTTTGTGTATTAGGGATCTGCGCTGTATTTTCTCCAATAGCATCTTTGTTAGTATTTCCTTCAGTCGCAATAGCATTTTCTTCACTTTGATTTCGTTCAGTCTCTAAATTCATACATTCCTGGAATTAGAAAAATTCAAATATTATATTCACTATTAAAGTATATATAATTGTAAATTGCTTGTTTCAGCTTCCTAAAAAATATTCAGAATGGATGGAGGTATGCAAAATTTTTGAAAATGTTTGGAATTTTCCACACTTGTGTTGGGGCTATGGATGGCAAACACGTGGTATTGCAATCTCCTGTGAACTCTGGCAGTGAATTCATCAATTACTATTCTCAATTTAGCATTGTGCTTTTTGCATTGGTTGATGCGAATTACAATTTTTTATTTGCGGACATTGGTTGCCAAGGCCGGATTTCTAATGGTGGCGTTTTTTCTGATACCAAGCTGTGCCGAAAAATGAAAAATAATAGTTTGGGATTGCCAGAACTAGTAGAATTGCCCAATCGAGAATTGAAAATACCATATTTCTTTGCAGCTGATAGCGCTTTTGCACTTGGAGAAAACATAATAAAACCTTACCCAGGAGACCACCCGAAAGAATCACCTAAACGAATTTTTAATTACAGGCTAAGTAGAGCGCGTAGAGTTGTTGAGAATGCGTTTGGGATAATTAGTTCAGTGTTCAGAGTTTTACAAAAACCGATGCTTCTGGAACCTGAAAAAGCTGAAGTGATTACTGCGGCAATTGTGTATTTACATAACTTTTTAAGGGAACGTTCTACAAACACGTATACACCACATGGAACACTAGATTATGAAATAGATGGAGAATTGATACCAGGCTCATGGAGGAATGATCAAGAAATGACCTCTATGTTACCAATATAAAGAAGACCCAGAAGATCTGCGGCAGCATTTGATAAGATTCGAGATGAACTAGCAGATTATTGCAGTAATGATGGAGCTCTCGAATGGCAAAATGATTACGCATAACACGAATTTGTAATATAAATAAAATTTTCTTACTGTATTCAGTCTTTTTCTTGGTTGATCCCGATCTTCCAAAAACTGAAAGGCATCGTACGCAAACCAACGACTGGTATAAATTTCTAAAGCACCTTTAATGAAAGTTTATTTCAATTTGATTCAAAAAAATTAAAATACAGAGAAAAAACTTTGTTTCACTTACCTTTACCAGTACCGAACGAATTTTTTACTTTAGCTTTTTTTCGACGATATGACGCAAGCAAACTAACTATTTTCCGCTTACAGTCCTCTTCATTAACATTTATGATGCTGGAGATTTCTCTCCAAGCATCCGCTTTTTTGTTTTTTTTTTTAAATATTCACTATTGTTTGGATCCCATAGAACTGGAAAGTTTTGATAAATTTCAATTAATTTCAAACTTTTGTCTTCCGACCATTCCATGACCATGTGATAACACCAGTAATCCAACGCGTGATAACAATACAACTAATAAAAGTAAACAACCGCGTGGTGACACAAACCAATTTGTACTGTCATGTTCGTTCCGTGCTCGACCGAAAAAAAAATTTGCACGAATGCCGTCGACACTGCGCATCGAACGGCCTTTGTGTTCGTCGAAAAAACCGACAAAAATTGGTTCGTTGCGAATGGTTGCTGTATCAGCTCGGCTCGTGTTCGCGAACCCGTCCATACAAACGAATATGTTGTTCGTTACATGTTACATTACAGGCTCGGCTCGCTCGTGTAGACGCGGCTCAATATGGTTCGTGGCTCGCAGTATGTTGTAGGTTCGTTACAGGCTTGTTGTAGGTTTGACTCGTGTTCGTTGGCCATCCACACGGGCGAACATTCGTCGCGAACAGGTCCACGAGCGGTTCGTTGCAGGTTCGGTTCGGCTAATGTTCGCGTACAGCTCGCTCGTGTGTAGCCGCCTATACATATCATCATTCGTGTTATGTTGTTCGAAGGAGTCATATCAAATAGGCAATCCGAGCGAAGCGCGAAGCGGCCAGGGGGCGAAGCCCCCTAGTAATTATATAATTTCAAATCATATTTTCGTTGCGTTATTTTGAGAAAAAAACTGCCAATGAAAATTATATCGTTAAGAAACTGAGTGAACGCAATAGCGGATTTACTTTCAAAGTAAAGTCCGCTAAAAAGTAAAAACAGCCACGTTACAATACATATGCCTGCTATCTAGCGTTCAGTTATGTTACATAGTTGATGAAACATGAAACTAATTTTTGGTAACATAAGAATTGTGTGCATGCACTGCTTTTCCATGATGCAAGAGAAATTTTCGTCGTTCTGAATAGAAGGGGTTGGCCTCCCTGCATTATCATTACGCTCCTTTGAGTATTAATATAGTAATATAGAGAGATGATAAAAGCCATACTCTTACTTAGCATTACGCATCAAGGGACCTGATAGAGGGCGCTATATCAGATGCGAATTGTACACTTGATGTGCACCAACAAGGCACCAGCGTCCCTTTATTAGTGGTCGGATGGAAACGGAAAGTGCTGATTGGTACTCATTCAACACTCTTCTTTCCCCGCTAATCTCTGACGTCACGCAGCAAACCTGAAAACCCGTCGCAATGTACAATCTTACACGGTACTGCCCAGTAAGTGCACACCAAGTGCACAATTCATAGTTGGCGCTGCGCTATCTATCAAAACCCTGATGGAACTACACTTTTATTTCTCCATATTACTATATTAATACTCAAAGTTACGCTCACCCTCGATGCGTGTTGCTACTTTCACAATACTCGTAATTTTAGAGTCGAGCTTCGTTCCTAGAGCTCGAGGTCTCTTTTTTTGGAATTGATAGTCTGATACCGGCGTAACATTTGAGTTACACTTCATATTTCGGCCCTTAGGATCGCTAATGAAAGAAAAAGTACAAATTTCAAAGTCACCCCAGTTTACAGTACCTAAGAATAAATTAATACATGCTAAAGATATGGTATTTCAAGTTATTTATTCTGCGTATAGAAAAGAAACTTACAGCTCATCATTATCATTATCGCATTCATCATCTCCATCATCAAACTTTGAGTATTCACCACCATCTTCACTTTTCAATCTTGAACTTGCATTTGCAGCACAATTTAAAAGAATTGAAGCAATACTGCCTCTCGAAGTTAACGAAATTTAACCATGACCACTACCACCACGTTTTTTATTTCGAGTTAAAAACGATTTATGGGTACTCCTACTAGCCCGTTTACCATTAGTTTTCACAGTGGATTAAAAGGAATTATACCACATTTTGCGAAACTTTTCATTGCAGTTGTCATCGTTGAGTATTCTTATGAATGCAGCAACCATTAATTTGTCAATTTGAACATGAGTTGAGACTCTACCCTAGTGAGCATCTAGCCATGCTTCAATTTCCCATGCGTAATAACTAATAAAACAAGGCATCATGAAACTTACATCAAATGGATGTAATTTATTGGTGCAATGCGGAGGCAGGCAAATAATTGATACAAAATTCGTCTTGCTAAATCAATCAAATCTACATTTCTCGTATGACTGTAATGTCTATCCAAGATGTGAGCAGCCGACCATTACGACCATTCGAACAATTTCAAAAATATTCAACATTTTTTATCAATTTTTTACTTATCGTTTGATGTCTTATAGTCAGAAGAGTCTTGAAGTTATAATCTATATGTCTACTATGCGGAAACTTTTTTATATCAATTAATATTTTTGCAAATACTTTCTGGTTGTGAAAATGTGCAAACGTACTCGTACAAGTCTGCACATCTGCTGCCTGCTGCTCTTAATTACTAGAATCACTGAATAATTGCAAATTTTAAAACATGAAATTAATATCATCATTAAGTTACTTGAAAAACTATTGTAACTCTTCAAAATGATATATACACCATTGCTCTTTCTTTTTCGTCAACTTCATTGATAGTTCGATTAAGTATTAACATTAAGATTTTTTGTACAGACCTTATGTTTCATTATACATCAATAAATTTCTTATTCTAACATTTATATCGTACTTATTCTTATTTAAGAATCAGCTATAAACAGCATTCAAGTGAGTTTAATACTCTTGAATAATAATTTGTCTATTCATTTCTTTTAAAATTCTTACCACTTTAATGCCATACTTGGTGAAATCCGCCAACTTGAGAATTCAAGGCCCGTTATAGGCAATAGGGTAGACATTACGTACTTCAACGCTTGCGTGTAGGAATTCTCTTCATTCTCTTATCATAATAAACTGTGTGCTGTGCCTACAGTTTTTCCCCATACATTAGGTGAAGGGGATGTGGTCAAAGGTTTTTTCTTTCTAATTTTTTCTTGCATGAATTAAAATTTATTAAAAAAAAATCATCGGTTTTTGTGAAAAATGAAATCACTGATTGAGGTAAAATTACAAATTAATATATTTTCTATCCTAATTGAAGTAAGCACATTTTGAAGATGAGAGATATCATATTTTCTTTAGGAATGACCCTACTTTAAAACCTCTAGTTTCTTAAAAATATTATGAGGTTTAGAAGTGTAGCTTTAAACTTGAAGCGAAAAAATTTATTAAATTATGAGTAACTTGCAACTCAATGCACAATACGTGAAGAATAAAAGGAAAAAAAACACCATCAAACGTTCACTTAATGATAGGATTATAGGTATAATATTTTCATAATAATTCTCTTGTTAATCTTCGTTTATTCACTTACAAAGTTTCGCCACCCCAAATAAAAACCAGCTAAACATAATACAATTGCTATTACAAATACAATCCACGGCTTTGTAGCTGAAGGATTTGAAACTTCCTCAGCAGGCTGATCCTCATAAAACTTTATCTCTGTTGTGATTTGTTCCCTTTCATTTTCTGTTTTCAATTCCTCTGTTTTCAATTCCAATTCGTCACACCAGTATGCTGTTTCGTCTTCAGAAGATTTGAAATTTGGGCATAGACACGTATAATTTAAAGCTTTCGTGACCGTCGGACGAAGTAAACATAAACCAGTACAAGAGGAATTTTCGCAAGGATTTGGAATCTAAATAATTGAAAATAATACTTATTCTCATAATGAAGTTTAGATCAAGATAATGAAAAGATGGTAGGTACCGAGGTATGTTGAAGAAGATGATTGTAAACATGTATATAATTTATGTCCAATGTGTCTTCAACTAATAATTCCGTCGATTCTCCTCTTTCTGAATAAACTTTCTTATGAAATTCATCTCCATAGGTCATTATAAAATATAAATCCTTTTCGAAGAAAGAAAAGGCAATAATAGAACTAAAGAGAGCCATTGACCATTGTTCTAACTGAAAAAATTATAGCAGTGCATTAAGGTGTATCGAGAAAAAAAACATCATTTTGGACTTTAATCGAATTCAGTGAGGTGGTTTAGTTCGAGTGGGACACTTCCCAAAAAACTTTTAAGCCTCCTATATGAAAGGAGAGGGCGGCAAGAGGTCCTCAAAGTGCCCCACCTTTTGAAAAAAAACACTGCTTTGTGCTTTTTAGCCAGTGAGAATATTCTGAGAAACCTTTTTTAGAGATGCAATTTGAGTTTCAGAATCTTCCTGGACCATTGCATCCTCATTGGGTAAAAATTCAGACTACTAGGAGGGGGGCCGAAGAGTTGCAGATCGCGATATTCTAATATTATGGAATTTTCCTCGACTCAGTAGATAAATTTGTTTCAACCTCGAGATGTATATTAAGAAGAAATTTTTTGAATTTTTTCTGTACGAGTGCAGTCAATAGTAGATACCAATATTCTATGTAATATCGTGAAATTTTCACTAGCTTAATGAATAATTTTTTCGCCTGTAAACTTCAGGAAGATTTTTTTTCCTTAACCACTGGAAATCAATTCTGTAGGAATGTTTGAAAATTTTTCGATACCAGTCAGCCAGCTGCTGATCGCGATATTCTAATACGAATTGTGAAAAGTGCAAAAAATTTGAATTATTTTTCGTTTGTTAATTCAGATAGTTTTTTCGATCCTAGATATGAATTTGGGGAAAAAAAATTAAAATTTTACCGTACCAGTGCAGCCAGTAGCATATTGCTATAATCTTGAAGTAAATTTAGAATAAATTTTATAAAAATGTTTTGCCACAGAGCAATCAATTGCATGAAAAAGTATACTTGAAAATGAATTGATCTGCATTATATAAAAATCTCGAGTCACGATGTATGTATAGGATGAATTCTGAAACCACTGAACCGATTTTAATCAAATGTGGTGACTATCCGTAATTTAGTCAAACCATGGATTAACCATACATAGATAGCCCACAGTTCATTAAATTTTTATAACTCCAAAACTGGAACTGGAATCGTTTTTTGCTAATATCTTGGAAACAATTCAAGATAGAGGGCTCGCAAATGGCTTATTTTAAAGATATTAAAATGCAAAATGATTTGATTTTTCTAAAGTTACTGTTATCGATTTAATTTTGGAAATAATTTTGAAACACGATTTTTTACTTTGCTATGAATTATCTCAAAAAGTAAATCAATGGCAATTATGTTTTAAAAGTGAAACACATTCAGAATTTTATGCTCTTTCGAATGAGCTACTTGTAAACTTTCCATCTATATTTTTTCTTGAGATATTTGCAAAAAACTAAGCAAAAAGTCTAATTTATTTTCAGTACTGGAGCTCATTCTCCGAGGGCGCTCTAAAAAATAAATTGATTTTATTAAAATAACTCGAGACTCACATTGATGACAATAATGTGTTAAAATTGAATCATCTATAAAATGTCAAGCTCTTTCAAATGAGCTGTTTCCGAACACGCTAACTCAATTTTTATCCGAGATATTAATAAAAACTTTCTGGCTCCTTTTTCAACATTTAAAAGATATGATAGTTTTTATCTCAATTATTGACCTTGATAGTTTTTTTTTTTTTGCAAATTGAATGTTTATTAAACAATAATAGTTGACATTTATTGTTTAGTTCTATAAATGTATAATAGATGGCGGTGTAAGTTGATTCAAACATCGTTTGACATCTACAGGTATGTTCGATTTGCCACAATTTCTTACAACTTGCAACAAGATGCAGGAATGCACGTTCGATTTGTCAAGTTGTAGAAAAGTTGTAAAAATGTTGACTGTTCGATTTGACATGTTGTGAAAAAAATTGTAGGAAGTTGTAACAATTTCTGCAGTAGGTCTGGAGGATGTGTAGAAGTTGCAAATTAGTTGCAAGTAATCAGCTGTGTGACTTCGCGCTAAATTCATTTAGGTATACGTCCTATGTGGGTTTTATGTTATTTTATTTTTAAATTAAGAAAATAGACACCGAAAATAGGTCTAAAATGGCCAAAATTGTGAAAGACGAAGCAATCTGATTGTGAATGTTGCAATTGCTGCAGTTTTGGGTGTTCGTTTTGCGTTAACATTTTTCTTACAACGTCTCACAACTCACCAACAACAAACATACAACTTACAGCATGTAAAAAATTGTTCAGCAAATCGAACATACCTTACCGTTGCGTAAAAACCTGGTATATGGTGGTGTGTTTCCAATGCTAGATGAAATTCTTATAACCTCCTTCGAGGTTATACAGTCACAAATGTGACTTCTCTTTAAGTGAATTCGTTTTAGGTTCCTCGCTTTGTCTCTTTCATTTCAAAAAAAAAAACTGAAATTCTGCCCACTCCCGTCCAGAACCACAAAAAATTACAGGTTGAAAATTATTTCAATTTCCAGGCAACATGAATAATTTTAGTTACAAAAATTATTTCAAATTGTTGCAAAACCAATTACTTTAAAAGATACTAATTTCTAAACATGTTGACATCAGTTTCGAAATTTCGTGCAACTTAATGTACAAATAAGCAGTCGAAACTGTTCCTCTCACTTTTTCATCACTTCCATCGAAATTTGCGCTTTTTAAGAAACTGAATCGGGAATTCCACCAATATATCTTTTCGTATTCTTCATCTATTGTTAACGAAACACTAGGATTATGTTTGGAAATTATGATTCTGCTGTTCGATCCATCCATGTGAGATTTCACAATATAATGTTTTGAGCGAGAAAATGTCCAAAACATTGACCTAGGAGTCAACATAAGAATTTCGTTCGTTATTTTTATATAATCTGTATTTTATATTGATATCTACTAGAGCTACTATCATCATTTGTCATTATGGACATGTTTCTTAATTTTAAAATATATGATTTGATTACATATAATGTGACTATACTTACTGCAAAAACTTACCCTGATCGAGGAGCCACTGCAACATATGTAATACCATTCCATTTATTATTGAATTGTGAACAGATTCTACCATTGAATGAACAAACTGAGAGGGTCCCCAACTCTGTCCTTGTAAAATAAATATTACCGGCGATCCAATCGACGGATATGCAATTTACTAAGTTCTCGTTGTATTCTATTACAAGATAATTTATTGGAATACTTTACAATTTATATTTAGTTCTCTAAATACATTTATGTTTAATAATCTAAAAAAACTTTTTTTCGTCGATCTAATCTGAATTTTGAATAAATTTTATGTAAGTATTTAGTTTCTGTTCTTACTTAGCTTGATTATTTCTTCAATTTGATCGTTGTTTTTTATTGAAGTTTTAAAAATTGAGGTTTTATGTTCTGGTGTAGTACTAATATCAGCCCAATATATGTAATCTTGGGCTGCCGTTACCGCTGTACGAAGTTCAGTTGTGTGTATTTTACGAGTTTCATTGTTGGTGAAATTGAACACTTTAACGATTCCTTTGACTGAATATATTAATAATTTTCCATATGGTACTACACAATAATGTGAATATTAATAACTTTTTTCATGAAAACAAAATTAGATGCATGAATAGCGATAAAAATAAATTTAGACGTACCTACCATCATTAATACATCTCTCTTCCGAATTATTTTTTCTATAATCATGAACGCAATATTCGTGCGTTATATTCTGAAATTCGACGCATCTTTGATAATGGTTAGGTTGGCAAGGTTTCATTTCTAAAAATGATGATTATTGCTCATCATAAGTGTACACTATGAAATTGTTATGTCTTGAAGTGAATACTATTCATTGACGTATCGAGGACATTTTTCAAGGGAGGGGGTAAGCTCCCATACCCCCTTTTGGTTCGTTAATGATATTACTTCATTTTAAAGATATCGTAATGAAGAATTAAAATTACCTACCATCACATAATGCATCAAATGTTTTGTTGGTGGTATTACAAAAGCAACGAGGTCCGTTATTAGGCGTTGGAAAACATGGATGGAAACATGTATCGCATAAATCTTCACCTGTGAAACAGATTTCGTATATTCCACTTTATTATTTAAAGGTTACTGCAATAAGGCCTCACTTAAAAGAAAGAATAATTTCATAAATTATAGATCACTCGACTTGAAGTGAAATGGTATAATGATCAGAAGAAAATCAATATTATATCTAAATTTAGCTGAAAGTTTTCATTTTTGACATAGATTCCTCGATTCCGATTCAAGAGCAATGGTAGCCAAAGCTTCATCCTCAGCAGGCCGTTTGGCCTAACGTTTTTTGTTATCTCGTCTATTAGTGAAATAAACGGATAGCACACAGTGAAACCAATAAAATTGATGTTTAGTTATACAGGAAGCTATTGTATTCATGTAATTCATGATATTTGCCCACTCTCCTCCAAAGATTTTACTTATCGAATATGTGTAAAATTGTTACGTGTTTTAAAAGTTACAGTTGAGTGAATGAATTTTATGACTTATTCGTTGTTAAGCTTTTGTTTTTCTTTAAAAAAAAAATTAAATTTTAGTCTTCCCTTTTTACTCCTTCCATATAAATGTATCTAATCTATTACTTTCAGGGTAAACCCGTGTTAGAAGAGAGAGTAACTCGTATGGAAAAACTTTAATTCATACATCTAATGTCAAACTTTGTGCAATCATCTAGCCCTTTCTACCCAATCGATTTTGATGGTTTTTTTTAATGCGTTCCTTTCAACGTGTAGATATTATATATTAAAAGAAGTTGATAAAAAAACTTAAGTACAATCGCACAGCCTCTCCCAATGAACAGATTTTGATGATTTTTTAATCGACGTTTTTTCACCTCTGTATGTGCCATTAAGTACAGAAATTTTTTTTGGACATACAGGGTCATAAAAATTCAAATTTTATGACATTTTTTTCGGTTTTTTGTACTTATTTGGACTTATTGCAAAAACAAGAAAAGCTACGAGGTTGGTTAATATCTCAATCGAAAGAGCTTGAAATTATTCGCTACAACTATCAGCAGGAAAAAATTGCCCCCAATTAGTCTCGATTACACGGTTTTTTTTTTGTCGCAATTTGATTGGACGAAATCACTTTGACGGTAATTTTTCTTGTTAAAAAACCTACTTTTAGTGGCCTATATGTGTTCGGACTGTGCATAGGTGTGACGCGCTAGTGTCGCAGCTACTGATGAGAAGAAGCAAGCGTTATACCGCATAAATTTTAGCATTGCTTGTTATATAAAATTTACAGATTCTGCTGATTTTTAATGAAATGAAGAAGAATGATTGATTTTTAGGTAATTTTTGTAATAAATTTTTTGTTCCTTGTGAAATTTTCTATTATAAAATGTGGTTTTACATATTTCTTTTGTTGGTTGTGTGATGTGAAATTGATCGCGATGTAAATGATACCAAGACTCTCATCATTCTATTTCATATTTTTTTAAAAAAACATTAATCATGAAATCAACGCTCATGCTGGTCGTGAGTTGTCAAATTGTGTTTGCTGTGTGTATAATTGTAATAATAGATAATTTCAAATTACCCCATGATTTTTTTTTTTAATGTGACTGAAATCAAGGAAAAATTAAAATTCAAATATGTACGTTTTGCTAATCTTCAGAATTGAAGGTATTTCAGCAATTCCTATTACTACACGGATTCGGTACTAGTTTCATTTTTCATCTTTATATTTTAATTTTGCGAGAAAAAATTGTTATATGTAGGTTTTACAATGGTTTTGATTTTGTCTATTATTTCTCATTCAATCCTCAGCCCTTCTTCGAAATATATAATCATGAGTAATAAAACATCATGGGGAAATTTGAAATTATTGTAGCCCCTTCAAAAATGAAGATAGGCAAAAAGTGTTTACTACAATTTTTAATGCATTTTTTCTACCATCCTAGGTACCTACTTGAATGAACGATTTTAATCAAGTTTTAAAAAATGGAATTTTGGAAAAATTTTGAATCATCGTAGCTCCTTCAAAAATAAAGATAGGCAAAAAGTGTATACCACAAATTTTTTTGCATTTTTTTTTTTCTATCATCATAGGTACTTAAATCAGTAGTTTCATTTAAATTTTAAAAAATATTATATGTTGTACTTCCATGTGCAAATAGTTGCATACGATGAACACATAAGGGGAGTGAGACTAGGCGCAAGTAACTACTCGCGAGCTAAGCTATATGTTGGTACTAGTCTCCAATCCTGGTTCCATACTACCTATGGAGGGATAACAATCAATGTTAAAATTTCAAAGCTATACTGCTTCATTTAATTATTCATTATTCCGCTAGAGGGTGACTCTTCCTATGCACAGTCCGAATAATGTTGAATATTAATTCAAGATATAATATATGTATATCAATCAGGCATTGAATATGTATCATGACACAGAATACATGTAGGTGTGAATTAATCACTTCACTTAAAACCTATTCTATGAATTTAAAATGCAGTTAAATGAAACGAGTGCCTATTTAAGATGAGAGATATACGTACTTCAAGCGTTGTTGGTGTAAGAATTATTTCTATTATGAAGATATAGGAAAAGTTTCAACTCTATGCATTGGTTTATCCTTATGAGGTAAAGCGGGGCGAGGGGACTAGGACGATCAAATATTGTCTATTTAAAATCAGATTTGAAAAGAAGGCAAGTTTTAATGAAATTATCTTACCGGGTGCCAAACATTTATCAGATTCGTCAGAACCGTCAAAACAATTCTGGGCATTATCGCACACATAACGTAATTCGATACATCGTAATTTGTCCTTGCATAAGTATTTTCCTTTTTCGATGGTACAACCCTCATCTGCTCTTAGTTCATGGTCTAAAACATAGTTGAGTGCTCATGAATTTGGATCTTTTTAGAAAATGTATTTATCTATCACGTTGGTACAATCATTTTTTAGAATTACCGCAGTACATTTCATCTGATTTGTCTTGACATTCAGAGGTACTATTGCAACGTACTGAAATTGGTAAACAGTTTTGGTCTTTGCACAAAAAATTCCCTGGCCCACAACTCGGCTGAATTGTATGAAAAATGTTTTGTTGAATAAAGAATCCTTTTTTTTGTACAGTATTA